>OY856186.1:268562787-269042989 GCA_963693315.1 Diogma glabrata
TTTTATTTTTTTTCTGAAGAACTTAGCGAAGACACGTTTGCTTTAGTGCAAATCAATTTTCATCATTGTAAAAATTGTAAGCAAAAAGTGTGTAGTTTGATTTAATTAATTAAAAAAAAACATTAAATGTATAGGTTCTAATTTAAAAAAAACCTATTTTGGCATATATCTCCAATACTTATGAGTTTCAAGGTCATTTAATATATATATACATATATATACATATATATATATATATATATATATATATATATATATATATATATATATATATATATATATATATATATATATATATATATATATATATATATATATATATATATATATATATATATATATATATATATATATATATATATGTATGTATATATATATATATATATATATATATATATATATATATATATATATATATATATATATATATATATATATATATATATATATATATATTTATATTTATATATATATATATATATATATATATATATATATATATATATATATATATATATATATATATATATATATATATATATATATATATATATATATATATATATAGATATATATTATATATATATATATATATATATATATATATATATATATATATATATATATATATATATATATATATATATATATATATATATATATATATATATATATATATATATATATATATATATATATATATATATATATATATATATATATATATATATATATATATATATATATATATATATATAGTATATATATATATATATATATATATATATATATATATATATATATATATATATATATATATATATATATATATATATATATATATATAGATATATATATATTTATATATATATATATATATATATATATATATATATATATATATATATATATATATATATATATATATATATATATATATATATATATATATATATATATGTATATATATATATATATATATATATATATATATATATATATATATATATATATATATATATATATATATATATATATATATATATATGTATATATATATATATATATATATATATATATGTATATATATAAATATATATATATATATATATATATATATATATATATATATATATATATATATATATATATATATATATATATATACAATATATATACATATATATATTTATATATATATATATATATATATATATATATATATATATATATATATATATATATATATATATATATATATATATATATGAATTTTTGTTGTTTTGTTTTTCCGTCTCTGCTTATCATATATAGTCGTTTGGCACCTGAAATTCCGAGATGAGGCACATTACAATAGGTACATTTTTATATGAAATCTACTTAAAAATATTAAATCACTTAATACCAGTAGGTATGAATTATCCGGATGACTTTCGATTGAAAATAAATTGTTTAACATTGGATTTTGCATCAATTATCATTTACATTATAAATTTAAGGGTAATTTTTTTAAAATTTGGAAAAAGTGAATGAGGGTGTGATAGTTGATACCATCAATTTCCCTAAAACTTTCTGGATATATTCGTAGTACTGTGATAAGAAGTGAATTTTATCCCTTCTTAAATCTGACGCGTTTGACCTTGAATAGAGGTCAAAGTTTTAGGTCACGGGTAAATTGTATAAATTATATGATCACTCTACTCCATAAAACTATTAGTGATAAATGCCATTCTTTTAATATGGATACTACTTGAAACTAAGTAGATGTTAGCATAATTAATTGGGTGGTTTATTGATGGCTTTGAGGGCCGAGTTCATTCGAAAATGTTGTTTTCGTGTTTTGTTGTCCTGTTATCTGACTAAACAACAGCTTAATTCATTAGCCATATGTGACCCACACCAATAACTATTGGATTAATTACACAACCTATGAAATTCCCTCCTTACGTTTCGATACTGATTGACAGAAAAATTTGAAAAAATTTACAGAGACAGGAGAATTGGTAAGTTTTGTACGAAAATCACAGCCAAGTCTCAAATAATTATATTTCTGTGTGGTTAGATGATGTGTGGGGAGGGTAAAAAAAACCATTTTTCACCCAAGTGAGTGGAGTGTCATTTAAAAGAGTTCCTAATTTAAGAAATAATGCAATTGTTTTTAAGAATTTTGCCATGCACAGTTTGTGTGGTATTGTTAAAAAATACTATTTGTAGTAGGGCTATATACTACAAATATTATTTTTTTACAATAACACACAATTTGTGCAAATATTTGGGTCAAAATAAATTTTTTTTTACCTCCCCACCCCCCCTAAATTTTGACGTTGATTGACAGGAAAAAATTGCAATTTAAACCATTTACAAGCTGGTGTAATTGAATTTTTCTTAGTTACCATAAACAGCTATGGATAAGATAAGATAAGATTTTAACTGCAAGTCACATTTTTTGTGTCGTTTTTGATCATTGTAGATGTGATCGACATTTACTATTGACATTTACGATTAAACATTTATTTTGTTACGCGTCCATAGTCTGGCAATATAAAGACCTCAACACAATCGACAATACAAAGACAACTTTAACGACAACTTTATCGACAATATAAAGACTACAACACAACTTTTTGTCAATTATTTTTGATATTGTGTTCTTTTACATTCACAGAATCCTTGGCGAGCGAATTTTATTCGCACTTTTCTGACTTTTTTTTAAGTTAGCTCTTGGTTTCGGTGAAAAAAGTGGTATTTCGGATTTTGGAACTCATATTTTACAAAAGAAACAAATTCAATATATTAATGATACAAGTGCATAGTAAATATGCTAACATTTTGAGCTATTTTTTGTAAAAATCAATCAAGTTCAGTCGTTCTCAAACATCAGAAGAATTATTTTAAAATAGTAAAGTGTAAAGTCAAATTTATTTAAATGGCGTCGTCAAGAAGTTTGTAAAATATCATTCATGAGGCGACACAAAAAGAAGAGAAAAATACATAAACGCGGTTGAAATACGGAAAACTCAAAATAACTAAATAACCAGTTTTAATCGGAAAATCTACACTGAAAAAAATATGTTAGTGTATTCTACAATAAGGATTTTGTTGATTTGGTTTTGTAATATCAACTGAAATTGAGTAAAGTAGACAAAGCTGTTGTCAAACGTTGACAAGCATTTTGTCAATTTTACAAAACATTTACAGAAGAATAAACAAACAAAAATTTGATAGAAACTGCAAACTTTTTGTTATCGGTACTAATATTGTTAATAAATTTTACTGCAAGCCTATGTGGTTAAATTTAAAAGTGTTTTGTCATCGGCTCACACAGACAGCGTAGAAATGACAAACATTTTGTCAGTGGTACTAAAATTGATGGTTGATTTACCCTTAAAATGTTTTGTAGATTCTAAAAATAATTAGTTTCTGGTACAAGCATTTAATGAAGAATTTAAAATATTTTTAATCCTAGGTACATGTTTTTTTGTTGATTTAAGCAACAAACTTTGTTTAAATATGGTAAATATTTTGTTGCACATACAAATAAGAAGGATAGAATTCATCAAGAAATGATGGCATATACAAAATAATTTGTCCAAAAATTTATTTAAGCATACATTTGGTTTTAATAATTCTTTTATTTTTAGTTTATTCTGCTAAAGACACAATATTTTTAATGTTGTGATTTGTGATTTATGTTAAAATTATAAATATATTAAAGTGAAATAATTCGCAAACGTGAAGTGAAAATATGCTATGTTTTTAACTTGGCATTTCCTTCTGAGTCAGCAATGGTGTGACCTTACAGCAATATTTTTATAAATTGAAATGTGTTTCGAATAATATTTTTATTCCGAATAAAATACTAAGTTTCGTAGTTTAGATAATGTAAATTATTAACTGTGAAAGTTGAGGACTGTGGAAGGTATTGTTATTCAAAATTATGTTGGAGATATAAATAAATTTATAAAAATTCAATAAGCAAAATCAAGAATAAATAATTAGAATTTAAATGGAATATAAAAAAAACGAAGAATTGAATGCTTTGTAATTATATTTAATGGATATATTTTTAATATTAAATAAACGAAATGACATACATTAAACGAAATGAGTTTCCATTTTTATCTTTTGCGTATTATTTTTAGGATTACCAAAACTATATTGAATTTTATGAGACAAATTCTAAAAATATTTCACTTGTTTTACCAAATTTCTGGTACTATGAACCGAAAATCTTGTAAATGTATTACAAAACATACTAGGTTGACAACGGCTTTGTAAATTGGATCAAATACTTAGTAGACCTGAAACAAATATTGATAAAATAGAACGACAATATGTATCAATTATACAACTTTCTTTATACTTTGACAATAAGGTTTTGTTTAATTGACTAACTAATCAAATACGTATAACAAAATGGTTTTTCAAACTGACAATAAATTTGGTATAGTCGAACAAACAGATTTGTTAGTTTTATAAAAATGTTTTAATTAATTTTACTATTTTATGGTTGAGCTACTATTGACAATTGTTTAGTCAAATATACCACTTTTTTTGTATATATTACTTTAAATTTTTTTCAGTGTATAAAACCAACATATATAAATCAATAATGTTGCAGATTTTAAATTATTCTTAGTAAAAAATTTTTTTCCAAATTATGAGTTTTGATTTTTTTAGGCAAACTTGAATAACTTGTTGCAAACTGCACCAACAGTCATGTCTTTAGCGTAAACAAAAGGGAACTTAACTATAGGCTCCAAGAAATTAAAAAAGTTACAATCATTGTTCAAAGTTTATGGCGTTGAATATAGAAAATTTTTAAAAAAAATGTAAATTTTTCTGGTTTTTTTCAACTTTCGAACTTAAAATGTTTGTTAGCATATTTACTATGCATTTGTTTCATTATTATATTGAATTTGTTTTGTAAAATATGAGATCTAAAAACCGGAATAACTTTTTTTTCACCCAAAAACTTGAGTTTTCGCGAATATATCAAAAACAAGAGCTAACCTAAAAAAATAAATACGGAATTCATGTTCAGTAGGTTAGAATGCATAAAAAAGTTGGGTTTTATTCAGGAAGATAAAAGAAGCTCAAAATTTGTATACTAATTATTCACATTTTGAATCAAATATTTAATTTTTAGAGGTAACACATTTTTCGATTTAAAAAGATCAAATGATATTAATCTATTTTTTCTTTAAGCTTTAATATATGATTGTTCCAATTTAATTTACCATCTATGCAAGCCTACAGAAATTTGTAAGTACTTACCATTGTAATACTAACGTTGTAAATTCTCAGGAGAGTGTTTTCACATTCACCGAACACCTCACCTTTTCTCCACACCCCAACACCCGCTTTCTCTTTACATCCTACTTTCATACAACATTCATCATAAACCAACCTCTTATAATCTATTCTGTATGAACCTTCTGCTTAAGCAATTTTACAAAAATATAATGAGCTAAGTGTTCTATAAATTTTTGTACGATAAGTATTTCGAATTGTTTCGTTAGACAAGTTCAATCACAAAAGAAAATATTGAAATAGCAGCTTTTGTTTCTCCGTATGTTGTTTACAGAATATGAAACTATGTTAAAATAATGATGGAAAACAAATATTATATATTATATCTTTAGCACTACCTGTCAAA
Source organism: Diogma glabrata (assembly GCA_963693315.1). Classification (NCBI taxonomy): domain Eukaryota; kingdom Metazoa; phylum Arthropoda; class Insecta; order Diptera; family Cylindrotomidae; genus Diogma; species Diogma glabrata. The sequence continues at coordinate 268,568,447 of OY856186.1, forward strand.
TAAATAATTAATTTTCTTATTGATATGGAAACTATATAAAATATAAATTTGAACGAAACGGCTAAAAGACAATAGCAATAATTTTAAAAAACTACATTATCGATAAATATAAAATTTAAATGCCGTAACTAGAATTTTTATGAATGCAAAGGAATAATTTTTATGTTATAAAAAAAATATATTAAACAAAAACAATAAAAATAAATATAGGGTCCATGTTGAACCCCGGACCTTTCTCACAACCCTCTACGTCGATAATGACAACGATATTTTGTACTGAGTATTTTGAACCTCATTTTAATCTATTTAAATTATTAAATTTATAAAAATGTACATTATATGACAAACTATTTTTGCACCAAATATATCAAAAGTTTTCAACGTACATTTTTTTAAAAAATATCAAACATCTGTATTTTTTTAAGCTGTTATGTTTCTTCTATAGAACAATTTTCTGGTTCTGATTCCTGTGGCAATATATTTTTGATTAATTTAACTTGATTCAAGTAAAATTAAATCTAATCTGTTTCAACCAATTAATTGTAATGAAGATTCAATCTTGTAATTAATAACCTAATTATAAATACTATGCCCTAAAAAATAGAATGTTCTATGAAACTTTCGAAATTCTAACTTTTTTTCATTATACATGTTACATATCTTGTGACTAAAAAAAAAAAATTTAAATTACCATTCAATATTTTATTGAAAAAAAACTTTATTTAAAAAACTGGTGCAACAATCACCAACAGAAAATAGAAAGAAATGAAAAAGGAAAAACAACTACAAAAAGTATAATAAAATCGAATAGCCACGAAACATTTCTTCAAAAAACTGAAGAAAATATTGAGATGTCGCGAAAATCCCCGGAATGCATCCTAAATTTAATATCGTATTGACGTCACACAATATCAATAATTCCTTATAAAACTACATTATCGATAAAAAGAGAAATACATGCTCAAATAGCAGTTTTTGTTGTTCTTTATTTTGTTTCATGGGAATGAAATTATGCAAAATAATGACCGAAAAACCACTATTATATGTTTTTTAGCACAGCCTTTCAACAAAAATAATTAATTTTCTTGTTAATATCGAAATGATAATAATTTTAACGAAACGGGAAAACCCAGTAGCAATAACTTTAAAAAACTACATTATCGATCAATTTAAAATTCAGAAAAAGAAATTTTTATGAATTTTATGAATAAAAAAAACAAAAATGTTAATGTTATTAAAAAAAAATTAAAAAAACAAAAAACAATGTACCACGTCAGGAATTGAACTCTCGACCTATAGCGCCTCAGTTGAACTCGGTACCCATATTGCAATTTGAGCGTTCCGCTCGTAGTAGAGGGATAGACTCACGGCTAAAGGTTAGTTTGCATTTCGTTTTCTTTGGGTAAAATATGCCCATTTATTAAGAGTATTTATATCCGTTTGCATTTGAGTAATTAAATTTGTATCATCGGGGGTTTCGTGAAAAACTACCATATCATCACCGTATAGTAAAGATTTCCTTTTAGAAGAATATCAAAAACATGGACATAGACAAATGGACAAATTTTAAATAATGTTAGACAATCAAGGTAATGAGATTGATCCATACTTTAATTTATGATTAGCGACAATTTGGGATTTAAAATACTTTTTATGCAGCTGCAAAATTTAGTTGAGATTTTATCATATCTAATGGCAGATTTTGGATTTATATATTAATTAGAAATAATAGTAGTAGCAATAATAGTAATATTATTGGAATAAATTCAAATTAAAAATAAAGCAAAACATTTTCTAAGTAATATATTTCTATAATTTTTATTTCTAAGACATGTGCAAAAAACTTTGAATTTGTGAACCATCTTTGAAATTCTTTATATTTTCCAAATTTTGGTCAATTTCCGAATAACATCGTTTAGCATACTGCATAACACCCAAATGGTTTTCCTCAATGACTTTAATGTTTTCTGGCTCGTACAAAAACAACTTTCAATTACATGCCCAGTTCTGGTACAGCACATGTTGTTAAATTTTCTATATGCATACATTTTTGAGCATCCGAAAAATTATTTGTTTTAACCAAGGAGCTTAAATATTTAAGGGTTTGAAAAATACATTTTACTTTTCTCATAGATCTGAGCTATTATTTTGCATTGCATATGCAAAAACTATTTTAAAGATTTAAGGTTATGCATGCCTTGTAGATCCTCTATATAAATTTAGGATTTATTGTGTCTTAATTACTTTGGAGATTGTTTTTGTTGATATATTTTTTGCTGTTTTGATGAAATGATTCTAGAAATTTTCTGTGTTTCTCTAGGAAACATAAGTACCTATATAGGGTATAAGTTTAAGATTTGGCAATAAGGGGAAACTGGTAGAAATATTCTTTTTATTCTTCGAGCACAAATATGTTTCAAATTCACATCTCCTGCACTGAAAAAACAGAATTGTTATTCAAACTCATGCGCATAGAAATTTTAATAAAAACTAAGGTTTTCTTTTAATTTTCCCAATATGTTTACATTTTAGTGTTTTCATTTCGAGCAAACAATATCTATTTTTCCTTTCATTCAAAAAGATTCAACACATTATAAATTAAGCTCAGTTACCCGGTGATAGACCACCAGTTGACACTCTTTTTACATAAAGATTTTAGTAAATATTTAAAAATCATATTATAATAATTTTATAAATAAAAAGTTTAACAAAAATTAAATAAATATGAAAAAAATAATAAATATCATTAGTTGCTTGGCGTTTATTATTGTTGCTGTGAATTGTGTACCAACGTCAGTTCTAGTTGATACAAAAGATACTAAAATTGGAACAACATCGAATAAAGGTTTGAATAATTTAGTTATATTCTTATAATTTGATTTTCTAATTTTTTGAATATAAATTTATGTAGTGGAAATATTATGTACATACGTTTAAGAAAAGATAAAAAAACTGACGTAAACATTTTTATTATTACAATGTCCTGGAACATTATATAAATTTGATTTTTTTATTTTTCTTTTGCTATTTCGTTTTTTAATTTAGGAAAATAATGCATAAAAAACATAATGAAAACCAAACTGAGAAAAAGTTTTAATTTATTTTAATTTCTTTTTTCAAATAACAAAACAAAATAATGTTTTTCGTAATAATAATAATGGTTTCACTAAAATATAAAAGCTTTTGTTTCAAAAGCACAAAAATAATAATAACAGCAAGTTTATAATGAAATTCAATAACATTGACATAATAAATTGAATTACATTTATTTGCTATACAAAATATGTTTTTATATAAAATCAAGACATTTCAAAGTTGCTGGCTGGATCGATTTTAATCGAATACGAATTTCGTTCAAATTTATTTATTGAATTTCAATAAATTTGTTGTTTGTTTGGTTGCTAGAACTGTTACATATGTATTGAGCATGCATGTTCACTAAATTTTGACATTATTCAAAGAGAATAATGTCATGTCATAATTTAAAGTATGACGTCTAAGGTTTACCAATAGATTCTAGAGTACCAGATCTTTGTTACAAGATGTAGATTTTAGTGTAAAGGGTTTCAAAATCTAAGGTTATAGGCTTTAGGTTTTTAGTGTAGGGTTAAAATTGGTAACCGGTAGGTTAGACTTAAATATACTAAGCAAGGTTAGTAAGGTGGTAAGTTGGATAACCTCCTGAAACCAGAATTGGCATCTGGCATCAAAGTGGTCATTTCTTGACATCAGGTTTCCGGTTTCTTCGTAAAACTAAATGATCATTCTAATCCTAACTTTTCCTACAACCTAAAAAAATGGCCTGCGACTTGTTGAAAATGTAAGAAATATATTTAATGCTGTAACTTACAATGATAAAGAGACTTGTAACATTTTAACCTTTTTAATTAAAAAGAGTGCCTGGATGTATGTGTCATTTCTTTGTTCTTCCACATTCAATAACTTTATCGAAATGCAGAGTTTCACTATACTTTCGGGCAAAAATATTATACTAGCCCACGCCGATTTCTTGTAATGATTACTACATATTTTATACTTCGTGAGGCGCCTGTCCTTGACGAGTCTGAAAGCTTTTGTTCTGCTATTTTCATTAATCATCACATGAAATCGGCGTAGTCCGAGGGACTATACGTTTTTATGGCTGGATGGAGTAAATCAAACATTAATCATGTGCGGCAAAGAGTACAAGTTACAACAAAACGAGATATAGGAAAATAAAAATTAATATAATGATATAGGAATAAAACTTTTATCCCGTCCCACTCTCTCTTTATTCACATAAAACTGAATTTTTCTTTAAATTTTCAATTGTTGTTATTTTTAATTTTAATGAAGAATAGTAGACAATAAATAGTTATTTGTTTCACTAGGACAAAAGATGATGGATTTTGGGACGAGCAAAAATTTTGCGAGTCCGAGAAAAACTTTTTCTCCAACCATGATTTAATCTATAATTTAATAAAATTTAAAAATATTCAACATTTAAATTATATTTATTAATATCAGCTTTATTTGTATATTTTTTCGATAAAAATATTATGTGTTATTGTATTGTTTTCTAACCTATAGCCTAACGAACTTAACCTATTGTCTAATGAAAATTTTCCTATAAAAAATTATCATTATTTAATTGGTATGATTCCATATGGTCAAATTGTTTTGATTGTATTAAAATTATTTTCAAATTATAATCACAACAGCATCAAATTAAATTACTTCGGTCTGAAAGACCTAAGTGTTACATTCATGAGCTAAAAGTAAAATTCTTACCCCCACTGTTTTTGGCATTTCTCGACGTTTTAGGACCTACTGATTCTAAAAAAGCAAAAAAAATGTATGTATGTCTGTCTGTCGGCCGGCCGGCCGTCACAACCTACGAAATCTAGAAAACCGCTCGACGGATTTCTCAAAATGTTTTTTCGATGTGTTCGATAACTGTACTGGAAGTGTGTCAAAAAAATCGTCAAGTGTGTCAAAACAAGGAAATTTGCATATTTTTTGCTTAAAAAACGTTCATTTTAAGTGATTACGAGTAGGAACATTGAATTTGGAGAAATCTTGGTGGTCGGGATTGGTATATGATACCAAAATCTAGATTATTGCATTATAAGTTTGTCAAAAAATTATTGTCAAGTGTGTCAAAAGTAAGATTTTTATTTATTTATTTCCCCAATTTTATGGAAAAAAAATAAAATTAATTATTTGTATGACAAGAAATTTTATTATTATTATAGAGAATTATGTGAATGTGTCAAAAAATGATATCATTTATTTTTGTAGTCAAGTTTTTGGAAAAAAGTAACAATTTTTGATATTGTTATAATTTTTGCAATATTTTTAGAATTTTTAAAAAAGTTTTAATCTTTGATTTTGTAATAATTTTTGAAATATTTTTAGAATTTTGTTTGAAAAAAGTTTGAATTTTTGATTTTATTTAATTTTTACAACATTTTTGGTATTTTGAAAGAAATATGAATTTGTGATTTTGAAATATTTTCTCGAAACGCTAAATGGAGAGGTTTTTGAGTAGTTTGCTGATTGTATAATCTTTTCACTAAACTATGTTAATTTATGATCTGTTACAATTTTCCGACAACGTTTTGATGTTTCGTGTTAGTTTTGTAATACATATCTAAACAGAGATAAAACTTACATGTACTTTAACAAAAAGTTATGTGTTGATATACATCGCTGCCCAAAACTAAAAAGCATGTCCTCATAAAAGTTTTTTGCCGAAAACTATATCAAAATTCTTAACCCAGACCGAAGTCTTGATATCTCAGAGGTGTGAGATTTCAGCCCTTTCATATTTTTAAGTTAAATTCTCTTATTAGTCCAGTAACTTTGTCGCCTGCAAGTATGGGGTAGTATGCGTCAAATCCGGTAGTTCTAATTTTTGCAGACTTGGTTATGATGTGGGCCTAATGAATAATCCAAGCTTGTGAACTCGAGCGCCGAACGCAACTTTGTAAAAAATGGAAAAAAACCGCGAAACAATCGTTATTTTTTCAAATTTTGGCGATTATAACCCTAAAGGACTAGTTTTAAAAAAAATTTTAGAACGTTTTTAAATTAGACTGAATTTGCTATAATATGATACTAGAATTGTCTCTGCAAACCCAATAGTTTCCGAGATTAAGCCTTTCAGAGTCTATAACTTTTTTAACTTCACAATTTTTTGCAATATTTTAGACGTCACTCGAAAATTCATTCAGAACGACAGAATTGCAAAAAATTGCGAAGTTCGAAAAAAATGATAAACTTTGAAAGGCTTAATCTCGGAAACTATTGGGTTTGCAGAAACAATTCTAGTATCATATTATAGCAAATTTAGTCTACTTTAAAACCGTTATAAAAATTTTTTCAAAAACTAGTCCTTTAGGGTTATAATCGCCAAAATTTGAAAAAATTACGATTTTTTCACGGTTCTTTCGATTTTTGAGGCTTAATCTCGGAAACTATTGGGTCTACAGAGACAGTTCTAGCTAGTATCATATTGAAACAAATTTAGTCTACTTTAAAAACGTAATAAGAAAGTTTTTTCAAAAACTAGTCCTTTGTCTGACTTTTTTTTAACATCAGGGTTTTTTTTAATCAGAAATTTGATTTATCAATTAAAACAATAAAGATTTATTGTTTTAGTTGAAGAAAACGTTTCTATTTTATATAATACATATAGTGCAGTAACCAAACCTTTTCGGCTCTGAATTCTTTGAACCTTCACCGATTAACTTGAAATTTGCTGAATAGTTAAGGGATGACTCAAAATCAAAGGTGACATAGTGATGATTTGCGCTTTTTCCATGGGGTTAGATGCCACCCCTACTCGGGGTTGGAATTTTTTTCACTCAAAATAACCCCGAAAATAAATAAAGAGACACATTTTGAGTCAAAATATTCTAAAACGTTTTTTCCATAGATCGATATTTTTCGAGTTATTCGCAATTGAAAACTTACATTTTTCGATCAAATAAGAGTTATTCGAGTTTTTTGAGGGTTTTTCACACATAACTCAAAAACTTCTATCAAAAAGTGCTCTATCAAAAAAGTTAAGATGAACAAAAATCAAGTTTAAAACGAAAAAGAGATTAGCTTTGGTATGAGTTTTGTAAGTCCAAATCGAAGGAAGTTATAGCTCATTGAAGAGAATTATATTTTTTTAACAACTTGGTTCGAAGTATTCAACGTTAAAAAATGGAAAGCGTGGAATTTTTCGGAGAAAACTTCTAAAATATTTTTATAATGCTAAGCAATACCTTTAAAATAAGTACTAGTTTAATTCGTGTCCTCTAAAACTAAGCGAGTTACGATACAAAAACGGTGAGCAACTCGAATTTAAAAAAACAAATCAGCGTTAAAATCTGTGCTATTCCCAACAAAATCCATATTCTTCGTTATCCTTCTACCGATAGCTGTATTTTAGTATCAGTCATGAGATCCAGAAGTTAAGGTGCATTAGAATACGTAGTTTTTGAAAAAAGTATGATGGTAATGAAAAATGTATATTTCAAATTTCTTAAAAACGTACCTTCTCTTCAAAATAACTCTAAAACTAAATAAGATACGTAACAAGTATTCAGCACGAAAATGTTTGTTTTTTTAACAAAAAATTTGGTTATATTTTGTTTTCTGTGGGATAAAAAATACCGAAGATGTAACTGTTTCAAGTTTGCATTATAGTGCTCCGACCACCCAAACCGAGCTCCTCAACCCGTAACCATTTAAATATGAAAGGTTTGAACAAGTTGAAATGAATACCATATTATGACTTTTGGAAGTACCTATATACTGGTTTTTTAATGGACGTTGTAACTTTTAAATTGAGAGTGGTATCCCAAGCAGGGTTTGCCGGACTTTGAAATACGGTACTTGGCAGTACTTGGCAATTGTTATTGGGCCAGTACTAGAATCATTCATCGGCCGTTCTATAGTTAACAGAAAATAGCCAGTATATAGTTACCTTTGAACGGCCATGCATTGGCCCATGGAAGGTAAACAGTACTTGGCAATTGTTATTGGGCTATTACAGGAACCATGAATCGGCGATCTACTGTTTATAGAAAATAGTCAGTATAATTTACATTAAATGGCCAATCAATGGCCGTTAATGGTTAACATTAATTGGCTATTGTACTGCAGCCATTAATTTGCCGATCTATGTCATTTTTTTAAATTTCACTAGAGTGTTATCCGTTTAAGAAATATATAGTTTGAAAAATTTCACAAATAGTTTAGTTATCGCTTCTCGGCTGAAAGGCTATGATAACATTGAAAAGGTTGGTATATGTTTAATAAAATTTTTCATTTTGTATTTTATTTTAATTATTTTGTAGATCATTTATTAAAATTTACATATGAATATATTATGTCATGGTTGCCAGTCCTCAGCCATTGTTGCATTACTGAACCAATTGTATGGGAAGTTTTGGATTTTTTCCGTCATTTTTATTTTATAATAAAATTATTTTGTATTTAATTTATTTAAATTTACATATGATATTTTTTATTTTTTTAATGGCACAGTCATGGTTGCCAGCACTTGGCCATTACTACAATACTGGTCATTGTTGTTGTTTTTTCTCTGGCCCATGAGTGGCAGCCATTTATTGTCCGAAGTTATCATTCAGTAAAATTATGTTAATGGCCCAGTCGTGGTTTCCAGTACTCGCCCATTGTTGCATTACTGGCTGCCAGTAATGGACCATCACTGGACATCAAGGGAATCGAAAGATTGAGTAAAACTACATTTTTTCTATATTTTCACGAGGGGTGTTTTTCATCCCTTAAACATAAAAAGTGCAAGTAGGGCTAGTGTCATCTTTGAAGTTAAGGGTAAGATGAGCTTAATTCCCAATTTTCATGAAAATCGATGGAGGTTAAAAAAATTCAGAAGTATTGGTCTATTTTCATGTTCAGTTACTGTACTAATAATTTTTTGTCAGAGATAAAAGTAATGCAATCAATTCGTGGTTATTTTTTAACGACTGTCATAGAAAATAATGTTTTCTATCTGTCAGGTTAAAAGAGAAAGTTGGCTTTTGCTGTTTAGCGAGCATTTTTTAATTTTTTCTGCTCTTAAGCGGAATGTAAAAACACAAGTAAAACAAAAGACATAATGGACAAAGACATTATATTAAAATTTATTAATTTCTTCTCTCCAAAACACTTTTGATTTTTTTGCTCTATAACCCGAGGGCTTCTTTTTTAAAAGAGGCATTAATCTTTTATATTTACTAATATCCAAATTTTCTTTAACGATGAATGTTGATTTTAACATTGAATAATTTGACCACATTGTTGAATACTTTTTTGTCTGCGATGGTTCACCAAAATATGCCAAAAACACATCTTCAGAATAAAAATTTCCTGTTTTTTTGTTCTTACACCAATTGATAAATAATAGGTAAGCTTTTACTTTGAATGTTTCAGGCAACAGATCTAAAGTTAAATTGTTGGCTGCTTCTTTTATATGAGGTGAAGTGCTAATTATATCACTTTCATTACTACTGCTCATTTAAAATTATTTTTATTTAAAAATAGATATAAACTCTGTATAAATTTTAAATTTATTAATTTAAAATTTTAACTTGACGTCCGATACGTTTTTTAAACAACAAATATATGCCTCCTTGGCAACTTTAATCGTATTTGTCAGCAGTCGTTAAAAAAATAATATGTATACTTTGAGCAGAAAGTAGCATTGCTGCTCTGGCATGATTGCTGGTTTCGGCTGGACCTCAACCATTTCATGCACGAGCAGCAATGTAGTACTTTCTGCTCTTTATCGCTCGTGCTTCGCTCGAATTTTAAACTTTTGCTTAAGAACAAACTAATGCATTAAACACTGATTGGTTAAACTACTATTAATTTACATCTCAAACTAAATCCAACCAACCATTTTAATTTTTTATCAAATAATAATAAATTTCCTATTCAAACTTTGAACTTGAAAACGTACATTTTCTTTGTCGATTTTTAAATTTTTGATTTTTAAAAAATCTGAAATTTTGATATATTTTTGGTTTTGACTGTTTGAGTACTCTGAATCGGAGTTAAGCGCGGTTGAATTTTTGAGGCTTTTTCACGTAGTTTTGGTAATGGTGTCAATGTTTTGTTAATAGATACCACAAATTTCATGCGATTTACGTATATTTTTGCAAGTAAAAAAATAAATAGTTGAATAATCTAAATTTGTAAGTTGAAAATTAACAATGTTTCTCTTTTCCGCTAGGAGAACACTACAATCGATAAAATAATTGCCAAAATGTTTTCCTTTTCCGATAATCAGAAATCTTTCAAGTTAGAGGCAAAAAAGTATATAAATTAATTTTTTATGCTTTTTTGTAATATTATTATTGTTTCATTAAGTTATGATTTTTATAGAAAAAAAAATTATTAATAAAAGTCTCATGCTTATGTTAGTGTTAAGATGTTGAAAGTAAATCACAATCTTCAATCGTTGGACTCTCCAATTCTTATTCTAAATAAAAAATCTGTTTTTCAATGAGTAATGCACAGACTATGTTTCAAATTTAGTACAAATGTTAAAATATAAAATTTTCAATATATTAGATTCACATTTAGTAAAGAATAATTAATTTGATGTAAAAACACATGTGAATTTTTAAACTTTAAAAAATCGTGCATAATAAGTCTGAATCTAACAAAATATGGTGTGCAATTTATGAAATTTTTTTGCTATCCACAAAATTGTCGATCGATCTAGTTTCGAACCGATAAGAACTTTTTATTACATTTTAAAATAGTATATCATTCTCATCAGGGCTAGCCGACTAGATACACTACCAAAAAAATTTTTTCGCTATATAAACCAAAATAGGTCACTACTCTAGCGAAATATAAGAAACCAAAAAACTTTCATAAACATATGTTTATTAGATTCAGGTTTAGTCAATTTGTTTCTCTAGTTGATCACTATTGTTGTTATACTCTAACCAAGTTAGAATTGGATAACAAACTTGTAACGGTGAGAAGAAGATGACCATCTTCACTTGCGTCTATCGACACATTATCTACAATTAATTCAATGAATTATTTGTAATATTACATCACTCCGATGGAAATAATCCCATCATGAATAATAAGACTGAATCTAACAAAATATGGTGTGCAATTTATGAAATTTTTTTGCTATCCACAAAATTGTCGATCGATCTAGTTTCGAACCGATAAGAACTTTTTATTACACTTTAAAAAAGTATATCATTCTCATCATTCTCAAAAAAAAAAAAAATTTTTTTTGTAGTGTATCTAGTCGGCTAGCCCTGATGAGAATGATATACTTTTTTAAAGTGCAATCATCCGAGTGAAGAATTGCCATCATCCTAAGCGAATACAAGATGCTATTTTATCCACGACTGTAAAATATTTCGTTTAATTTCCAGTTTTCATACAAAAATTTGTATCGCCATATTGAAATAAAAACATCAAAGATAGCGAAAAACAAAACAAGTTGGTTGTTTAATTTGTTAGGGGAATATTTAATAAACTATAGAGCTGTTAAAGAATTTTAATCAAATTCATTTGTTGTGGAATGAATACAATTACAATGGAAGACATATGCATGGAAAGCATATATTCTTTAGTAGTCGTGGATAAAATGTTTTTTTACACTTGAGTCATAGAATAGAAATCAAGGTGATGCGACAGCTATAATTTTTTTGACATTTTCAAAATATTTCATTATAGTAGAATTTAACCTTTAAGACTGAAATTTAAGGTGCGTTTACAACCTTATTTGGTTTTTTCAAACTAGAAAATGATTGAGATGTATAAAATAGTTCCAAATCAAATGTTAACAGCCCAACCAGATCCACTATTTGCAGGGGCGCACACAGAAAAAGTTTTAGGAAGGGGTCCAACAAATTTTTTACAACAAAAATTACAACAACACACATAGATACCTTTTAAGACGTAGGTCCCACAACAAGATGCCTGTTGAGGTGTTGATGAACGATTTTTAAACCTTTGTGGATTGTACACCCCCGGGACTGTTGATTCGGACTAAGCATTTCATTTGTACGATGTAAATCGATGTGTTTCGATCGGTTGTTGATCTTTTGTTTCAAAAAACGTATTAGCTGTCAGATTTGTCTTCCAAAATTGTGTATATGTGTGCATCAGTGATGCTAGACTTTGAAAAATAAACTTCCCGTTGCTGTAGCAAAACTTACCGATTTTACCGTTTCTTTAAGGAAAAACTTCCCATCAAGCTTACAATTTAAAAAAATATACATATATATATATATAAATTCAATTGTTTATATGGAAAAAACTTCAAAATCCACCACTATAACAATAAATTTTAATATGTTCAAAACGCATCGATGCATAGAAAGGATCTTGTAGTTCCTTATTGTAGGTGATTTTATTTTTCGTCTCGTAGTGTGAAAATATTCCTGAAACTCAGAAATATGTTATTGCTTGTGGGATTTTCGAAACTTTTGTTTTAATTTTCGTAAGAAATATCAGAACATCAACATCAGAAGGCTGAAATTTCATCGATTTTATAGATTCATTTAAACAAAGTTATTGAGTAATGAACATCTTTGTGGAAGGATAGTAAAAAAATAGTTGTTGCGATCATTTTGAATAAGTTTAAATTTAAAAAGCTTCTACAATTAATTGTAAAAAAGCCCGCACTTGCCAAGTTTTTGTCCGCTTTTCTGTTTTAAATGAAATATCCCATAAACGGAAAAAAATCACCCGATCTGGCATTACTGGTGTGTATTAATATAATGCTCATATATTTTAGATATGTAGAACTGAGAGCAAGGGTATTGCGGTCTTTAATTTGAAATATCACATTTTGTTTCGTTTTGGGAGTGAATTGGCTAACTTCTAGCACGAAAGAGAAATATCAGATCTATAGGATTTGTAGAAAATGTTAGTAAGAGAAGGTGCAAGATTCTTTGAAAATGTTGTTAGAATAGGAGGAATGATGTTCAGACCGGAGACTTTGCTGGTAGTTAACCCCCTTAAGATTTTTTTTGACAATTTTGGGTTTGAAATAAAAATCTTTCATACTAACGCCTGAAGACTGAATTTTTGGTTTTTCTTTAGGAGTTTCTAAAACAGTCGAGATCACAGCAAAGCGTTCCGCAAGCAATGTGATTTTTCCCGCGCTTTCGCTCGTCAATTTCTGTTTTTTTCGTTTTCGATTATCTGGTTTAAAGGTTTAATATTGGGCTGTATAGATATTAGGACTTAAATCGTTAAGGGATTTTTGTTATGGAACCAAATATTAAATAATATTTGTTTGTTTCTAAGGGCCAATTTGGTTGGAAAACAAATATTTTTGTTGGGGTTTCATTATCAAGAAGGAAACGAATTTATTGATACTAAAACATTTTAGTCAAACAAAATTTATACCATATTATTATTTTATTTTTATATTTATTTTCACTCGGATATAACGGCCAAACAACCTACCAGAGCTCCTGACAGTTATGGTCAAATTAGTAAATTGCTTTATTTGCTTTTGATAAATGATCTTTCGTTTGTACAATTTAAAGTATCAGAACCTTTAGGTGGTTCAGACCATAATTTGATTTCCACTCATTTAAATTTACAAGCTCCCAAACAGTTTTAATCTAATCCTAGTCTTATTTGGGTTGTAGATTGGCAGGGGCTTAGAGATATATGTTTAATTCAAACATTTCTGCTTCTAATTTTTCAGAAATAATACACGTGGGTATGCACAGGTTTATTCCGATATATGGTTCTGAAGACTGATCTTTAGGATTCGGGTAAATGTGAAGAAGCAATAAAATTTAAAATAAATGCTCTTTAAAAAATGGCCAGTATACAACCAATTTTAAAAAAGTTGCTAACATGAATTCAACAAATGTTCATTAATTTAATATTATGAGCTTCTTAAGTCGTTACTCAATCAAAGACAATGCGGTTTTTGTAAAGGAAGAGCGACGGGAAATTTACTTTCTTTGTCATACATATCTGGAACAGTCGGTTGAAAACCTTGGTGAGACTTTCATTGCTCCTCAGCAATTCTAATCTTACTAATGAGCTTGATTCGTTGTATGTTGCTGATTTGAAGGTACACAAATACACTATGAATAAACGCGCGTGTCTGCCTAGATCAAATCAATTTTACCTGAACAGAGTATCAATAGCAGCCCATCTTTTTAAGGTTCGAGTGACAAGATGTAGCTTTTCAAAGAAATTTTTTTAACAGAATTTAGCATCTCTGGAATGCCTTACTGACGTTGGTCTTCCTTGATAATTGTAATCCACAAAACTTTAAAAATAGCGTTCCTCATAAAATCTCGTAAAATCCTCAAAGAGAATTGATCAATAGTGAGTAACCTTAGATCCCTGGTTAGCATCGTATCTTACGATATTCAGAGATGTTAATCTATAATTTCTTATGGTTAACACTAAATAATGTCTAAATTTAAAAAACAATACTGAAAAATTATCGGTTAGAGGGGGGGGTCCGGACCCGAAACCCCCCCCCCCTTGTGTGCGCGCCTGACTATTTGGATCTAAACTAAACTATTCAGTAAAATCTTCTATCAAAAGTTTCTGCTATATTCTTCTAATTTTATTTTCTAGAAATAAAATTTCATACAAAAAAGTAGGCTACACTGAAAAAAAATGAAGTTCATGACAACCTCATCTCGAAGTTGGCAGTTGATTATTCATGCAAAGAAAAATTATTTGCAAACGATTTCACTGTGATTGGGACAACTACACGATAAAATTTTCCTAACAACAGAATGAGGTTTATTTAAAATATAAAGTGTTATATCCAATATAACAGTAGTTGAATAAAGATAATAACTATTTCCCTGAAGAAATTTTTCTTTGGCCTCATATCATGAATTTTTTATTTTAAAGTTTAAGTATTTGAGATTAATTGAACTATATTTTATTTTCACATAAATATTTCGTGTGATTGTCTCAACTTCATCGATTTATAATTGTAGAGTTGTTGAAGCAATTTCGTAGTTTGATTCACCATATGTGACCGCACGGTGAGGTTTAGACAATTGCATTTCGATTGGAAATAGGACATGTTTTTTACAGTGTAGCAAAAATTTTCGATAGAATATTTTACTCAATGATATATACCCAATTGTATGTAAAATTAGCTTACTTTCGTCATTCGAACCGCAAATTAATTATAATTCATAAAGTTTATTAGTTTGGCTGCAAACTCAAAATCTAAAACATAAGCTAAAATCGTTAGCTTAAGCCAGAGTAAAAATTTTGAACGGATGGAAGCCGAGTTTGAAATATTTTTTCATTCGAACCAGGCAATATTTAAAATTCAAAATGTTTATTGGTTTTACATATATCAGTTCCCAATACAGAAGATAAACAAAATTATTCTAACCAAAAATTAACTAAGCCGTTTCATCGTTTCACATTTTTGCAATTTTGATGTGCAATTTGAAGAAACACAATAATTCCCATCCAGAGCTGCAATTAAATTATGTAACTGTGAAAAGTTGAAATGATAAGTTTTTATTAGTTTATCGCAAAAATACGAATTCACACCTATGTATAGTTAAAATCATGTTTTTACGATAAAGTGGTAAAAACTAATCAATTCACTGCTTTACAGTTACATAATTCAGCTGTGAAGGCGTTGTATTCATTTGAACGAGTATATGATTGGAATTCACCAATTTAGCTGAAAAACGCACTCCTTCCTTGATCTTCTTTTAGAAGATAAACCGATCAGGAAACCAAGGTTTATAGGAAAGAATATTTTTTTGTTATTTATTAAGACATCACTATTACTCCTTCTGTAAAAATATTATATGACGTACAATTACAAAAATATAACATTTACTAAATTATTTTTTAACTCTTTACAGTTAAACGTGCCCCAGAGCCATTATTAAATGACAACATAGAAAAAATGACATCAGGATCTGTTAACAATAAACAAAAGATGATGCCACATAAAAGGGGAATCAATCCACAAATTCTACCCGTTGATTTATCGAATGACATTCTTGTAAATAACCAACCCAATGGAGTATGGGATGATAGTGATAATGGTATCTTATATCAAGATTTACAAGAAATTGAGCAACAGTATCATAGAAAAGGTAACTCACAAAATTTATTTTATTTTTAAGAAAAAAGTATTAAGTATATGATTTTTGACAGCTCCATATGGACAGCAGCTACAAAGGCGAAAATCATACGAAAACCTTCAAAATCTTTTAAACTCACAACTATATTCTGAGCCGGTTGCGCTACCTTTAGAATATCCGTACAGGTATTATGGTGATCGTAAAAAGAGATCAAATAAAAACCAACAGCAACCAGCGTTGCGGTAAGAAAAATAATTTAATTATGTATATTAAAAAATATATAAAGCCCGTTAAATTTCTTTAATTGAATTTAAATCTCTAAAGTATCGGAAATAAAAAACGGAAAAATCATAAATTTATAGGAGCTGAAAGTATTTACTCATAGGTCACAATTTAATTTTCTTTTTTCCAGTTTTATTTATTTGGTTGGTCGATTTTTTTTTGTGCGGAAGGGGAGCAATAAGAATTAATTTGTTGTTTTCAACTATATTTTTATATAAGAAAATTTCGAATCGATACAGTTTATCGCCTTAATGATAAGTTAATGTTTTTGTGTGTTTAATTTTTTGTTATTTAAAGGATGAACAAATTATTTAGTTTAATCATAATTGGTGTAGATTAAAATGGATTTTATGAAGAAAAAGAAATGTGTTGGTAAAAAAGTGATAAAAATGGAATTGTTCCATATACAATTCAAATAGTTGACACCTACTGGTTTCGGTTACCACACAAATTAATAAGAAAAGTTAAAACATTTTCGTCTTCAAAAAAATCTGTCTAAAGAAAAGAAGAAAATATTTAGAAATTTTATATGAAATAAAATTTCATTAAATTCCGAATTGCGACAAAACACATGTTATTTAGAGAAATCATAATAAAAAGATACAAACATTTATAAAGTTTGTTTGTGTGTTTTGATGGAATAAATTGATTGAATGATGTTAAAATTTATTATTAGGATATTTAGTTATGTAGCAGTAAACATGCTTTTATAAAATTGAATTTGAAAACACGAAAATATGTTTTCAACCCTTATGCACGAGAAAAACTTCAGAAAATATTTCAAATAATATATTAGCAGATAAATAAACAAATATTATATGTATTGCGTATAGTCATAAACAAAAATTTATCACATCTGGAAAACACTTTACACACGTAAAATTTATGTTATACAAGCGCAAATATTTAAAAAGTTATTAGCCTTATTAGTTAGTTAGCTTTAATTCAAATTTAATTCAAATATGAATAATAGCCTTTTCAACTGCAAAACTTTCAACGCACACGAATTAATTTTTATTAGCACTGTTGTTGCAAAATACATACTTATACTACATACTTCCTAACATTTAGAAAATAACCACATAACCAACTGCTACTTTTTCCATCTTTTATTGAAGACATAACTTAAAAAATAATATTTCAAATAAAAAAAGTTATAATCGAAATTCTTAAACCAAAAAAAAGTATGATATTTTACCTTTTAACACAGAAACTTTTTTTATTAACTGTTTTTCCCACCACAAAAAGTTTAATTTAAAAAATATTAAATTATTATTTTTAATATAAATTAAAATAACTCAAATTCGTTTGATAAAAAAGTTGTGGAAAATCGTTTTAGAAGCTTAATTATATTTTGCGTATGACGAAAGTGAATGATGAACTTATGTTTTTATAGCAAATCATTTGTAAGGGCGGCAAATCTCATACAATAAAAACAGAAACAGAATTCTATACAACTTTAACAGCAACAGAATTTGTTGCTGTCAAATATGTATGAAATTCTGTTTCTGTTAAATGCGACTCCTCAGATACGTATAATCAAATATTTACAGTCGACCCTCGTATAACACGATGGATTCGTACCGTGTTATATCGAAAACGTGTTTTAAGAGTACCGTGTTTCAGTATCGTGGTTTATCTGACGTTATATCAGACACAGGTGGAGTCGATTTTGATCGATTACGATCAATGTTGATCTACGGGTCTGACTACCCCGCGGACTCCAGTCCCTGCCATTGACATATGAGTTAGCATGAGATATCACATACCACTAGCAATGGCAGGAGATGTCAGTAGCCATTAGCCAAGATGATATCTTAGGGTGCTGGCGGACGAAATTTAATTAGTCAACGGCAGCAGTCCTATTCTTAGCTAGGCAGCGTTCTGTAGTAATATCGCTCATTAGCTCTTCCGAGAAATCAGACCAACATATAATTATGTGTGGGCTTTGTGCCTCGATTGTGGTGGTGAGCGGTGTGTCTGGGGTGCGCTGCATCAGCTTTTATATACATATATGGAAGTACAAAAGAAAGGATAAAAGTCTGCAAGTGGTAAAGCAAATATGCGCAATCCACCCACTCATAAAGCGGTATGTCCACGGTATTTGCAGGGACAACACATATATGAATCAAAAAAAAATTTTAAAATTAACGCTAACGCTAACCATGACCACCTGCAACATCATCTTGAGCACGACAAACCAAATATTCCATTCCTTACAGAAACACAAGTTTCTGAAAATTTTCTCTCTATAGAATCGCTTAATTCCAAATATAGGCTTGAATTAGCTTTCAAACTCCATCAAGGCGTATGCGCATTCATTCATGAGAGTGTTGCGTATACAAATTTTGAACTACACGGTGATGGCTTCAATACAATGGTTTTAAAGATTTGTCTTCCAGAAATTACTTTTTTTACAATAGCTTTATACCGGTCCCCCAACAAACGTAACCCAAACTTTTTTAATTTACTGACAAAAATTGTGGACAAGATTAGAGCAAAGTCCCCTAATTGTGAGGTTATCGTTACCGGTGACTTCAACGTCCACAACAAATCATGGTTAGAATTCTCCAAATCGATCGACGATGTTGACAATGGTGGAAAACGGGCAGAAATTTTTGCCGCGTTTCAGGGCCTATTCCAAATTTTTAAAAGCCCAACTTTCACTCCCCGTAATGGCGGTGATAACAGTTTTCTTTTACATCTCTATCTTACCACAATGCCAGATATTACGAGTGTTGATGTCGCGAAAGGTACTATTGGAAATTCATTATTTAATTTCATCAGTTATCAAAACTTATTTACTTAAAACTACAGCTCCCAAGCCCCGTAAAATATTTCACTACTCAAAACTGGATAAGAGTGGTCTTCAAAATTTTTTCCATGATTTCCCTTTCAACCGTCATTGTTTTTACACTGACAATGTAAATGTTTCTGCTCAAAACTTTACAGAAACCATCCAATTTGCTATCAATAAATTCGTCCCTTTTTCCATAGTAAAACCCAAACAAAAATACTTGTATTCTAAAGCTACCAAAGCGGCACTTAGAAACAAACGTAGATCATTTAATACATGGATTCATAACAAAACTCCCGCTAATCGATCCCAATATCTAAAGGCCAACAAAATATCTAACCAGATTATCTCAAACGAAAAGTCTGAAATTGACAGAGTGAAGGCTTCAAAACTTACGTCTATGCATATTTCTGACAAGAGTTTCTACAGTGCCATTAATTCTTTAAATTCTGGTACAAAATCTTCTATTCCCCCTATTATTAATCGTCAATACTTGTTCGCTGAACGCTTTGCTCTGAGCTCCACTGTTTTATAAACTCCTAAGGAAATACCCCAAATCCAGTTCTCAGGAGTTAATATTAATCTACCAATCCTACAAATCTGGTATATTTCCCTCGTCCTGGAAGTTGGCAAATGTCCAGCCCATCCCCAAAAGGGGACTGAAATCAGATATCTCAAATTATAGGCCAATAGCTTTACTATCGGTCCTATCCGAAGTCTACGAGCATTATATTAATACACACATTTCAAAATTTCTGGAGGTAAATCATTTAATAGCCGACAGCCAATATGGTTTTCGAAACAAAAGTTCAACTACCGATCTATTAAACTATGTAGCGCATTGTTGGAACAGCATACTTGATAAAGGTGGTGAAACATACGTTATCGCTTTAGACATCTCCAAGGCATTCGATCGAGTCTGGCATGCCAACTTAATCTATAAGCCCGTCGCGTATGGTTTTTATCCCAATGTTGTGAAGCTGATTCAAAATTTTCTATTCAACCGATACATTTCGGTCTCCTTAGACGGATTTTCATCTGAGTTTAAACTAATTAACGCTGGTGTACCTCAAGGCTCAGTATTGTCCCCAACCCTATTTTTGATTTATACCAACGATTTGTTGAAAATCACCAACAACCCAATAAATAGTTTTGCAGATGATGGTACTCTGCACAAGTCGTTCGAGCCCATTCCTTTAAAAGGTAAAATTCACGAACGAATTAATCCCTCCCAGAGAGACGCTTCCATAAACGTGAATAAAGATCTAAAAAACGTCGATGATTGGGGTGACCAAAACCTGGTCAATTTCAACTCTACCAAAACACAGCTGTTGACTGTTTCCAGATCAAAGACCGAGCTCCCCAAAGATATTTTACTCAGTATGTGTGATGAACCAAAAGGTGAATGAAAAACATTCGTTTTTTGGGTGTCACAGTTTCAAATGACCATAATTATATGATCGTTCCAGAGTAGGTCCTAAACTCAGTCTCCTAAATAGATGCAAAAAAATTTGCACAGTTGCAAAAGTCCTATATTCGTCCCTGTATGGAGCACTGTTGTCAAGTTTGCGGTGCTGCTTCTGTTTCCATCTTGACCCTCTTGGACTCTGTTCAAAAGCGGGCTATATGAGTTGTGGGTGATCGAGATTTGACATCAAAACTTGATTCCCTACAACATCGTCTCAGCGTTGCTGACCTCGTTGTTTTTTACAAATATCGTCATCAACAGTCCTCAGATGAAATCAGCATCATGCCTCAAACTTATTCTTGCCCCCTTGGCTAGGGAGGTTAGAGTTTGCCGAAATCCATAGTATCAGGTGATTTCAATCCGCAGAGGTTTAAAAAAATCGTTCATCAACACCTTAGAGCGCAAGTTGTCGTGCGATCTATGTCTTAAAAGGTATTTATGTGTTGTTGTGACACATATTGTAAGCCCTATATAACACAACACTTTTTATTTAAAAAAAAAAAATAACAAATTCCTGTGCTAAGTATTCCGTGTTATACGGGGGCTGACGCAATTTTAGTTAGTACCGTGTTATATCGAAATCGTTTTCTAAGAGTTTCGTGTTATACAAAGGTTGACTGTACTACATTCTAAAACCTAAAACACACGCGAAAAATATTGGTAAAACTATTTTGCTACTTTCTACTAGCAGTTAGTGCCATTTCTTTCTTAATATTTGAAATACAAACCTTCTTTTCACCACGCTTAATTGAAAATAGAACCTAAAACATGTGAATACGATTCAAGTAAAATTTTGTAATCGAAATTTCTTGAAGCTTTAAAAAAATAAAAACAATATGCCGTTTCAATCAAAGACATTTTCTGTGAACTAATTTTTGTTCCAGTACAAGAAGTTTAATTTGAAAAATCTTAAATCATGTTTTAATATAAAATAAATTAAATTTGTTAGCTAGAAAAGTTTTCGAAAATTCGTTTTAAAAACATAATTGAATTTTTTGAATGTCAAAAGTGACAGATGGACTTGTTTTTTTATGAACACGTAAACCAAATATATGTTTTATTATGTACAATGTACATATAATATATGTTGAATAAAGATAAAATTAATACAATAATTCTATCTACATTTTAATATAACTTCAAATACATTCATACAGATCGTTAAATCTACTGAACTTTAATTATATATAATTTAAAAGTTCTATGTCCTTTTTCAGTATTTTTTTCAATCCTGACATTTTCTCCTACTTTCATGATTAAAGTTCTCTACATAATCTCAACAAACAATTTATTATTATTATTTTCTTTGAATAACAGAATTTGATTGGATATAATGATCATATAATATTTTAATCCTATCTTATATAACATATAACTTAAAATCGGCTGGATACTTTTTTCTATAGTTAATAATTTTTTTTTTGCTAAACAAAATGTTTTGTTACGATATTTTATTGGAATTATATGAATAACTATGCTAGTATTCCACTTCGATCAATAATCATAAAAATATTGAAATGAAAATTTTTATTTTCGATGAGAAAAAGAATCATATATTCATTAAATAAAAACAAATATTTTGTAACAACATGAAGTCGGTCATTTGGAATCGAACCACAAGATATATTTTTCAGTTTTTGACAAAACCCCCGATATTGTAAGCCTCAAAGCCGGGTTTTTTTTATACAATGTTAAGCATGTTTAGTGTTCATTATAAAAAATTATAAACTAACGTTTATGAATATCCGAAGATACCATACCAACTAGGGATGAGGGTGAAGTTTAAATACATGAGAGACTCTGTTCAACGTTTTATACTTTTTTATTTGAAACTGATTTTCGAAAACTGACAAATTATTTATTTATTTATTTATTTATTTATTTATTCTCAAAGAAAAATAAGAAAATCTGACTAGCCAGTGAATTAATTATTCCTTGAAGGATAGTCAGATTTTCCAAATAGAAAAATATTTAGTACAATAAAAACATATAAACAATTAGCGATATATAAACAAAAATAAGTAACACATATATGTATAACAAAACCAAGAAAAAATACAATAAATTATTATACAAATTAATATAAAACTAGTCAAAAACTGATTCAACTATATTCTTAAAATATTCTCTCACATTGTATTTGAACTTGACCAAGGTTTCGGATTTCTTAATGTCATCGGGGATTGAATTGTAAACAAACGGACCCATGAATGTTACTGCCTTCCTTCCAAATTCAGTTCGAATATGATGATATTTAATCATATTATAATTCCTTGTGACATAACCATGATCCATACAAGTAAATTTCAGATTCGACAACGTCGACGATATATTAAGGTTTTTATACGTATATAAAGTTAACTGTAATTTGTGCAAAGCATTAACTGGTAGAATTGAATGATTTACAAAAATATATAATGACGTAGTAGAGAATAAGTGTGGTAACCTAAATATAGCCTTCAAACCTTTGTTTTGTAATGTTTGTAATTTTTCATCCTAGTAGCTGTAGCAGTGCCATAAACAATAAGACCATAACTAATTCGTGAGTGAACAAATGCATAATAAATGTTAAGCAAAACAAAGGTTGGAGCGAAAAAAGATAATTTTCTGATTAAGCCTACAATCGGTGCAATATTTTTACTGACAACGGTAATATGCTCCTGCCACAACATATGTTCATCAAAAGTTACGCGTAAGTATTTAAATGAGCTAACTCTTTCAATCACAATGTCAGCAACTTTAAAAGTTGGTAAAGAAATCATGGTCTTATATGGAGAGTGAAACACCATAAATTTAGTTTTAGATACGTTAAGGGAAATTAAATTGGATTTAAAGTATTCTAATAGCACACTAAGATCATGTTTCATATCATCAAAAACAGAGGCAGGTGCAGAAATTTTATAGAACAACGCTGTGTCATCAGCAAATATTCTAAGTTCACCATTTAACGGTAACCTTGACATGTCGTTGATGAAAATAAGAAATAGCAAAGGCCCTAAAACACTACTTTGCGGAACGCCATACTTGGTATTTAAAATTTCGCTTCGTACGTCTTTACCCATAACAAACTGTTTTCTGTCTAACAAATAACTTTTAATCAAATCGAAAGCAAGACCTCTAATTCCATAACAGTACAGTTTATCAAGGAGTAAATCATGATCAATGCAGTCGAATGCCGTCTGTAGGTCTAAGAAGATTCCTATTACAGACATCTTGTTATCAAAAGCAGTATAAATCTTATCAGCCATTTCAATTAGAGCTACCTCTGTTCCTGCTCCCTTTCTAAACCCATATTGCATAGAGTAGAAGAAATCATGTTTGTCCAAAAAGTCAACCAATCGAGAAAATATTACCTTTTCAAATATCTTGCCAAACACCGATAATGTAGAGATCGGTCTGTAACTATTAATAATAGATTTGTCTCCTCTCTTATAAACAGGGACAACTTTAGCCAATTTTAAACAGCTCGGGTAAACACCAGTCTGCAAGCTTTCATTAAAAAATTTTGACAATATATCCGCGAAAAAACCAGCTCGACTTTTAATGACAGAGTTAGTAATTCCATCAAGACCACTTCCTTTGCAATCACGAAGTGAAAAAATTATATTGAATATCTCAACTGGTGTAGTTGATGAAAAATAAGCAGAATTAGAGATTGTGTGTAGGGTGTTAAATTTATGTATATTTCTGTCAGAGTTGATAGAATTCCTAACAGAACCACCTATATTCACAAAATAATCATTAAACAAATTAACAATAACCTTAGTATCAACATAAGAAACACCATTAAAAAGAATATTACTAAATTGAACAGATTTATGATTTTTATTAAAAAACAAGTTGACATTTTCCCATAATTTTTTTTGGTTCATATTATAGAACAAATTATGGAAATAATTCTTCTTAGCATAAAATTTTTTTGAACTTAACAGCCTCGATATACGGCTCAGTTCAGTTTGCAATGATAGGTTACCACTATTCAATTTAATTCTTTTTAAAATTTTGTTTTTTTGGCGAATCAATTTCCAAACATCGTAAGTGAGCCAAAGACACAAAGTATTCTTGACTTTAACTTCAATACTTTTGATTGTAGTAAACTTTTCGACTAATTCATTGTATTTATTAACAATCAACTCAATTGTTTGATTAGGATCACACATATTAAAGATTAGATAATAGAAAGTTATTGAATTGTTCATCAACACGATCAGAATCAACAATTTTTTTTTCCAACTTCCTTTTGGTAAACTTGGCGGCATAACCGAAAGATGAGTACAGAAAACTATGATCACTCAAATTCGAGTATATAGTAGATGTACAAGTATTTTTTATGTTTATAAAACTGGACACTACATGGTCTAGTATGTTTTTACTAGCAGAACGAGTTTCATTTGTGTTAGTTGTGATCAACCCATAACTCATCAAAAGATTTTTATAGTTAATCACAAAATCAAGATTTTTGTTTACTGGTATGTTGATATCACCAAGTATAATATTATCTGATTTAGCGCTTCCAGATAGAGAGCTATCTAAAAAATTGTGAAAACTGTCAATGTCCGAGTCTGGCGGACGATAAATGCCGTAGACTTTAGTACCAAAAAACCGATGGAGTTCTATTTGTATAAAATGAAAAGGATATTGACCATTATCTTTATTCAATATATTATAACCAACATCGTTTCTAACATACAACGCAAGACCACCACCAAACCTATCATCTCTACATGAAAAAATACTACTGTAATTATTAATCGTGAACTTAATTACATTTTGACTTTAAATGAAAGTTTCCGAGATTACCAGGATATGGACATCTGACTGAAAACTCTCCATGAATTCAAGAATAGAATCAAATTTGTTTTGTTCATTTAATCCCCTTGCATTGATTTGTAATACTTTCAATTGCTGTGCATTTTGATTCACAAACTGGTAATTAGAGTTCAATTTATAATCATCAACATTCAGAACATCATTGAAACAGTTATTTGTAAGGTTATTATTAAAATTATTAGCCATTATTTAAGATAAAAATAAACAAAGAATTTAAACGTTTTATTTTAAACGTCATACTAGGTTTTGTCATACGTTACCGTTATAACATACGTACGAGAACTTATTTACATATTACCATAGCAACTAGGATTGCCACCTGTCAACATTTCATATTGACTGTATTGATTTCATATTGACTATAAAATATATTTATATTGATATGTTAATTGTGAATATTTCATTTCATAACATTTGCATCATTCTATGCAATTGTTATAGTTTTTAACAAATTTTACAAATTTTTTTATCCAATTGTTAAATATTTTTTATCAAAATAATTTATTATATATTTTACACCGTCAGCGTGTAAGTACCGCACAAAAAGTTTTTAAGGATGTTGTGTTATAATTTCAAAATTGAACACGGAACTAAAATTTGTCAAATTTATTAGTGCCGAACATAATTTATGTCGCGTTCTTTGCCAAAAAAAAATTGATCTGAGATCAAAAAAATTAGCTGTCAGATCAAATTAGCTAGGGTGACCAGATATTTCAAATCAGAAAAGAGTATATAAACTGAAATAGTACCTTATAATCATTTACCTCATATGGAAGCACACTAGAAGTAGAAGAGGTCGACTTAATTTTTAAATTAAAAATAAAAAATAAAACAGTTGAGTTTTAAATTTTGGCTTGTAGTTCAATCTTTATTTCATCAATAACATTTTTTTTTTTTTTTTACATTATTATGATGATTTTATTAAATATTTACATTTTTATATATAATTTTACAAAGTATTTTAATCTAGCAGGTTCTAAAAAGTTTATAAAAACTTGTCTAAGAACCAATTAACAGTTAAGATTATGTTATTTAAAATCATCCTTTAAAAAAAAATTTTTTTTCAGAATTCAAATTGAAAAAACTAAGAAGATTATATTATAATAAGATAATGTTTTATGCTAAATTTAAATATTCAGCTTTAAATTCATTAAATAAAATGCATTTCAAACTTTCTTTAAAAATATGAATCTTGCGTTCCTGCTTTATTTCATTAGGTAAATTGTTAAAATATTCCAAGCCAATATAAATAACCGATTTCTGACCAGCTACAGTTCTGCGAAAGTCAATACTAAAATCATTGGTATTTCTTGTGTGATAGCTATGTCTATTGCTAACATTATTGAGAGAGAAGTTATGCTTAATGAGGTTGTTCTTTAGTTTATATATAAATAAAATAGTTTCATATTTTATTAGTTTTGAAACTGGTAATAAGTTCGAAGAATACAAATAAATGGTTGGTGTTAACATGGGTGTTTTTTTGATAATTTTTATTGCTCTGTTTAATAGAATTTGCAATTCGTTTATTAATTTTTTAGATGCTGTACCCCAGATTATTGCAAGATACCGCAATTTGTTGATGACATGAGCATTCAGTATCATATACATAATTTTTTGAGGAAAAAAACTTGTCATTTTACTTAAAACAAAACAAATAACATTGATATTATTTTTTAAATTTGCTATATGGCTGCTCCAAGTGAGTTTGCAATCTATTACAACACCTAAATAAGTATATTCATACACTCTTTCAATAGCATAATTATTATATATCAAATGAAATCTAGAGTCATCCAAGAAAAAATTTTTTTTTTCAAATATTATAAATTTTGTTTTTTTCTCATTTAATTTCAAATGGTTTGAAGATAAAAATGAATTTAGTAGATCGAGATCAAATTGCATGTTTTGATTTAATAAATCAATATTTGTGTGTTTGTATATTATAACCATGTCATCAGCATACATTACAAGTTTCCCCTTTAATCCTATTGCAAAAATGTCTTCACAATATATATTAAAAAGTAGAGGGCTCAAAATGAAGCCTTGGGGTACGCCAAATTCAATCGTTTTTTGTGTACTTGATTTATCATTAATTACAACGAACTGTTTTCTATTATCTAAATATGATTTTATTAGATTCACTGAGTTTTCGGAACAGCCAAAATTTTTCAATTTGTAAGTAAAAAGCTTGTGACAAACCGAGTCAAAAGCGTTTTTCAAGTCGACAAACATGCACGACACTATTTGTTTATCATCCAAACCTATTTGTATATCTGTTATAACTTCTGATACCGCAGATAAAGTGGATGAGCTTTTACAAAATCCAAA
Organism: Diogma glabrata; assembly: GCA_963693315.1. Taxonomy (NCBI): domain Eukaryota; kingdom Metazoa; phylum Arthropoda; class Insecta; order Diptera; family Cylindrotomidae; genus Diogma; species Diogma glabrata. Next base: position 268,596,243 of record OY856186.1, read on the forward strand.
TTGGTTTGTATTAATAACATTATTTGCTTCACAATAAGTTGTAAGTTGGTTGAAAATAATTGATTCATAAATTTTTGAGAAAGTATTTAAAATTGAAATTCTCTGTTTCCACTTTTAAATATTGGAATAACTTTTGCCACTTTTAAATCATCTGGAAAGCAACCGTTTTGAAATGATGCGTTAATAAAATCAACAAATTTTATAGCAATTTCGATTCCAAAGTTTAAACAAAACTTTAACGATATTTTATCGTATCCAACTGCCGCGTTTAAATTTAAATTGTTCATAACATTTATAATAGAAATTAAATCAACAGGAGCGAAATTAAAACCATTAATAAAATAAGGACCAGAATCTTGTAGTTTGCACAAGCAAGAATTATGCGGAATGATGTTTTGGACGTTATTTACAAAGTAGCTATTTAGTTCATCGCATACTATTTGTTCATCTTTAATTAATTGGTTGTTATTTTTAAGTATTATTTTGTTGGCTGTCCTAACATGATTGAAAATATATTCATTAATTGTTTTCCATAAAAATTTAGAATCACTTTTCCCTATTTCTTTTTCAAAATATTTTTTTTTCTCAATTTTTTTCAAATTTTCTATTTGTTTTTTATAAACTTGGAACAAGCCATAAATATATATATTATTTTCATTGCTTTTATGTAATTTATATAACCTATCTCTACATTTAATTTTTTGTAATATATCATTTGTTATCCATGGAGTTTTTGATTTTTTAAAATATTTAATTACTTTTTTGTGTTTTTCAATTTCTAAGGAGCACAAGTTAGTTAACTTTAAAGTTGAATCACATTTTAATATTTGTTCTGAAAATTCATTTTTATCTATTCCATCATAATTTAAAATAACTTTTTTACTACATGTTTGTAGCTGTGGAGAAGAAATGCCATTGATGCCAAGTACTATGTAGTTATGGTCACTTATTTGATTATCCATAATAGACAAAAAATATTCATATGTAAAAACATCTGTGATAACGTGATCTATAATTGTATTTGTTTCACTTCTGACTCTCGTTCCATATTTTTTACTAATTTTATTTAATACAAGAAATCCATTAGAGTTAACTATATTTTGATAATTTAAGATTAATTGCGAATTTGTTTTAAGTAAATCAAAATTAAAATCTCCAACAATGACAATATTTTTGTAGGTGCACAATAGTTCATTTAATTTGATTAAAAAAAGTTTATCATCTGAAGATGATTTTGGTGGTTTATATATAGCCATAACATTGAAATCGTCTTCAAGCAAATTAATTAAAATTATATTTGTTCTTTCGGTATAAATATTTAATATTTCATTTGAGATTAGTTCATTTCTTATATATATTGCTGCACCTCCACCTCGAAATTCATCTTTGTTGCGATTTGAAAAATATGACGTATAATTTACTATTTGGAATAAATGTACTTCATGGTTATACAGATAAGTTTCAACTATGATAATAATATGTATCACACATTGCAATGTTTCAATTAGTTCTTTTAAATCATCAAATTTATTTCTTAAGGAATTAATATTCATGTAAAGAATATTAATATTATTTTTGGTTTCAATTGAATATTTATTTTTAAAGTAATTAATTTTAATACTATCTAATAAATTCAGTATATCGAGGATATTATAAATTTAAATAAATGAATTTAAAAAGTTGACTTACAATTTCATCAAGTCATTGAAATTTTTTAGTTTTATTTTATTGCTGGTTTCATCCTTTTGTATATAAAAATGATTTGCGTTTGAATCAAACCAAAGAAATTTATATTTTTTCTCCGTTTTTATAGATTTAGCAGATGTAAATAGCTCATAATAAAATTTCGTGTAATAATTATTTACAAATATCCTATTTAAATTTGTTGGCTCCGTTAGGTAACCAACTTGCTGAGCGATGATCGGCAGAGATTTATTTTTAAAGTTTTCCTTTGATTTTGGATTATTTTTTTTTAAAAGATCAATTTTGAGCTTGGTATTTGTAAACTTTACCACAATGTTACTTGTTTTATTTACTTTATTAACAATTGGATAAACATCTTGAATATCTTCCCTTTTAAATTCTGCATTAATTAGCTCCCCAAATTTTGTAACTGTATCCTTCAAATTGTCTTTTTGCTCATTTTTAGATACAGGAATTCCAGAAATAGAAACAAAACTGTTGTATTTTTCTTGTTCGTTTGCCATAACAATGTCTTCCAAATAGTAAACTCGATTTTGAAGTAAACAAATTTCTTGTTGTGCGCAATTAACATCTTTGCGAAGAGCTTTATTTTCAGCAACAACTTCGGCAAATTTTCGGTTCATATCATCCAGTTGATTAGAGATAGGGTTTCTCAAACGGGATCCCGGGATCCCGTTTTCCCGGGATCCCGGGGGTAAATTTTCATCCCGTTTTCCCGGGATTTCACCCCGGGATCCCGGGTATCCCGCTAATTTTTATTAACATATTTTTTTACTTTTTCCAAAGATATTAAAAATTTTCTCACTGGAAAATCGAGTAGTTTTTAATTCTTTTCCCCTCTGTAGTAATTAATTTCGTTCAAAATTAGGAAAATGTTTTTTGACACATATGGTGTCATGGTTTTTTTGTGTGGTTTTTTTTTGACACATATGAACACAACAAATTAAATCCAATAAAACTTAAAATAGGTAGATTTTTCTGAGAAATCTACCTAAAACTTGCGCTTCATTTCTCTTAATTTATGTTTAATGGTTCTCTTATGAAGGCGATTAATAGAGGAACGAGACAAGTTTACAATGTGATTTGAAATGTCGTCTGGATTTATTTCATTGTTAGCACGAGTAACTGAGTTTGAGCCATCCAGCTTCCGAAGAAGATTCCAAGCTGCCCTAATAGAATGGGAAAAATCAGTGTTTTCAACAGCGTTAATCCACTTTTGTTACCTCGCGGTGTCCAGTGAGTATATTAAGTCATCAACCACGTCTGCCTCACCACTACTAAGGTGCTTCTCAAATAATAAATATATCGCTCTCTCTACTCCAACCAGGAATGTATTCTTCACCGGAAGTCTCTTGGCATGCATTTGTTTGCAGTTAAAATGATGGTTCCTACGAACCTATCGTAATTTTTAGGAATGGGTTGGATCTAGTGAATCACTGCACCCAACTCCGACCCATATTTAGCCCAGCCAGTTTTGTGAAAATTGCATCTAGGTTGAGGATTAGAGTTTACGTGTGGGATTTGAATACCTACCACAAAAATTACTGAACGATGTTGAGAGCGTAGCAAACCTTGTAGGACAGCCTTAGATATTGCAATAGGGTTACGTTGTTCGTTTTTTTGTGGAAAAACAGAGGTCGGGATTGTAATAACTTGGCCATCTAGCAGATCTCTTCGTATCATATACCAGAAACATGTTGTCGATTGGTCCCGTCAGTTAGTTGTACGCCATTGGGATTGTTATTTGAGTAGGATCACTGATTGTGATGGCTATTAAAGTCACCAACCTATATTGCTGTGTGGTGAAATAATGATAGAGTATCACCTGGCCACGCTGTATTTAGTGGCTTATTTACGTTAACAATCTTCGTGATCGATATATCAACAACAATAAGATGTATATCGTTGTCCGTCTGGTGTCAGTAAATGGGTGCAATTTATGATTTCTGACTTAATATACGTGCCAGATCCATATGTTTGATGGTAAATAGCACTAATTAGTTTATAACCAACAATTTTTCCTCTAGAGGTAAGTTGATCTTCATCTGTTGCATGCGTTTCCTGCCAGAACTACAACGTTGATATCGAAATAATAACTTTAATAACGTTCAGTTTTTGACTTGCTAATGCTTTCAATGTTCAATTGCAAAATACGGATTGAGGGACCAATATTTTTTGTCTTATGGTGCCGAGAAGTACCGTTGTTACTGTGATTTTGGTTCGTTTGTTTCACAGAACATGTATCATATGACGTTAAAAACATCACAAAAAATTGGTAATTTTTGAAGCAACTAAGCAAATAATTTAGATTATACAATGCACTAATGACTATCACACCGACATCTATTGAATCGGAAAGAGCTTTTTCTGCGGCAAGACATTTCGTCACGAAAATTCGGACAAAATTGAGGGATGGCGCCATTGACAACCTAATTTTTTGAAAAATTGTTTAAAAATTAGTATTATTAATTTATTTTTGATTTGTTTTTATGTATTCTTTTCTATTTAATTTTTGAAGTTTTTCTAATGAAAAATAATGGAAATTTAAAAATCAATAGCGCATTTTTTGTGCTGTTTTAATTTTACACATTTTTCTACCACCTAATTTGATAAATCTAGCTTTTAGCGTTTCCCGGGATTTCCCGGGATCCCGGGAATTCGACATTTTTTGTCCCGGCTTCCCGGGATTTGAATTTCTACGGGAAATGAGAAACCCTAATTAGAGATAAACTGCTGCGATTCTATAATTTGATCAATCTTCTTCTCCATCGATTCACCATAATTTTCGTCTGTTGAATTGCTTTTTAAAATTATTGGTGTTAGTTGTCTTCCATCTGATGTTTTCCTAAGGCAACCAATGCAAGACCAACAATCATTTTGTTTGATTTGTTGTAATTGGTTTCTAGTAACACCAGCACAATTGATATGCCATGTAACCTGACACAATTTGCAACACACATCATCATTTTGTTTGATTGTGCTCTTACATTTTGCACATACACCCATTTCAAACCCTGAGTTTTGATTGTTTAATGCAGAATAATATATTTTGAAATTATTTAACGATAACTAAATTATAGTATATAAATTTAATAATTTTATTAAATTTAAAATAGAAAAATGAAAAAAAATAACAAAAAACACGTCTAATTGCTTTGATTGCTAGATTATTATTATTGGTTACATTTATTAAAACAATTTCAATTGGTTTATCACATTAAATACAGAAAATTCATACTCTGTATCAATTAAAATTATATTAAATAAAAAATACTATAAAATGGTAAATTAAGATTATAATTGCGTTTTAATAATAATTAAAGGTATTTTTCACTGCTGGCACTTTTTGCTAGCAATTCGGTCTCTAATTTGATTGCTTCCATAAATTCACTGCAAGACACTTTTATATTGTTCTTGATCATCATAACGTTCTCTAGGGATTTGACTGTTAATTGACTTTTCTCTTTCGTCAAATAGCCATTTATGGTACTAAAAATTCTTTCACAGTCAGAATTAGTGCCTGGCAGACACAAAAAAAATTCTATAGGGCGATTTTTCTGTTCCGGTGTTTACCGCAATGGCGCTGCAAAAAGGGGATAAGAGAAAAAATCACAAAAATTTTATATGGGATTCCATACAAAACACAACTTGAATAAATTTAAAAGTAATCTATGAAATTTCTCATTTTACCACAATTGAAGAATTTTAATTTGCTCATGAAGTATTATTGACTATATATTAAGCGTAATAAATAAAATATTATTCTTAAGTCGCTCAAAAAAGCAACATAAAAATTGCCAAAATTTCCCATACAAAGTTGTATGAAAAATTTAACCTATTTTCGTATTTGTTTTACGGACAGAAGAAAAGAAAATATTTTTTCTACTACCCAACTTAAAAAATCTACTTTCGATGTTTGTTCATTACATCGAAAATTTCTTTTTCGTCACCAGTGATAAAAAAACCTATACAAATTACTTTCGTACCTAGTGACGAAAGTAATTTTTTAAAAGCCATCTATTTTCTAATTTCTTAACTAGAATAAATCATCCTAGAACACCCGTTAAGAGAATCAATTAATTGAATGAAATAATTTTGTTAGTGTTAATTTGTCTTTCTTGGGAAGAAGACGTTAATTAATTTTAGAATTATTTACGGACAAATTACATTAAAAATGTAAAAATAATATAATAGTTAACTATATAAGATTCACATATTCTTTTTAAATAGTATGGTAACAAACAGTTGGTGTTAAGATATTTAAAAAAAAATTATTTCACCTACTTATTTAAGAAAAACGAAAAAAAACTATTTATTTGCATAAAATATTTTACGTTGTTTTAAAATATATCAGGAATTTACGTAACGTCATTCCCATCCAAAAACTAAATCAAAACTGTTGTTTTTATTTTAGACTTGACTTTGTATATTAGACAACCGTCTTTAGTTATAAGCCTACTATGTAGACGCGAAATGCAAAAAACAATAAACCTTTAAAGAAAAAGATGTGCTATTTAATGATTTTAGGGACTTTATAGACCAAATAGAAAAAAATTATAGAATTTTGTAGTGTAAATAGAATAATTATATGTATATGTATACAGTTGACGATTATTTTGTACGAAAGGACAATCGGGCTTGTAACTAAAGACGGTTTTATTTATAACATAAAAATTAGATAATTTATTCATATTGAGTCATCTATATTTTAATAGCAGAAATATAAATTTAAAGATTTTGTTTGGATGTTTATATTTTAAAATTTGAATTGTATGTAATTTTAAATGAAAATGCTTAATAATTAATAATAATTTTTAAAAAAGTAGTAGAAAAAGTACAGTTTTCTACTCGCCGAAAATCATATTTTGAATCTCGCGACCATTACCAACCTCGGCTATCGCCTCGTCTGATAAACTGTCCTCTCGCTTCAAAATATGTTGTTTTCGGCATCGTTGAAAAATATACTATTATATATTAAGCTTAATATATAGTCAATAATACTTCATAAACAAATATAAATTATTTAATTGTAGTAAAATGAGAAATTTCATAGATAACTTTTAAAATTATTCAAATTGTGTTTTGCATGGAATTCCATATAAAATTTTTGTGATTTTTTCTCTTATCCCCTTTTTGCAGCGCCATTGCGGTAAACACCGGAACAGAAAAATCGCCCTATAATCTCCTCAATCCCAGCTAAATTAGGTTGATTGATACTAAGTTTACACCAGTATCTAATTTGCTACGTATCAAATTTGCTAGCCATTTTCACCATCATACTTTTTAAATTTGGTACGGTGATGTAAACTCTTATTAATTAGGTATGACATATTAATTTTTAGCGCGTCTTTTTCATTCTTAGTTTTTTGGTTAGAAAAAAGAAGTTCCATATATATTTTTTATAAAAAACTGTAATCAGTTATTATATTCTTGCTAAAAATTTTTCACTTTTAATTTCAGCAAAAAAATCACATGAAACATAAATGTATATTTATAAAATAAGTTGATTTATTTTTATTTTAAATATGTCATACCAAATTTTAGTGTTCACATTGTAAAAATAATACCTATTTGCTACTTGATACGTAGCAAATCATCCTACCAAATATTTGGTACGTACTTTTTTGATAACTGTTTACATCGACCATAGTCGACCTAATAAGTATAATACGTACCTATTAGATACTGGTGTAAACTTAGTATGATTCTAATTGTTTGATGATAAAACATCATTTCTGAAATATGGAAACGTTCAACGTATTCCATTCCACTAGTGATGAAAAACGTGTTCTAGAGTTGTGAAAAGTGAAAACTTGACCATTTTTGATTTTCCTGAAACTTGGCATGTAAGTAGTATGGACAAAATAAAAAATACAACTTAGTTTAAAATTTTTTTAAAGTGCATAGTTTGAGCATAGGGGGCACCCCAATATGCATGAAAAATGAAAATTCTGCCAATCCGATGTAACTTTAAAATTAAATTGCTCAAGAACGGCTGTACCGATTTCATTAATTTTTTTTCAAACGACTAACTAATCATCTATCAAACAAAAAAAAGTTTGATGAAATCGGTATAGCCGTTCTTGAGCAATTTAATTTCAAAGTTACATCGGATTGGCAGAATTTTCATTTTTCATGCATGTTGGGGTGCCCCCTATACTCAAACTAAGCACTTTAAAAAAATTTAAAATAAGTTGTATTTTTTATTTTGTCCATACTACTTGCATGTCAAGTTTCAGGAAAATCAAAAATGGTCAAGTTCAAATCTCGACTTTTTCACCTGCGTAGATCACGTTTTTCATCTATTTTGTAATATGTTTTCCGTAAAAAATAAAATTTGTAAAAGAGTATATTTAACACATTTTGCTTAAAAAAAGAGTAAAGTGTAAAACCTGTTCGAAAAGAGTATGATACTCTTTAAAAGAGTACATCTGGTCACCCTAAATTAGCTGTCAGTTTGTTTTCTTTGGCAAAAAAAGATTGATTTTTTTTTTTGATCTAGATCAAGTTTTAAAAATCTAGATTTTTTGGTAGATTTTACAAATACATTGAAATATTATTTTTAACTATCAAATTTATGTAAACAAAAAAACCTGCCATTTTATTATTACACTGGTCAACACGATTTTTGGTTCTGACTGCTACATGTTAAATTTTGGTTTCTCCTACGACAAAAATAAGGAAAAAAAATTTTTTTTCCGAATAAAGGCCGTGGCCCATTTCTCAAAAATGCCGATGAAATTGAAATTTTGACGTTTCGCGCTGAAATATAATTTTTTGTTTTGCTTTATTTCCTTCCACAAAAATTAAATTTCGAAAATATAATTATTGGAAAACAAATATTATTTGAATTTCAACACAATCTGTCAAAATTTACTCAAGTAGGATAGCAGAGTAAATTGAAATTGTTTAGTCGATTTGCAGATTCAATTTCAATTTCAATTTCATCGAGAAATGGGCCACAGCCAAAGTTTGCTTTTGTAGAAACTAGAGCGATTTTTCAATTTTTCGGCAAAAACTACTGATTTTTATATTTTTTCTACACTTCCACTGTAAATTATAATTAGAAAACATTTTTAGATACAAGAGTCTTTTTTATTCAAGATTTGTGATAAACAGTAACATATAGATGTAAAATAACAAGAAACTAATGTCTAAAAGTGAATATCGTATCGTAATCGTATGAGCTCTCTCGTATTAAACCCCAAAAGACCAAAGCAAACTTTACGAACTAAATATGAAATATTTAAGTGTTTTCCAATGTCTAGAATCAGAATTTAAGCATGAGAACAGAAAACCAAAAAAAGGGCCCGCCGTGCTTCGCTACGCTTATAAATAAAGTTTTTCCGTAGACATTTTGTTGACGTAGAAGCAATGATTTCAAAAAGTGGTAATGAGAAATGCTAGCATATAATTTTTAATTTTTCTTTTTAAATATATGAATCAAAAATAATCAGAACTCTAGCTGATCAGTTCGGATATATGAAAAATTTGCGATCAAATAAGTTACAGATCAAATAAGCTTACTTGAAAACTTATTTGATCGCTAATTTTTCATATATCCGAGCTGATCAGCTAGAGTTCTGATTATTTTTCATTCATATATTTAAAAAGAAAAATTAAAAATTATATGCTAGCATTTCTCATTACCACTTTTTGAAATCATTGCTACGTCAACAAAATGTCTACGCAAAAACTTTATTTATAAGCGTAGCGAAGCAGGCCGGGCCCTTCTAGTTCTTATTATTCCTTTATGTCCTTAATGTTCTTGTTTCAGACTTGCTTCCCAGTTTTTGGGAAACAATAACGGTGTTAAAGTAAATACTTGATAAAACCTCGTGTTGGCGTTTACTGATCAGTGAATACAAAAAGAGATTTATGAATTATGTTTCTTGAATTCAGAATAAGACCAATCGAAGGATAATAAAAAAATGTGACAACATGTTTTGAATTTTTCTCAGAGAAAACTCCATTTCTTTTATGTGTGTTTCAGACTGGATTAGGACCTTCATCATCAAAGTCATTATTCTATTCGAAGTTTATTCGAATCTTTGGCAAATATGCTATCCACTACACCACCGAGGCATTGTATGTGTGGTATAGAGTTGTTAGGTGTATAACTCCAATGAGGTGTATGCTATCAATGAATGCACGCATATAATAACTAGCTTGCATCTGTAAAGAAAAAGAATGGCATCTGTTTAGATACACAGCGACTACTTCCAACCTCTAAAATGAGTATTAGAAAAATCTTTGTAAGATAGCGCAACTCAACAACACACTGCGGTGGGTTCCAGGCTATAATGGCATTTCAGGCAACATAAAAGCGGATTGACTTGCTAAGGCTGGAGTGGTCACGAAATATTCAGGCTCAGAACCCGCCTTGGGGTTATCTAACGCTTTTGCCTTGTCATATATATATTATAGAAATATTTTAATAAATTTTGTAAGGTGAATTTTTTTTTTAAATTTCTCTGCTTTTTCAATAAATTGCCATAGTCCCCAATTATTTGGCATTATGTGAAAAAATAATGTTATTATAAAACTACGGGGGAAAATATAAAAAACAAGAGAAATATCAACGATCCAAACCCCTATTATATTTTTATAATAAATTATCAAAAGATATTATTTTACCAAATTACTATTTTTACCAAAAAAGACCTACTTTTACCTTTAAACACAAAAAAAAATTAAAAATCTGTCAAGTAGTTCATAAGACACATTAAATTGAACATACACGAAACCCGTGGGTTTTCAAAACTGCTCCGAGATATAAAGAGTACAACAGTAAAAAATTTAAACCAATTCAAAAATGTGTGGCAACTCGATGTAATAAAAACGTGATTAATGCTATACTCATGAACAGATATACAAATTGCATCTATAAATATTAAAATAGCGTGAAATTCTGCCAAACTAAATCATGTATTTAATATAGAAAAACTTTAAATTTATGGCAGAGTACCACACTTAGCAGTAAATTGAAGGCTGAAAAATCTAACGAATTATTTTTTAATCGTTCGTTTAAACGAAGCAGTAAATTACGACCCCTTTCTTTTTTTATTATCTAACAAGTTCAAACAAACGATTCCATTTCTCAACACAAAACTTAATTCTCTATTCGTTCTTACTTCTCTATTTTTTATTCATCTTCTATGTTTCGATCTATAGCGGACACAGAACAAGCAATCCATATCGGCAAACTGAACTAAAAAAATAGACATCATTCATTTTAAAATAGGAATTTTTATCAAGGACCACCAACTCTTCCACTGTAACCATCAATCCACAGCTAAGATTCTCGTAACCAATATTTAACATTAACTACAAGTTTCCTTAAAACCATCCAAATGTGATCATTCTACCTGTCGAGTCCACAAATGAAACCTGTCCAGTCCACAAATATCCATGTAAAAAACTAAGTAAGTAAAGTATTAATAAATTAAACTTCTTACTCAGGAATTCTAGCACGCTAGTTCTAAAACGTGACTTAGCAAACTCACTACAAACTAAAAACAATTCAGTATTAATAAAAGAACTAAATGAAAAATAATAAAATAATAAAAACATATAACAGTAACCAGCCAACCGATCTCCCCAAAATACATGCATCTAAAATACCGATAAGACCCATCGTCAGTGGCCTACCGGCTGCGCCAAATGTTATATCCTTTTTGATTAGGATATTTATATATGTATTTACCAACTGTTATAATCCTTTTTATTAATTGTATTTCCCTTTTTGTCTAAGGTTAGTTAATTCTGTGATTGACACTTTTTAAAACACATGTATACATTTAATTCGGATAATAAATTCTTTATTTTTTTTATTGTTATGATTTTAAATTAGGTAAAATCGAAAAACCTTTGGAACTGAACTTTATTTAATTTTTTAGTTTAACTTAAAACTAACAACGTTCGAAACTTTTCGGAAAACTTATTTTTTTTCACTTCTTTATACTGAATCACTGCCTGATACAAACTATTTTCTGCCTGACTGATTTTAACTTTACTTAAGATTAACTTATATAATCACTAGCTAGTTTACTGTAAACTGACCACTTCACTCTGTGTCTAAAAAACTACTCTCTAACTTTTAAATTTCTTTCATAATTACTAATTGTAGGGGAAATGTTGTAAACCGTTATTTTCCGTTATCAAAAGAAAAACAACCAATTAAAAATTAATAAAAACAATTAAACATAATTTGACCTAATTTAGAGGATTTCCCAATATAAAAATTCACAAGTCAAGAAACTAAGTTTGTTCACACTTTTTGTGATATTTATTTTTTAAATATAATAAAAATTGAAACTTTGCCATTTTGACTTGTATTAAATTTTTACATTGTGAAATCACAATTTTTAAACCAAATTAAATTTTGAAGTATCACTAAGTTATACTAATAAGTTCAATAAATTTAGATTAGTTTTAAAAGGTTTACAACAGTAGCTAGCCTGGGTGTCACCCGGGGCGGATGTTGTGGTGTCTCCCCAAAAATAAAAACTGTCAATAATAATAAAAAGTCGATAAACGTAATTTATAATTTTTTTTAATTAATACAAATGAGCATTATTATTAATAAGGTACATTGGGTCATTGTTGCCGTAAGTAATTTTTAATTCATTTAAATTTGCTGAAACTCCTCTCACACGAAGCCACTAATACGCAAACAGTCATAAATAAATTTAGTGCGACCGTAAGATTCGGAAGAAATTCTGAAAAATCCCATTCTACAATTAATTTCAAAAAGTCTAGGTAAACTCAGTTAGAAACTGTAACATTGGCCGCTTTTAAATGCCTCCTCAACCTTGGTATCTCTATGAGGAGTTCTGTTGCCGATACCTCATCATAAAAAACTCGTAGATTTTGATACAGATAATTTCAACTCTTCACTGTTTGCTAAAAGCTAAGTGTTTGTCTGCACAACCTCGAATATTTGATTGTATGATTGTATTGATTGAATATTCAATCAATACAATCAATACAATCATATAATTATATTAATTATTGGTTTTATTTAATATTTTTTATTCAAGTGAACAAATAATTTATTTTATTAAAATATTTATAAATTTACGAATTAGCAAAAGTGTTTAAAATATTTTACCTGATGAAAGCAGCATTCTCCTCTCCTCTACCTCATATTCTAATTCTTCTTCAATATTTTGGGGAATTTCAACTTTTGTTTGGAATTTCCAAACGATAGTTCATAGTATATCCTCATCATCACTATTTTCGTTCACTAATAAAGGAATTGCCAGTGAAAAATCAGGTTTATATTTTTAAATCAATATGCGATGCGCGTTAAAACCAAAAACCAAACACAAAAAATAAAACAAAAATGTTTTAATTTTGACATTTCGAAAATAAAATGTTGCAAGGAGTGAAGCAAATTTCATCACATATTTCTCAAGTCCTTTTTAAGTTGAGCTTTCAGTGTTAGTCCAACATCAAGGGCAAACTCACCAGCCATTCGTTTTTTACGTTTTTACAACGAATTCGGCTTTCCATTGGAATGTCATAGTCCTCCGATTTTTTCGCAGCAAGAATTATTGCCTCTTCTACAATGTGACTTTGTTACGAATTGACTCTATTTTTGTAACTAAGTGATCAATATTCAAGCCCTTGCGTTTCAATCCAATCTGAGCACAGATATTATTTCCCTTAGAATATCATTCCAAAAAAAAAGATAGCAAAGAAACGTAAAATCACATGCTGCATGGATAAGGTTCTGTGCAGCGCCTTTAGTGTCTACATTTTCTTGTTGATCACTTAACTTTTCATTTACAGCCACAATCCCATCAAAATTTTCGGCCAATACTTTTACTGCAGCATAATAAGGACTCCAATGCGTTGTTAAGGGTCTTTTAACAGTTGCTTTGTTGTGTTTAACTATAGCACTTCTCAGCGGCTAGTCGAAGCAGAAAAACATGTAAAAATGGCTTCCACTGTTCCGAAAAACGTTACACAAGCTACATTTTGTGCAAATGAGAGTTGGCCACATAAATTAATTGAATGATCTATGCAGCGGACAAACATTTCTTTGTTATTTTTTGCTTTAATAATAGCTTGCACTCCTCCATGTATACTTCTCATAACAGCTGCATTATCATAACCTTGGGAACGACAATTCATAACATCTATACCGTCATTTTCAAGATTTTTACTCTGAAAAAAACATGTCCTATTTCCAATCGAAATGCAGTTGTCTCAACCTCACCGTGCGGGCAGATATGACGAATCGAACTACGAGATTGATTCAACAACTGTACAATTATAAGCCGACAATCACATGAAATATTTATGTGAAAATTATTTTATTTTCAATTAATCTCAAATACTTAAATTTTAAAATGAAAAATTCATGATATAAGGCCAAAAAATATGTTTTCATGGAAATAGTAATTAACTTTATTCAACTACTGTTATATTGGATATAACACTTTATATTTTAAATAAACCTTATTCTATTGTCAGGAAAATGTTACTGAGTACTAATTAGTTGTCCCAATCACGGTGAAATTGTTTGTAAATATCTTTTCTTTGCATGAATAATAAACTGCCAACTTTGAGCTGAGGTTGTCATTACTTCAATTTTTTTTCAGTGTAAGAATTCCATGTAAAGGAAAATATTCAAGGAATGCTTCCTTGATTTCCCCTTTTCTACCATCGATTTTCACATAACGAATCACATCTAACATTTGATTAATATTTGAAATGTCAGGTGTGCTATCAAACATAATTCCAAAATATTTAACCGATTTAATTTCGTTGACAAGCTTACACTTTACGTGGTTCGCTAAAACATTTATGAACTCATTTTGTATATCTGGTGACAAATATGATACTTTTGGTGATTTACCATGCTCCAAATTCAAAATGTGTTCTTTTAACACTACATCATACTTTGACAATAGATTGACTAGCTCCAAAAAATTGCCTTTATTTGAAGAACTTTGTCCTTCATCATGTCAACTCGTCATGTCCTTCATCATGCTAGGTTTTCTTTAGATAAAAACAAAGTTATATCCAATAATCTGGATAAAAGATGTTTCCACTTTTTCATTTTCTATTAATTGCAATGCTGAGTCTCCTATCGTTTTATGAAATTTTAACCTCATTTGCAAAGTTTTCCACTTTTCTAAATTCTCCAGATGTTCATTTGAAGTTTCATGGTCGGTTAGTTTGGGATTTAGTTTCCACCACTTCTGAAATCCAGTCGTAGATTTTGTATTATTACTATTGGTGACAGCTAATATACGACAGCAGAAGCAGTACAGGTTATTGTTTAAAGGAGAATAAACCATCCATGACCGCAGAATTTTTTCACCATAAGGCATCACTTTATAATACCATTCTTTAGAAAGATGGCGAACATCACCTTTTATGTCCAACCCGTATCTAGATACAGTAGCAAACGACCCTTCTCTATTTTGAAAATGTTCACTTCCTTTTTTTATGATTTCAATGCGAACATTATCAGAGACGAGTATATTCCAATGTGATACATCTCTTAAGTCGTGATACATCTCTTATTGAAGTGATTCACCCATGCAAATACTGTCTTCGATAGTAGAAGCATTAGCAGCATTATCACTTTCATTTTCAGTATTTCTTTCTAATTTGTCTTCATCATTGGTTATCATTTTTAATTCTGTATTGTCGCTGTTACTTTCCGAAGATGAGCCAATATTCTCTGAAACATTCGTTGCATCAACGTGAGAATCAGTTTCTTTTGATGAACCTTGGATATCATCGGGTTTTGTAACATATTTATAGATGGATCCAGATATGCTCTGAACTGCATCTATTTTAGCCTGTTGGGTCTTTATCTGCTAGAACCCACTTGTTCATTAAGAAGTATGAACTCCTCGTGGCATGTTTATTTTTTGGAATATTTGCTAAACGAAATCTAGAAAAATATTTTTAATTATAGTAGGTATCAGCAAAGCATTAATTCTAAATATATTTGTAAGGTACATTTATGTCTAGTTCATAATAAGTACACTGTGTTAACGACTAAATACACCGCCAAGAAAATTAAATTACATATTTAAATTTCCTTGTAGCAACTTATATTAAATAATATTTGATAAAATGGAATATACAAATCATATGCCTAATATTATAAGGAACTATTTAAAAAAATAATAAGTATAAAATCCTAAAAGATATTTTATATAAAGAATTGAAACCAAAATTAAATATCCATTTAGAATCATGCTCAATAATTTACAAAATTAAATGTGATTTTTGTGAAAAATTTTACATCGGGAAAACCGGAAAATGTTTTAATTACTGATTTAAGGAATACCTTCTTAAGCAGAAAAATAAACAAAATTTAAAGTCTATTTTTGCAAACCATTTACATAGTTAATAACAATAGCTACACCACTTTTAAAAAAAAATTGAAGGCTTTACATTTATGTAGCCAAGGATCTGTAAAAGAATCACTTGATGAGTTTGAAATTTACAAGGGATTTAAAACCCAACAAAATGTAGTTTTAAATGATAAACTTTCATTTAATTCAAATATATAAAACTGAAAACAAACAGTATGAGTATGTATCTACCTTTACAAATTTGCAAAACTGCAGTAATTGCATAACTGCCATTTTATTCCACAGTAATTATTTTTGTGTCCATTGAAAAACGATCTATTCCAATTTATTCCTTGAGTTTCAAGATAAAGGAAAAAAAATTATTTTGAGATCATTTACAAACACGGTGATTTGATTGTTTGTTAGTTTCCTTAGGTGTTTGCAATTAAATTGTTTGAAATGTAAAACATATATTAGGTGGTAAAGTTAAGCTGATATTTTAGAAATAATTTTGGAATAGAGACATTGTAACTCAAGGGTGTCACCCTATCGACAAGGGGTGCCACATTATCGACGTAAACCACTTCTCCTATACATTATTCAGCATATGTGTTTTCAGACCTGGTCGTTAAAGAATCATTCTTGCATACTAAATAATATACCGTAAAAAAAGTCAATATGGTATCTATAGGAATATTCAAAGCTATTGAGTAATTGTGGTGATGGTATTCAATGCTCAACATGTTAATTCGATTAATATTGTTAAAATTTTATTTCACGTAATAACTCAAAAATTTTAAAAAGTAGAATAGATTCTTTTTGAACCAATAACACATTTATAGGACACATTTATAAGTTATCACAATTTATAAATTAAAATTATATGGATAACCTGGTTAAAATGGTTTCTAAGTGTTTTATCGTTGAAAACATTGTGATGGTTTGTTTAAGTTTTTTACGGTCGGGTGTCACCCCAAAACGGGTGACAGCCGGGGCGGACCGCCTCCCTCGCCCCCTCCCCCCCCCTAGCTACGCCACTGCCCATCGTATCCTACATAAGTACACTAGCGTACAATTAGTTCATATTTCTATCCCAGACTTCTATCCCAGTTTCAAACACATTTCTTCAAACATTTTTAACGTAAACAACTTTTATGCCCTCAAAACTAATGTGGTTTTCTTTTCACTTTTCTAATGTGGTTTTTTTTCACTTTTCTTAATCAATTTATAAATTCGGGTCTAAAAAGAACAAAAATCAAAAGTTGATGTGAAATATGTTTGTATTAGTGATATTTAAATGGCGGATGTCTACTTTTAAATTTGAAAAATTTCGTATAATAGCATATTCTGTAATTGCGTATTGAAATATTTGAACCGTTTTTTTTTAAAGTGGTATAAGTCCACTTTTGGAAAAAATTGAGTTAGTGGTAGTTTAGAAAGATAATGATAGCCTCTTTTTATATATATAATCATACCTTCAATAGAGCCCGATTTAGGGTGGAGCGTGGGAGGAGAACCCAAGTAGGATTTGCCAGACATTGACATACGGCCAAGCACTGGTCCATTAATGGTTAACAGTACTTGGCTATTGTTACTGGGTCAATACTAGAACCAATCATCGGCCGATCTATGGTTTACAGAAAATAGCCAGTATATTGTTACCTTTGAATGGCCAAGCACTGGCCCATGAATGGTAAATATTACTTGGCTATTGTTATTGGGCCAGTACTGTAGCCATGAATTTGCCGATCTATGTCATTTTTTTTAAATTTCACTAGAGTATTATCCCTTTTAGAAATACATAGTTTGAAAAATTTCACATATAGTTTAGTTATCGCCTTGTCGGTTGAAAGACTGTGGTAATAAAGAAAAGGTTGGTATATATTTTAATTTATTTTCATTTCTATTTTATTTTAATTATTTTGTAAATAAATTATTTAAATTTATGAATAAAAAATATTATTTTATATTTTTTTTAATGGTGGAGTACTGGCGGAGTCAGGGCGGTGTTTGCCATTACTCAGCCATTATTGCAACTGAACCAGTTGTATGGGGAGTTTTAAATTTTTTCCGTCATTTTTATTTTATTTTAAATTAGTTTGTATTTAATTTATTTAAATTTACATATGATAATAATGTATATTTTTTTTAACGGCCCAGTCATGGTTGCCAGTATTTGGCCCAAGAATGGCAACTATTTATTGTCCGAAGTTATCATCCAGTAAAATTATGTTAATGGCCCAGTCGTGGTTGCCAGTACTCGCCCATTGCTGCATTACTAGCTGCCAGTAATGGACCATTACTGGACCAGTTGTACAACCATGTATGGGAAATGGCTAAAGATCGATTTCAACATTTTATTTGTTAATATCAATACAATAACTTTTGTTAATTTTTTTTTTTTTTAAACTAGCATCTTTTAACTTTAAAATAAAACAAAACAGAAGTTTCTATCTTTAATAGAACCGAAGTTATGAATTTTTGAAAAAAACTCATCAAGAAATTTAGAACCGCTATATTTTCCAAAAAAAAAAAATGCGAACACCCACATCTTTTTTCGATATAAAACGCATAAAAAAATTTCAGCCAAATCAAAAATGTGTCGGTAAAAGAATAACCCATTTACATGGGACTTATACTACCTCTTGTTCTTATTTTTTAGAACATGTTATTATTGAAAGTAGTATAAGTCCATTTGGAGCCAAAAAATCAATTATTTTCTTTTTAATTTTAGATAACTATTATTGCATAATAAAATTAAATAGGTTTAAAGTGTGAAAAATATCACAAAATTTTAGTAACATTTGCCTATGTTTTTATATTGATGCAAACGCAAATCCTTAAATATCTCAATATATGAAAAAATGGACTTATGCCACTTTAAAAAAAACGGTTCATTTATAAAAGATTCAATTAATTTGTAATTTTTATTCATTCCTATTTTATTCATTCCTATTTGTTTCCAATTAAAATTACTTCATTTTAGAGAAAAGTGTCTTCGTTTTTTTCTATGATGCATCTTATTTCTCAAGAAATAAGAAAGCCTTTTGGAACAAAACAGTGGCTCAAATCTGCTTTTGAGCAGATCACCAATGGAACGCCGAAAATTTTTCAAATGTAGCCACACAATTTTATTGCTATCAAAAATTTTTATTTTGTGCTGATATTTAGATCTGACTGGTTCATTTCATTATTAAAAATACCAAAACATGTTTATAACCGATCTAAATAAAATCGAGAAACAAACTGCTTTTCAACTACTCAACTTGTTCAAGGTAGAGTAGATCAAAGCAAATTTGAGTAAGTTTGATCCTCAGTGGAACGCGCCTGATGAAAAGCAGAGCTTACTATTTTGAAATGAAATTTTAACAAATTTTCTTTAAAACATTAAGGCCCGCTCAGTGGCGTAGCTAGCATGGGTGACACCCGAGGCGGATATTATGGTGTCACCCCAAGAATGAAAACTGTCAATATTAATAAAAAACCGATATACGTAATTTATAATTTTATTTAATTAATACAAATTATTTTATTAATGCAAATGAGCATTATTATTAATAAGTTATATATAATTAAAGTACTGTTTTATTATACATTCTTTCATATTGATGTATGAAAATGAATCTTTTAGGAAAGTATCAGCGTCGTCACTCAAAAAAATTAAAATGTATCCAGTTGTATAAAAAAAGAGTATCCAAATGTATACATGATTATTTGATGTTGCTAATTTATTTGAGAACGACCTATATTGTGCGGTTTCAGCGCAAAATATACCTGGAATTCCTTTTTTTCATTACAACGGTTACGGTATAATGCAACCTTAAATGCACTCAATTCCGAACTGTTTACAAAAATTGGCTATCGTTTTTCCACAACTGTTTATATTTGCTACACTGTTCGCCAATTTTCTGTTCCTTTATCTTCTACTAAAAGAGAATACGACGAACAATGTAACACAATTTATTAACATTTTCAAATGCATTTAATGCATTTTATACACAATGTTTTCTTTCGAATAAATTGTATCCATTCCAGTAGTTTTGCGAATTTTTGGTACCCAGTATCCATTTAACAAATTTTTAAAATAATGTATCCAAATTATTACAAATGTATACAAGTGGCAACCCTGGAAAGTATAGTAAAAGAAAAATAAGAGCAGGATTAATATACTCTCACATACATATTATATACATACACTCAAAATCTCTTCTTTCTAGCTTTAACAGTGGCAAACTCAGAAATCACAACTTCAAAATTTATATTTTGTGCTGCCTCATGTTCTATGGTTAATATGCCAAGATTTTTAAGCCTCGTTTGGGTCATTGTTGCACGCAAGTAATTTTTAATTAATTTTAATTTGCTGAAATTCCTCTCACACGTAGCCACTGATACGCAAAAAGTCATAAATAACTTTAGTGCGACCATAAGATTCGGAAGAGATTCTGTAAAATCCCATTCCACGATGAATTTCAAAACGTCTAGGCACACCCAGTTAGAAACTGTAACATTGGTCGCTTTTAAATGTCTCCTCAACCTTGGTATCTCTGTGAGGAGTCCCGTTTCCGATACCTAATCATAAAAACTGGTAAATTTTGATACAGATAATTTCAACTCTTCACTGTTCGCCAAAAGCAAAGTCTTTGTCTGAACAACCTCGAACAATGAAGCAACATCTTGAACTGACTTCAGTCTTGTTCGGAGTTCAACACTGAATCGGTCAAGACATTCCAACATGTCCTTTTTAAGTTCAGCTCTCAGTGTCAGTCCAACATCTGGAGCCAACTCACCAGCCATTCGTTTTTTACGACGAATTCGTCTTTCCATTGGAATGTCATAGCTCTCCGATTTCGTCGCAGCAAGATCTATTGCCTGTTCTACAATGTCATTTCGTTTTTCTTCAATATAAAGACGAAGTGACTCTATTTTTGTAATTAATTGATCAATATTTAAGCCTTTGCTTTGCAATCCAATCTGAGCACAATTTATTTGCCTAAGAACATCATTCCAAAACAAAAGATAGCAAAGAAACGTAAAATCACACACTGCATGCATAAGGTTGTGTGCAGCGCCCCTAGTGTCTACATTTTCTTGTTGATCACTTAGCTTCTCAATTGCAGCCACAATCCCATCAAAATTTTCGGCCAATACTTTTACTGCAGCATAATGAGCACTCCAACGCGTTGTTGAGAGTCTTTTAACAGTTGTTTTGCTTTGTTTAACAAGCACTTCCCAGCGGCTAGTCGAAGCAGAAAAAAATGTAAAAATGGCCTCCACTGTTCCGAAAAACGTTACACAAGCTACATTTTGTGTAAATGAGTGTTGGCCACATAAATTAATTGAATGATCTATGCAGCCCACAAAAATTGCTTTGTTATTTTTTGCTTTAATAATAGCTTGCACTCCTCCATGTATACCACTCATAACAGCTGCATTATCATAACCTTGGGAACGACAATTCATTACCTCTAGGCCGTCATTTTTAAGATTTTTAAGAATTTCATCGCTTAAATCAGCGGCTTTTTTCCATGTAAAGAAAAAAATCCAAGGAATACTTCTTTGACTTCCACTTTTCTACCATCAATTTTCACATAACGAATCACTTCAGACATTTGATCAATATATGAAATGTCAGGTGTGCTATCAAACATAATTCCAAAATATTTAGCTGATTTAATTTCGTTGACAAGCTTAAACTTTACGTGGTTCGCTAAAACATTTATGAACTCATTTTGTATATCTGGTGACAAATATGATACTTTTGGTGATTTGCCATGCTCCAAATTCAAAATGTGTTCTTTTAACACTACATCATACTTTGACAATAGATTGACTAGTTCTAAAAATTGCCTTTATTTGAAGAACTTTGTCCTTCATCATGTCCCCGAAATGCTAGGTTTTGTTTAGATAAAAAGAAAGTTATATCCAATAATCTGGATAAAAGATGTTTCCACTTCTGTTTTTCATTATCTATTAATTGTAAGGCTGCGTCTCCTATCATTTTATGACATTTCAACCTCATTTCCAAAGTTTTCCACTTTTCAAAATTCTCCAGATGTTCATTTGAAGTTTCATGGTCGGCTACTTTGGGATTTAGCTTCCACCACTTCTGAAATTCAGTCGTAAATGCTGAATTTATATTACAACTAGTGGTGACAGCAAATATACGACAGCAGAAGCAGTACAGGCTATTATTTATAGGAGAATAAACCATCCATGACCGCAGAATTTTTTCTCCATATAAGGCATCACTTTATAAAACCATTCTTTAGAAAGATGGCGAACATTACCTTTTGTGTCTAACCCGGGTCTAGATACAGTAGCAAACGGCCCTTCTCAATTTTGAAAATGTTCACTTCCTTTTTTTATGATTTCAATGCGAACATTATCAGAGACGGGTTTATTCCAATGTGGTACATCTCTTAAGTCCTGAAGTGATTCACTCATACAAATACTGTCTTCGATAGTAGGTGCATTAGCAGCATTATCACTATCATTTTCAGCATTTTTTTCTGATTCGTCTTCATCATGGGTTATCATTATTAATTCTGTGTCGTCGCTGTTACTTTCTGAAGATGAGCCAATATTCTCTGAAACATTCGTTGCATTTACGTGAGAATCAGTTTCTTTCGATGAGCTTTGGCTATCATCAGGTTTTGTAACATATTTATAAATCGATCCAGATATGCTCTGAACATCATCTATTTTAGCCTGTTTGGTCTTTCTCTGCTGGAACCCGCTTTTTCTTTTAGAATTATGAACTCCTCGTGGCATATTTATTTGTTGGGATATTTGCTAGACGAAATCTAAAAAAATATTTTTAATTATAGTAGGTATCAGCAAGCCTATAATTCTAAATATATTTGTAGGATACATATGTCTATTTCATAATAAGTACACTGTGTTAACGATTAAATACACGAATGAACACGATTAAATACAGAATTAATTTATTTAAAATTCCTTGCAACAACTTATATTAAACAATATTTGATAAAATGGAATATACAAATCATATGCTTAATATTATTAGGAACCATTTAAAAATATATAAATATAAAATCCATCTCTTAGAATTTTATATAAAGTATTGAAACCAAAATTAAATATCCAATTAGAATCATGCTCAACAATTTACAAATTTAATTGTGATTCTTTTGAAAAATTTTACATCTGAAAACCGGAAAATGTTTTAAAGACTGATTTAAGGAATATTATCTAAAAATCTAAGAAGAAAAATAATCAAAATTTAAAGTCTATTTTTAAATTTAAAGTCAAACCATTTAGTTAATAACAATCATAACTACACCACTTTTAAACAAAATTTGAAGGCTTTACATTTATGTTACAAGGATTTTTTAAATAATTTTAGTTCAAATAAATTATTATATTAGTAAATAAAAACAACTTGGAGACCAAAATCATTTTATATTTTAATTTTTTGTTTTAAATAAATAAAATACAAAATTTTTTGCTTTAGTTTTATTTTAATTTAACCCAATTAAATTCTCTAAAATGTAATGACATCATTCAATTTCACCAATAACATTGGAATTATATTAATAACAAATAATTATACTTCTGGCCTACTGGGATATTAAAAATTATCAAATAATTTTTGAAATAGTTAACTGATATTTCATAAAAAATATATAAAGAAATGAAAAATGGCAAAAAAATTTCTAAACGAATTCCCCTCGTTCGTTGATAAATTCTCATAATTTTTTGGAAAATTCCTACAGCAAGTGGTATTAATAATAGCCCTCGGCCTACGGCTTCGTGCTGTTATCAATATATGTATTTGCTTTCGAAATTTTTAAAAGATTATTTCGAATTATCACCGCCCTTGGATGATTACTACTGATAATTTTTTAGAATGTTTAATATATGATAGTTATGTAATCCAAAGAACGCTGAGTAAAACTTTAGTTTTGATATATGTGCTATCTATTGCTTAATGCAAAGCAATTCTATAACAATTGCTTTTTAACGCAAAGGGTTATACTTTTTATTGCATTTTGGGTTGTTTTAAAAATCGCGAAACCGTTTTTCAATAAAATTAAAATAAATGAAAAGTTTGCAAAAATTGGCATCATAAATTTCTAACTTACAATTAAAATGAATTGAAAAAACTAAAGTCAGCTTCATCCTCAATAAAAATAATATGCCCAAAAACCTAAACTTTGCATCCTGAAATTTCGTTTTTTCTACTAATATAAGCCGTGTTCGATTTGACTGAAGCAACTGATACAACTGATAAATTGAATGCAATTGTTGTTGTTTTTTAAGTTGTTTCAGTCAAATCGAACGTACCTATTCTCTTCTACTAATATAGCCAAGAACGTAAACGAAATATATCTTGTAAAACCATCAAGACCTAGGAACACTAAAATGTAATCTAATTTTGCTTTAGTTTAGATGTTTAATTAATCCTTCTTAGTTTAAAAAGTAAACTGAAATTTTTAGCA
Source organism: Diogma glabrata (assembly GCA_963693315.1). Classification (NCBI taxonomy): domain Eukaryota; kingdom Metazoa; phylum Arthropoda; class Insecta; order Diptera; family Cylindrotomidae; genus Diogma; species Diogma glabrata. The sequence continues at coordinate 268,620,739 of OY856186.1, forward strand.
TGTCTTTGGATTTGTACTAACATAAAAAGACGTTCAACAAACTACCCCAAATAATAACTCAAGTAATAACTCAAGAATTTTAAAAAGTAGAATAGATCCTTTTTGAACCAATAGGACACATTTATAAGCTATCACAATTTATAAATTAAAATTAAATGGATAACCTGGTTGAAATGGTTTCGAAGTGATTTATCGTTGAAAACATGTGATGGTTTGTTTAAGTTTTTTACGTTCGGGTGTCACCCCAAAACGGTTTCGAAGTGATTTATTATTGAAAACATTGTGATGGTTTGTTTAAGTTGTTTACGTTCGGGTGTCACCCCAAAACGGTTTCGAAGTGATTTATCGTTAAAAACATTGTGATGGTTTGTTTAAGTTTTTTACATTCGGGTGTCACCCCAAAACAATTTCGAAGTGATTTATCGTTGAAAACATTGTGATGGTTTGTTTAAGTTATTTACGTTCGGGTGTCACCCCAAAACGGGTGACACCCGGGCGGATCGCATCCCCCGCCCCCCCCCCCCCCCCCCCCCTAGCTACGCCTCTGGGCCCGCTATACACTTGAGCTAAACTATGAGAGCTATGCGAACTATGTTTTTAAAAAAATAATGTTTTAACGCGAATAATATTTTTAAAACAAAATGTAATGAATGTAATGTTTCCTTTTTTATTTTATTTTTTTAAATTATTTGTTTCCGTAATGTTTTTTTGTATAATTACGTTGTATACAAAAAACATAGTTCGCATAGTTCACATAGTTTAGCTCAAGTGTATAGCGGGCCTTAAACCTGAAAATGAATTTATTATTCAAATATTTTTAATTGCATTTTTATCGATCATGCAAAAAATGTAATAAACATTTTGGGCATTAATTCTAAATATGGATGATCCTATATTATGGATGAAATAGTTTTGTTTCAGAATCGAAAGTTTTTGTTAAACGCTTTTGTTGCAAAATAAAGAATTTATAAAGCCTTATTTATTTTGCAAATTTCAATTAGGGCTAAAGCATTTATAAAACTAAAAGCAAAACGACTAGGGCAATGATACATGTAAAAGAAATATCTTTCAGACATAAAAAATTTCGCATTTAATTGGTTGAGGGGCGGTAACATTTTTTAAATTTCAAAAAAATATTTTTGACTGAAAGACAGAAAAAATATCTGTAAGATAAAAAAACATAACCTAAAAAGATATTTTTTGGTTGACAGTTTAAACTGATTAACTGGAAAATTGATTTTAAAAGTAAGTTTTACCAATAATCAATTACAATTAACTTAATTTGATTATTTAATTACAATTAAAATAATTTGTTTACTTATTCATATAGATTTAGGCATTTTCACATTGGACCAAATTTGTATTTTTTTGTTGCGATTATCGCCTAATAAGTAAACAAATTATTTTAATTGTAGCTAAATCATCAAATTAAGTTAATTGCAATTGATTATTGGTAAAACTTACTTTTAAAATCAATTTTTCAGTTAATCAGTTTTAACTGTCACGCAAAAAATATCTTTTTAGGTTATGTTTTTTTATCTTACAGATATTTTTTCTGTCTTTCAGTCAAAAATATTTTTTTGAAATTTAAAAAATGTTACCGCCCCTCAACCAATTAAATGCGAAATTTTTTATGTCTGAAAGATATTTCTTTTACATGTATCATTGCCCTAATTTTGTTAATTCTTCTAATACAAATATTTGCCAAAACAAAAAACGTTCAAATGCCATGTTTGCTTAGTAAATTATCATCCACATTTGATATTGTATTTTGTTTTTCGAACTTTTAAATGTTTAGGGAAAAACTCATCAAGAGAATTTGTAAATATGTTCAAAAAAGAAATTGATTTCAATCAAAAATAAATATAGAAGTTTGATTAAAAATTTGAGTAAATATGTTTGATTGAAAAATTACACATTGGTATTATGTGCGTTTCGGTGTTGGAAAAACTTATTATTATATTGACTTAAGAGACTGAATCAAAGTTTTTCTTCAAATACATATTGTTAACGTTCAAAACCTCAATCACCTAGCCATATCTAATAATGAAACCACGCTGATATACTTAAACATTAACCTAAACTTTCTTTACATTTTATTGTTTTTTATCTCCTTGGCTGTAAAGTGATTTTATTTTATTTGAAATCGGTTTGCTAAAGGTAGTTTCCTTTCCGTTATAATTATATTGATTTTTACATTTTCTATATTTAGAAATAAAAATGTTATACACAGTGGCGTACGCAAGGGGGGGTTGCTGGGGGTTCGAACTCTCCCCATGTTGCATCAAATCGGTTAAAAAATTATTCTAATATACACTTACATGGAATTTAAATTTAAATTTACTATAGTAAAAAGCAATTTGTCTGTATCAGATCCCTTATTTCATAATAACAGTAGTTATTTTGTGTATGTACATATTATTTAATCTATAATTCAATTTAAATTATAATTCATAACCATATATTTATATTATATTTAAATACCGATTGTGTTAAATGTTAAATACCGATTCTTTATTTTATTTTTTAACCTTTTAAATATAAAAAAAGTTGGTCAAGTGCGAAGAAAATTCGCTCGCCGATGGTTCCGTGAATTAACAAACTGACAACAATAATTTAAATAAATTTGTGTTGTAGACTTTTTATATCGCCAGACCGTAGCGTCTATTTATAATAATTAGAATATTTTATGTGATAAAAATGATTTTTTCCTCGTAAATGTCAATAGCAATGTCAATTGAAAATTGATCCAAATTTTACACAAAATATTAAATCTCGTTAAATATTAGCAATAGCAGTTTAAGGTAACTATACAATTACACCAACTTGTAAATGGTTTAAATTGGAAAATAATTGATTATTCAAAAACTGTGTACCGCAAAATTTAAAAAAAAACTTACAATGTTTCTTAAATGAAGTGCTCTTTCCTGTGACACCCCACTTGTTCGGATCAAAAATGATTTTTTTTTCACTCTTCCTCAATCTTACCCCCTCAAAATACAGAAAAATAATTATGTGACACTTTGCTATAGTTTTAGATGAGGGTTTAGATGAGGGTTTATCCTATCCTATCCTATCACCTATCCTATCACAAAAATATTGCAATGTTTCTTAAATTAAGTGCTCTTTCGTGCGCTCTTTCCACTTGTTAGGGTTAAAAAAGATTTGTTTCACCCTTTTCCAATCTCACCCCCTCCAATTAAGTGACACTTCGCTATAGTTTTCGTTCAGAGTTTATCAAACTTCCTTTTTCTGTGAATTTTTTCAAATTTTTCTGTCAATTAAGCTCGAAACACAAAGGGGTGGGACCAAATTTTTGTTGCACTTGTTGGACAATAATTCAAAAACTGTGCACTGCAAAATTCTGAAAATAATTACAATGTTTCTTGAATTAAGTGCTAGTTCATATGATATCTCACATGGCTGGGTTTTAAATGGTGTTTTCCCCCTTCTCATATCCACCCGCTTAATAAATACGATTATGGTATTTTACACTTCGCTACATTTTTCGTTCAAAAGATACCACTTTTTCTATATTTCCTAAGATTTTTGAAGTTTTTTTATTAAATAGGTTCGGAACTAAGTGGGGAAAGAAAATTTGAAAAAACGCTATTATTCAATTTTATTCAAAAAACTGCACAGTAAAAAATTATGATACCCGAGTTGACTCGGTAAAAAAAAGTATTTTTTTAAAGACCTCACATTGCACCCCGTAAAACAAACGGAAACCATTTTTTTGTATATGTCATCTTCAGAGTCATCAGGTTAGTTTTATACGCATCTTAAATTTCAAGTCCATAGGATTTATAGTTTATGAGATAACCGATTTTAATACAACAGACTACAGAATACACGTCGTAGTCTCAACAGTAGTGTTCCGTATAAAAACGGAACTCAAATTAAATTTTTTATCTAAACCCCTCCCCCATAGCTCAATCCTGCGTACGCCACTGGTTATACATGATTTGTATATGTGTGGGAAGAAAATTTATGTTTGTGATTTTGATTTAGATCTAGAAATAGAAGTTTGAACATTGAAATAAATTTTATGATTTATTGTTTTTTGATTGTAGGCTATCTATGGTTTCGTTATTGAAAAGGATTGATCATTGTAATTGTTTGAAGAAGATGAGTAATTGAATGAAAAATTGAAAAAGTTTTCATGCTCTTACGGTTACTTGAGTCGCTAAGTAACTAACAGAATCGGGTGAATCAGCACTAATGGGTTGTGTGTAATAAAAAATGTTGTAGAAGAGAATATCGAGAATAATCGGTTATTATTATGCGTTTTACATTTGTACTTCTTATACAATACAATGTCTTGATATGGATTCTGTAAAACGTTAATTCTTTATTTCAGATTGATATAACTAATTCTTCCTAACTGCAATACAACGCCTTATGCAGTTGTATATACAATTACAACAGTTATTTCACTGGCGATAAATTAAAACTCAGATATTGAAACGTTTTGGAATTTACGAGCTTTCTTTGTTGTACGTACTGTATCACTTCAACTCCTACTTCCTCTTATAATAAAATAGATCCGAATAGCGGAACGGTTACTCGAAGATATTTGGAAGGTTGTATATCATGAGTTTAGATCGCGGATGAACGCAGAACTAATTATGGTCAAACGAGCCGGTTACCAAAACTGATACTGATAAGCTAACAATAACAAATATTCATTTATAGTATTATTCTATTCTACTATCAGAATACATTGGCTATGATTTTTAATCGTTTTACTTTCTTTATATGTAATTTACTAGAATGACACAGCAAGTCATAGATTTTACTTAAATATTTTATTCAATAAAATTAATACAAACAACTAAAATCATTATTAACAAATAAAAATTACTAATTTGATTGCAGATTTGAATTAAATTTCGCTAACAGTTTATCCAACTCATCATTCTCTTCTTTAAGATTTTCACAATCTCTCACTACATCATCCGAACGAGAAATCAAATTACTATACAATAGAACATCATTTCTTAATTGTTCCAATGCCTTTCCGTATTTATAGCAAGAAGAAAAAACATTTCCGTTTAAAGCACCCAAATCAAATTGTAAGCAATGCACACTAGAGACAATATCCTTGATATCTTTCTTAAGTTCTAATACTGAATTTTCAAGAGCAATTATTTTATTTTCCTTTACATCAACATAATGTTTTTTTGAAGACTCATTGACTATTTTTTCATGTTTGGTTTGAATATTAGACAACGATTCTTTTCGACAGCCAACACCTTGATCTTGATTTTCGTTTATTGGTTCTTCTTTTATAACATTGGCCACAATAACACTCTGTTTCATTTTGCTTCTTTGCTTTCTATGTTTTTCTAACCGTGATGTATTAACAAACCAATTATCATTTTTAGCTGAGGAATTAACTTTAATATTCGGATTAAATTCTAAATTGTTTGCAATTGCTTCTGAAGTATTTAGTTCTGAAAAATTTTTATCTTTTTGATGAAAAAAATCATTTCCAAAACTTGACTCCATGCTCAGTCTTGAAGTTGTCGAATATTTAACTTTTGGACTAACTTCATTGCAACGATTATTTTGAAACATACCAAACACATCGTAAAAACTGTCATCACTTGGTGGTGTGCTTGTTGATTTTTTTTCTAAACCTTCTAAAAGAGATTCTCTACGATTTTCGGCTTTTATTGTCATCAATGTAGTATTTGCATTTTCCGTTTGAGGAACAAAGGCAATACGATTGATTTTACCATCATGAATTTGATTCCTAATTAATTCTTTTGAAACATTTCGTAAATCATAAACATATACTCCACCAACCATATTACCTGAAGCTAAATAATTACCACAGTAGGAATGAGATATTGTATTAATAGGGGATTTTTGTATAATTCTATATGCAATTTTTTTTTTACGAATATCACAAATATTTAAAAGTCCATCATACCCAGCGGATACTAGACAATCTGTATGTTTTGGCGATATGGATATATCGGCACAAGGCATTTCGTGGGCATCACTATTTTCATAGATTAAAGATTTTGAAACAAGATCGAATAAAGAAACTCTTCCACTATACGATCCTATTCCCAGTTTCAATTGTTGCGATGGATGAAATCGTGATACCATTGCTACATGTTTGTCATCGATTGGAAATTCATAAAATTTTATATGTGTTCGAAGTCCGTAAATGTTAATTTTTCCTACAAATTATGAAATCAATTATTTTCATAATTCATAATTTAATATAATTTATACAAACCGTTTTCATGGATACTGGACAAATAGTTATTACAGTAACTTAAATCCAAAAACGTTACGCTATTTTTCTGATAATTTGAATTATATTTATATACAATATCTGATTTTCGACAATCCATCATAATAATATTTCCTGTACTTAATCCAGCTGCAAAAATTTTCTCATCGATTTTGGGACAAGCAATACATGTTGCTTCAGCAACACGAATTTTTCTCACAAGTTTAATTGTTTCTATTAATTAAAATTAACATATATAAATAACAGTATAAAAGTTATTAATAAAATATAAACCTGTTTCATCTTCCTTATGGATCCGAAAAAATTTAAAATCATTTAAACCAGCATGTAAGAAAAACTTTTGTTTCCCAAAAAATTGTAAATCACTTTTATCAAAATTTTCATGTTTATATTCATTAATTATTTTAAATGTTTCGAGATCATTTAAAATTGTACGTGTACTACCAGATGATATTAGTTGTTCCATTTCAGAGAGTACAAAGCCTTTTAACCAATTCGTAATATGTTTATTGATTGAAATCGGTTTCCAGTTTGAAAGAAATGTCAAAATTTAAATAAATTTAAAAAACATATTCTTACAGACATCTATATGTGGGATTTTAAACGATAAAATTGTTGCATTATGTGGTAAACAGTGGTATAAATAAATGATAGTTAACAATGTTTTATAATTTTATAATTCGTATTTATTCAAAATTTTAGTTTATGATTCATTTTGTTTGTACATTTAGATAAAAATAATTTTAAGTTACAATTATTTACAATCATGTAAAATTATACTATCAGTGTTCGCCATAGGCTTAGTAACAAATTTTTATTATTGTTTTTGGTTTGGTTTCGGTTTCTTTATATTTCAAAACTTGGTTTTGGTTTGGTTTTGGTTTAAAGACTGAATAATTTTTTGATTTTGGTTTGGTTCGGTTTTGGTTCAGATTCAGAATTTAGATTTACATTTTTATTCTTAATTATTCCTCGATATTCAAATGAAAACAGCTTTATTCTACTAATAAGTCGCATTAAAGAGACTGTGGTGAGCACGCTTGTCTTATAACATGTAGGCAAAGGATTCTAATTCTGTTACGGCCATCGATAAACCTCAATCCTACAGACTCACTTGGTGTAGTTTCAAAAAGAAATTAGAAGATTTTTTCAATGTTTGTAGGTAATAGACAAATTTTTAACTATAAAACCGAACCGTGAGCCAAACAGAAAAACATTGATTTATGGTTTGGTTCAACTATTATTTAAAAAACTGGTTTGGTTCAATAAAATCATTTTGAAAATGGTTTGGTTTTGGTTTTGGTTCGGCAAAATTTCGTTTTTCAGTGGTTTTGGTTTGGTTCAAACGAACCGGTTTCCGTCTCTGTTTAAAATAATACTACCACTACCTGTTTAAAGAACAATAATCCTAATTTTTAGATGTGATTGTACAAAAATTCAAATCGTCGTAATCGGAATCCTATGTGTTCGAAAACTCGATTCTCAGATTGATAGAGATAAGTACCTTTTACACAATATTTTCTTTCCGATTATCTATAATGAGCATCGATAAAGAAATTCGCTCTTCTATAACTGAGTGCGAGTTGAAACTATTTTCCTAATTATTTTTCCATCTAACAATCCATAATCACATTCAGTTCTTGTCGTTTGACGTAATTGCAATTTGATTAATGTGTTTTTCTTTACCTTTTCTCAGGTGATAAATCGGGCTATCATTTAACTAACATTGGACTGCCTGTCTTCCTTCACTTGCTTAACCTCCGCCTATTTTATGCGGTATATGCCCTTTATTTCCTACTTTTGGGTTTTGTTATATCCACCTCAAGTATTCTTCATGTTTCATGATTATTTGATTGCTGAAATTGTAACAGCTTCTTAAAATGAGCAATTTTATCTTACAAAATCTTTAATTCATCGGACACTCTGTTGGATATTGGATTATAGTAGTTTAAATTCTATTAAATATTCATTCCTAGATTACTGACGGGAGTATCATAAATGGTGCCAGATAGTTACTTCTTTCATGATACTTATGTAATTGCAAGCATCGATTAGTAATCCTTCGTTTTACTTTTGCCTCGTCTTGATTATTGATCAGCAGATGCTGTGCCCGTTATTTGTTATTGTTTTTTCAACTACTGAATGAGGCAGATTTATCATGTAAATTGATCAAAGCTAGTGATATAACTCCTTTTTTCATGTTCCAGTATTTTGAATTTATATTATCGAAGCCATCATTTTTGGTAGAAATAAATGTGGTTCGAGTGGTGGAAATAAATATAGTTCCTTATAACATGTGGGAGTGTCGAGTTGAGAAGCAGTGGTTTATTTTAACCTACAGCATTGCAAGTACGTGAGGTCAAGGGCTACCAGAGTTTTGCCAATGCTTAGTCTCTTGTTGGCGCTTTATTAGCTTAAACTTATGTTTCTGTTTTTAACACAGTCAAATTCACCCAAACCAACTGTTTTGTTAGTTTTTTTGGTTTTTTTTTATTAAATTTCTAGACATTCTAGACATTCTAGACATTACTAATTTTTTTAGAAATGTCCAAAAACATAATCCTATAATTTGTCTAATGACGAATTGTCTAATCGACGATATAAAAGCAACGAGTAATGCAACTTTAGCAACAACAAATATGACGATGAAAATTTTCAAACTTGAACATTGAAATTAAAAGGTTTCTAGCCATCGACTCTGTAGTGCAGTTGATAACGTGTCTGCCAAAGGCTTCGAACACTGACATTAATCAGATTGCGAGTTCGAATCCCAACCGATACACGTATCAACTGATTTTCGAATTGAAAAAATTCAAAGGATTCACAAAGTTACTTGAGTTGTATTGCTCATATACACAAAAAAAGTTTTTTGTTCATGTTTTTTACCGCTTTCTAAAACTTCGTCTACTACCACTTCTGATCTCTAAACTATAATTTTTTCCCATTAATATTAATAAAATAACATTCTCTTTTCAGTAAACATTAAATAATACTGTCGGTTATACTTTTTTGACTATATATTTCATTAATGAATGATAACACACAGTTTTTACCGTTTGCACTATTTTTCCCGTCCCTTTTTATTCCTGCCAACATTTCCTCTTTTATCGATGAACTCACATATTACCATAGTATTTCCATGATTCAAAATTTTTATAAGTTTATCTGTTTATTTTTTTACAGATTGAAACGTGAAACTAAACTTTCAGCTGCAGATTTACTCACCCTTTTAGCACTTGTTGAATCAGGAAGACGTTCAAATCAACTTCAAGAAACTCAACCGTTTGAAGATATATCAAATTATATTAATCCTTACGATTATCCGTATTCACAAGACGAAAATAATGATTGGTTAAATTCCTGGACCGAACCATCAGTTCAGTATTATGGTGTACCACCATACGACAACGATAAATATTCTGATTTATTTAAAGATGGGCAACTTAAATTGAATAATAATAAAATTCAATCTAAACGATTCATGGTTTCTAAAAAGAAAAGAACATCATTTAACAATCATGCCATGAATAATGATTGGCAGTATGGACAAGAAAAACTTTTAAGTGAACCAATACAACTAACAAATTCTAATTACGATTTCGGTCGTTATAATTCTTTATCGGAATTTCCACACAAAAACTATCGCCGATTTTATCAAAAATAAAGAATTTTAAACTTTTTATAATAAATTTAAGCACTTTTAGCGATTAATCAGCTGCGCCATGTTTTACTTTTGGTTTTATTATTTCAAAAACTACATTAAACTCTTGATATTATAAACTATGGAATAAATTAAATAATCAAAACAATTTAGCTATTAAAGAATTATATTTATCAGAAACAATACAAAATACGTATTGAGCAAAACTAAATATGTATTGTGAATTTCATAATAACGCATATCACTAAAACACTGAGCTTTTTTTAACATATTTTCCTCTATTTAAATATTGGATAATAAAATTCGCGTACAAAAAAATAAATAACTATGGTTTGATTTACAGAAAATAAAAAACATTTTTAATTATATAATCAGTAACTTAATGTTATGTAAATAATTTATCCTTAAAGATCTTTGTATAAAGAAGATTCAAGTTCTTATAAAATTAAAATTATTTAAGTGGTACAGGAGAAATTATAAAAGTGAAGATAAAAAAAATAAAATAAAGTATTGTATGCGATTATAATAAATTATATATTAATTATTTATGTATGCGAATGTAAACCAATTCAGTAAAATAAATATAAACAATTGAGTTATGTATACTAAAAAGCAGTTCACAAGAACAGTGTATTTATTAGACGTACATCAACTCAATCGAATTCTCTTGGAAATTTATAGAAAATTTGTTTGTATAAATGAGTTTCTAGGCTGCTTCTCCAACTTACAAACCATAGTGGTTTCATTTAAATCCGGGATAGTTATTGTTGTTAAAGATCCTTAAAGTATTTTTGAATGTCACTCATTGATACCATAATTTTATAATGAATTTTGAATTCAAATTCGATTTTTATTATATTCTTAATTTGCTATAAAGTAATCTGCTTAAAATTTTATGACTTTTTGTATTTTTTGTTAAATATAAAAAATAAATTATTATCAACATTCTTGTACCATTAAACAAGTTGAGTTTTGTGAAAATTAAATGAAAGAAAAATTATTTTAATTTTAATTAATTTAATTCATTTTTGATTTTCATCAAGCAGAATAATTCTAAATACAATCATCAACATTTAAAAGCCAGCCTTTTGAACCCGATTGACATTTTACCCAAACAGCTAGCTATATCCAAACAAGTGAGATTTTAACTATTTTGAACCTTTTGCTCCTTTTTTACTCTACATTTCTAATATTTAATTATCCACCGATATGTATTTTTTTGTATGTTGCGAATAAGAGCTAATTGTACAGTTATTTTAAGTGAATTAGAAAATAAAGACAAAGTAAGTAGTAGTAAAATATTAGTAGGAAGTGTAGGAATCAAGATTCAAATTTGATAATGAATAAATAGTACCAAGAGTCTGCTGATGAGGCATTCTTGAAAATTGTTTAACTTCCTTAATCAACTCGACGTTCATTAGTTTTATCAGTTTCCATATCATTTCCAAACCATAAACCACCACAGTCAATGATCATGAAAATAAAAACTGTTAATACAAATCATAAAACAAATATATATTTATTTACAACATTAACTAAAATACTTGATAACATAATAAGATAATATAATAAATAAAATGATATATGATATAATACTCTGTCTGCAGCCACACATGTTTAAGCAATTCCATATAGATATTTAAAGTAAATTGGTTAACTGAAACGGTAGGTATTACACCAACTACACAAATACAAAAAAAGTACTCATTGGTCACTATGAATAAAAATTGTATGCAGACTATCAGAATTTTGAGTTCTCCAATCTTTCAAAAAAAATCTTAGATCATCCATGTATGGCAACGATCAAAAAATAATTTCAAAAATAATCTCAAAACTTTCTCAAACAACAATTTCATCATGGGCAAATCAGCATAAACTTCAGAATTTTAGATTAAATAAATTACATATATGTATTATAATAAAATTAACCAACGTATTCTAAATATGGAAATCATGTTGTTTCTACGTGAAACAGTCCATATTATATTTTTTAAAACAATAAATTCCATTAAAATGATAACACAAAATTTTATTGCTAAATTAAATTCTTATAGTTCTTCAAAATAAAATTATAAGAAATGTAAGAATAACATAAAATTATAGATTTAGACACTTAATTTATAAATTGTTTTTATATTACCTTTAAATAAGATTAATTGATCAACTACTTTCATCAAAACCAAACAAATTATACCTTTTTTTATATTTAACTCAAAATACTTTTTACAGAATATAATTAATAATGATCATACTTCAACGAAATTGAAAGCCAATGTAACCAATTTAATTCAAAATCAATCTGAAAAGTATAAGAACAAACAAAATATTCGAGCTTTAAGTTAAAATTCTATACAAATTTTTGTGTCGAAAACAACAAAATTTGCGATTTTGTTTACGATGAATTAATTTTTATTACTATATCATTATAATTTTTTGTCCAAATTTTTAATCAATAAAATAACTTTCAGATGATATTCCTTTATTCAAAATAAATGCATTGAGTTTCTTTTTACAACTTCTCGTTTGGTTATTAATTATTATTTATATCACCATTCCCCAAGTCTAATTCTTTAATTGGTTTGTTTAAATAAAAAAAAACTGAAAAACAATCTCACTGTAAATATTGTTGCAAAAAATTACCCAAAATCTTAATTTGTTAAACTTAGTTTAAGCAAACATGGATGCGCAAGAGATTAACCGAACAAAAGCTCTAAATTTATAAATGTTAATTATTATTATTTAGTTGTTTTATACTTGTTGTTGTATATGTTGTTGTTGTATATACTCTTGTATATACTATGTTGTGTTATACTCAGCTCGAGCAAACGTGTTCGATAAAATCGAGCTGCAATAAAATTTGGGCATTTTATTGAATGAATCAATTAAATTTTATGTTTTATCCTAGATTTCAACCAGTTTTTAGTACAGATTTCCCTATATAGTATAATTTTTAGAATGTGTTCAAATGTTCTACTAATTTATAGAAAAACACATAATGCCTTCAAAAGATTGATTCTGAACTGACAAAAATCAACCACGCAAGAATTTAAAGTAAATCATTTGATATTCATTTTTCCATTGCGTATCTTCAACCCTTTGCTTATGTTCCAAAATAAAAACTCTACTTTAGTTCATGGACGTTCAATGCCTTAAGTCTTATTTATTACATTCCAAAAAAATTGATATAATTTTAATTTTCTTTTAACAAAAAATAAAACTTATATATTTATTTTATTAAAAATGTATAAATTCTTATACTCCCATACGATTTATTCATTGATTCCTTTTCTTACTTATCCAACACCAATAACACATATTAGCGCTTTATAAAACCGTTTGTCACCAAACAAGTTTAATCAAAACAAAACATATAGTACCGCAGACTGGATGAACAAAGTATAAAAGCAGACGGTCGAAGAAAAACCAAAAACAGTTCTTATAACTTTCTTTAATAGTAAAGAAACAGTTCAAAACTCGAGTGATAAAATAAAGTGAATATATTAAATATAAAAAAAAATTTATTAATTTTTAAATAATAATCGTTTAAAATAAAAAGTGAAAAAATATTAAACAGTGGAATAATTTTTTATGGATTAAAAATTTTACGAAATTCGGTAAATAATAAAATAAGTTTTAAATTTTTAAATATTGTTTCCGTTATTTACGGCTCCATTTAAAACAATTAATCAAATTCAAATTCGTATCACGTTGCTCATATTCTTTGTTATAGATTTATAATTTTAATTATTTTATTAATATTATTATTTGAAGAAGCAAGAAAAATTGTAATTATAAATAACTACAAATATGAGGTTGTGATTTCAATTTTTTAATAATTCTTGTCACGATTGACCATATAGAATTCACTTCAAAACAATGTCATATTGTGTGGAAATGGTTCAGCGTAAAAATAATCTTTATGTTTTCAAAAACAAAACAAAACTAGAATTTAATGTCAATCGAATAATGATAAACTTGGAGGAAATTTTTTTAAAGGATAAATATAAGTCAATTATCCTAGTGCTTACAATGAAAAATATATTAATGATCTATCAACAGGTAGTGTGCATTAATATTCAAAATAAGTTTTTTCTTTCCATTTTTGAATTGTTTAATTTTTAATAGTTCTATATCCATCAAAAGTCTGAGGTTTGTTTCTTATTTTTCGTTGCATAAAACTTTTCACCTTTAAGTGAAAGAGGGCTATGCTTGTAACACAAGAGTGGTGAATGTGATTTTAACTAAAGATCATTTTAGTAGATAGTTGAATCCTGTTAAGCATGTTGATAGTTACAAATGAAGGTGTGTCCCCATGCGCAACAGCAATATAATTCTATTTTTAAAAACCATTAAAAGATCTTTGATCTAGATTTACTTTGATCATGATATCAATTTGATTTCGTCCAAACAGATTATCTAAAAAAAGTTGGTGCAAAATATAATAAAAAATATAATGAAACATCCATAATCTTAAATTTCAATGTCAATGGCATTTACGTTTGTATCGATTAAAAAAATACCGAAAAATTTATCGTTTTTATATTTAAATAATAATAAAATATTCAAAAATCAAGTTTATGTATGTTGTTTATCTGCCATCCAGATTGGAAGTCGATGACAGTGAAAGAAAAACAAAACAATAAAAAGAAATGCATCAACGAGTTGTTCAAGAATTAGTAGTTTGTTTAAAAAAATAATCTATTACATAATTAACGAAGAAAATGAAGATTATCTCATAAACGATTTCCATACAACTTTCTTCCCTAGACGCTTTTATCGAACTCTTCTTTTTCTTCGTGAATTCTTGATTTTATTTTAAACTTGTTTTTATTATTACAGGTTTCTGCCCGAATTTTTTTATTTTATAGTTGAAACATTGTTAATGGAAATAAATTAAAATGAATTGGGCAATTTTTTTAATTTTATTTTCATTGATATATAAATTTTCAACTGGATTACATGAACCGCCAGCGGGAACTCCAAGTTTTATACGATCATCAGTTGAAAGCGTACCGTTGAAAACAAATGAAAATTTAAAGGAAGTTTCAGTGAAACGAAAATTTGGTGATACATTTTTACCATTGCGCAGTGCTGTTGAAAGCGCACCAAGTTTTGAGTAAGTGTAAATTATAACGTTTACAAGAATTTTATTTATTTTAAATGTGATTGAACTTTCGTGAAAGAAATATTTGAATAATAATGATTGATGCATAGCAAAACCAATATTGACTATTACTTCTACAAATAATAAATTTTATTATTGTTTTTTTAACCTTAAAAGCCTAAAAAAATTATTGAAATTTGTTTTTGTGAATAGATTGAAGTATTATAGATTAATACGACAATTTATCAACTAACCCTCCTACATAAGAATTCCGTTATAGAAAATAATATTATGACAAATAAATCATTTAATATTCTCAAGCTAATGATATCGAAAATACATCCCACATGTTATCGAGAGAAAAAACCGTAAATATTCTCAGTTGAAAAGCTGATATTCTATTCCAATCAAACATTTTTACTGTTAGGATTCTAAAAAAAATGAAAGAAATAGTAAATTAAAGCTGATTTAAATCACATCAAAATATTCTAATTTATTCAAAAAAAATATACCATGAATAAATATTCAATAAAGATATATCAAATTGGAATCCATTAATTTGTTGATAATTTGGATAAGAACAGAACAACTTTTTTGAATATTCATAAATTAATCGAAGTGTGTGTTGTCTTTTAATCTTAAATAAATAAATATTTTAATTTAATTGATGTGGATCAATGTTCTTAGGAAAAATGCAATAAAGCGCAGTTTCTGTTTATGCGGTTACACAATTATCGAGCACATCGAGCACCATTGACTATTTGCACTACTGTTAGTGGTTGTGGCAGGCTTATAGAAATTATACGTTGGTGGAAGCACACTTCCTTCTTTTATGTCTTGCTTTACCTGCCGATATTTGAACTTGCTTGTTAAATTCAACGTATTTTTAGAAATCTCCAACCAATTTTGTGAGTCATCTTTTAATCGTGTGGGTTTATGTTAAGTCGAGTGTATCAATCAATAGTTTACTGCGACTGATATTACCAAATTTTTTTTATTGGACAGACCCATTTGTTTTGATATACTTTATGTGACAGGAAGTCAAAAATTAATGTAAAGCCGAATTGCTATTACTACCTCGTTATAAAGATGGGCGTTTAACACACGTTACATATTCAAAGATTTATACAAAACACATAATTATGTAACATTATCATAAAGTGTCTATTGCGCTATTGCGCATCCAATAATAAATATCCATTGAACTTACACCATTAGAAGGAATTTTACCCCTATCATACGGTAAGCAAGACAAAATGAGCCAGCAATTAAGGTTGTTGATCTTCATACCTGGTACCGTTATTTCTGCATCGTTGTAAACTTTAGCAGAAAAATGTTTAGTTTGCGTTTGGTAAATATACAGACACGAATCTTACTTTACTTCATTACTTATTTCTCGTTACTCATTTCTCATTTCTCATTTCTCATTTCTCATTTCTCATTTCTCATTTCTCATTTCTCATTTCTCATTTCTCATTTCTCATTTCTCATTTCTCATTTCTTTTTTTTTTTTTTTTTTTTTTAGTTTATTTATAGTTTATTGAAAATCTACAGAAAAATTAAATTTTTAAGCGTAGATCGTTACAAATAAATTTCATAAATTAATTACCAAAACAGTCAAAATAATTTAAAACTATGTTTAACAATGAGAGAAAAAAAAAATAAATTAAATAAAAACAAAATATGGTGTTTCTATATAAATAATAATATATTTAAAAATATTTAAAATAAAAGTAGAGTAAGATGATGATAGAATAAAAATGCTATAGATATTAGTTATATTTTCTATATAAAAATTTTTTAAGATCACGTTTAAAAATTGTTATTTTATCCATAATTTTTAGAGCATTCGGAAGAGAATTGAAAAGAACTAGTCCATAAAACATCAGCGTTCTCTGACCAAAATTAGTATTTCTAAAGTCTACATAATAGTTTGTGTTTTGCCTAGTGTTATAATTGTGTAGATCATAACCCAGTTTTAATATAAATCCGTTTTTTATTAATCCATTTTTAATTTTATAAATCAATAAAATGGTTTCATATTCTGATATTAAATGAAAAGGTAGAAGATTTTCATTGTACAACTGATATGTTGGGTGACGATAATGAAGGTTTCTAATTGCCTTTATAGATTTATTTTGAAGAACTTCAATTCCATGTATTTTATCCTGAGCAGCCACACTCCAGATTGGATTTAGATACATTAAATGAGATAAAATGTTCGAATTATAGATTAGCCATAATGCATTGGTAGGAACAATATTTTTGATTCTCCGAATATAAAACAGCGTTGCTGCCATTTGTTTCTTCACCTTTTTAATGTGAGGTTCCCAAGATAATTTGTCATCTAAAATTAAACCGAGATATTTAGCAGAGTCTACTCGTTGTATGATTTTATTTTCAAATACTAAGTCCCCATATGGAATAGATTGCTTCATTCGCTTATCAAATATAATGTAACTGGTTTTATCCAGGTTCATGGCCAGTTTATTTTTGGATAACCATTTAGATATGTTAAAAATATCAATTCTTACATCAGCTAATAATTCCGTGACATCTTGACCAGAATACAGCACCGCCATATCGTCAGCATACATTGTTAAATTTCCTTTCATTTCAATCAAAAACGCATCATTGACATACAAATTAAATAAAGTGGGACCCAAAATAGAACCTTGTGGAACGCCACATTCTATATTTCCAAGGTTTGATTTTGTGTTGCCTAATTGGACAAATTGTTTCCGGTTTTTGAGGTATGATTCAAATATCTTAATTTCTACACCTTGAAAACCCATACTTTCTAGTTTATGTATTAAAATTCTATGAAAAATTGTATCAAAAGCCTTTCGTAAATCGATAAATAAAATTATTACAACTAGTCCATTATCTCTTTTAACTTGTATAAAGTTCATTAGGTGCATTACTGCTGCTAACGTACTTGCTTGTTCTGTAAAGCCAAATTGCTTCTCATTAATAATGTTATTCACCTTTAAAAATTCCTTGAGTTGTTCCAATATAACGGTTTCAAAAATTTTAGATATACTAGAAAGAACTGACACTGGTCTATAACTTGAAACAGAATGAGTACTTAGAGATTTGTATAGAGGTGAGACTCTTGCAATTTTTAAACAATCAGGAAACTCCCCTGTTAATAATACAGTGTTAACATGTTCAGTAAGAATTGGTGTCAATTTATCAATAAATTTTGAACAGAATTTAGTTGAAATTCCGTCAGCTCCCACAGCAGCATTTTGGTTAAGATCTGCTGTAATCCTTTTAATATCTTCCATAGACACCAGTCTTAATTTAAAAGGAATGCGTATATCATATTCCACAGTGCACTCATATGGTAATTTTGGAATGTCACAATGAATTTCCTTTGCAACATTACAAAAATATTCATTAAAACAATTTGATATTTGCTGTTGATCTTGAAGCATAACATTATTGATTAAAAGAGAAATATTCCTGTTAGTTGGTTTGTTTTTGACTATGAGAGATTTGATAAGAGACCAAAACTTATATGGATTATTTCGATTTTCTTTAAATTTACTTTTAAAGTATTCAGCCTTATCATTTAAATTCTGCTTCTCAATCAACGTCTTGTAGTGTTTGAGTTCATTTTTAAAAACCTGACTGGTTGGATATTTTTTACTTTGTTTATATAATTTATTTTTAATTTTCCTTAGTTCTTTTATCTTTTTAGAATTCCATGGTTTGTTGTTCATTTTGTTTCTATAAGTGTATGTAATTTTATTTTCCGAAATCAGGTTTGAAATAAAATGTATAAATTTATAAACTTCGTCATATTCATACATGTTGTCTAGCACTCCAGAAATTTCAATTGCTTCATAATTCAAAATAGTTTTTTTAAATACAACATTAGATTCTAAGTCATCATTAACTTTAATACTTAAAAGAATGTTTTTATGATCAGACAGATCTTTTTCCAATAAACTAAATGAAAAAGAATGATCAAAAGTATTTGTCCAAACATGGTCAATTATTGTACGAACTCCGTTTCCAATTCTTGTTGCATAGTTGGAGCAAATTTTATTTACAATTGAAAATCCATTGGAAATCATGCAATTTTTATAATCCGTAACTTCAGAGTCATCATTAAGAAGGTTGATATTAAAATCTCCTACCACAATCATTTTAGTACCAAAAGAAATTAGACCTTCCATTTGACTGATATAAATGGGTACGTTTGAATCGTGTTTTTTATAAATGGATATAATATCCAATTTTAATTTTAAGAGACGAACTTTTACAAAACTATTATTATCAACGCAAACTGCAGCGATAAAATCTGATTGAATTGAAATATGAACATTTCTCATTTCTCATTTCTCATTTCTCATTTCTCATTTCTCATTTCTCATTTCTCATTTCTCATTTCTCATTTCTCATTTCTCATTTCTCATTTCTCATTTCTCATTTCTCATTTCTCATTTCTCATTTCTCATTTCTCATTTCTCATTTCTCATTTCTCATTTCTCATTTCTCATTTCTCATTTCTCATTTCTCATTTCTCATTTCTCATTTCTCATTTCTCATTTCTCATTTCTCATTTCTCATTTCTCATTTCTCATTTCTCATTTCTCATTTCTCATTTCTCATTTCTCAAATCTCATTTCTCATTTCTCATTTCTCATATCTTATGTCTCATATCTCATTTCTCATTTCTCATTTCTCATTTCTCATTTCTCATTTCTCATTTCTCATTTCTCATTTCTCATTTCTCATTTCTCATTTCTCATTTCTCATTTCTCATTTCTCATTTCTCATTTCTCATTTCTCATTTCTCATTTCTCATTTCTCATTTCTCATTTCTCATTTCTCATTTCTAATTTCTCATTTCTCATATCTCATTTCTCATTTCTCATTTCTCATTTCTCATTGCTCATTTCTCATTTCTCATTTCTCATTTCTCATTTCTCATTTCTCATTTCTCATTTCTCATTTCTCATTTCTCATTTCTCATTTCTCATTTCTCATTTCTCATTTCTCATTTCTCATTTCTCATTTCTCATTTCTCATTTCTCATTTCTCATTTCTCATTTCTCATTTCTCATTTCTCATTTCTCATTTCTCATTTCTCATTTCTCATTTCTCATTTCTCATTTCTCATTTCTCATTTCTCATTTCTCATTTCTCATTTCTCATTTCTCATTTCTCATTTCTCATTTCTCATTTCTCATTTCTCATTTCTCATTTCTCATTTCTCATTTCTCATTTCTCATTTCTCATTTCTCATTTCTCATTTCTCATTTCTCATTTCTCATTTCTCATTTCTCATTTCTCATTTCTCATTTCTCATTTCTCATTTTTCATTTCTCATTTCTCATTCCTCATATCTCATATCTCATTTCTCATTTCTCATTTCTCATTTCTCATTTCTCATTTCTCATTTCTCATTTCTCATTTCTCATTTCTCATTTCTCATTTCTCATTTCTCATTTCTCATTTCTCATTTCTCATTTCTCATTTCTCATTTCTCATTTCTCATTTCTCATTTCTCATTTCTCATTTCTCATTTCTCATTTCTCATTTCTCATTTCTCATTTCTCATTTCTCATTTCTCATTTCTCATTTCTCATTTCTCATTTCTCATTTCTCATTTCTCATTTCTCATTTCTCATTTCTCATTTCTCATTTCTCATTTCTCATTTCTCATTTCTCATTTCTCATTTCTCATTTCTCATTTCTCATTTCTCATTTCTCATTTCTCATTTCTCATTTCTCATTTCTCATTTCTCATTTCTCATTTCTCATTTCTCATTTCTCATTTCTCATTTCTCATTTCTCATTTCTCATTTCTCATTTCTCATTTCTCATTTCTCATTTCTCATTTCTCATTTCTCATTTCTCATTTCTCATTTCTCATTTCTCATTTCTCATTTCTCATTTCTCATTTCTCATTTCTCATTTCTCATTTCTCATTTCTCATTTCTCATTTCTCATTTCTCATTTCTCATTTCTCATTTCTCATTTCTCATTTCTCATTTCTCATTTCTCATTTCTCATTTCTCATTTCTCATTTCTCATTTCTCAACTCTCATTTCTCATTTCTCATTTCTCATTTCTCATTTCTCATTTCTCATTTCTCATTTCTCATTTCTCATTTCTCATTTCTCATTTCTCATTTCTCATTTCTCATTTCTCATTTCTCATTTCTCATTTCTCATTTCTCATTTCTCATTTCTCATTTCTCATTTCTCATTTCTCATTTCTCATTTCTCATTTCTCATTTCTCATTTCTCATTTCTCATTTCTCATTTCTCATTTCTCATTTCTCATTTCTCATTTCTCATTTCTCATTTCTCATTTCTCATTTCTCATTTCTCATTTCTCATTTCTCATTTCTCATTTCTCATTTCTCATTTCTCATTTCTCATTTCTCATTTCTCATTTCTCATTTCTCATTTCTCATTTCTCATTTCTCATTTCTCATTTCTCATTTCTCATTTCTCATTTCTCATTTCTCATTTCTCATTTCTCATTTCTCATTTCTCATTTCTCATTTCTCATTTCTCATTTCTCATTTCTCATTTCTCATTTCTCATTTCTCATATCTCATATCTCATTTCTCATTTCTCATTTCTCATTTCTCATTTCTCATTTCTCATTTCTCATTTCTCATTTCTCATTTCTCATTTCTCATTTCTCATTTCTCATATCTCATTTCTCATTTCTCATTTCTCATTTCTCATTTCTCATTTCTCATTTCTCATTTCTCATTTCTCATTTCTCATTTCTCATTTCTCATTTCTCATTTCTCATTTCTTATTTCTCATTTCTCATTTCTCATTTCTCATTTCTCATTTCTCATTTCTCATTTCTCATTTCTCATTTCTCATTTCTCATTTCTCATTTCTCATTTCTCATTTCTCATTTCTCATTTCTCATTTCTCATTTCTCATTTCTCATATCTCATATCTCATTTCTCATTTCTCATTTCCCATTTCTCATTTCTCATTTCTAATTTCCCATTTTTGATTTCTCATTTTTCATTTCTTATTTCTCATTTCGCATTTCTCATTTCTCATTTCTCAAATCTCATTTCTCATTTCCAATTTCCCATTTCTCATTGCTCATTTCTCATTTCTCATTTTTCATTTCTCATTACTAATTTCTGGCTTCTCAGTACTCATATATAATTTTTCACTTACGTTCTCAATGGTCCTTTCTCATTTCTCATTTTTCGTTTTCCATTCTCTATACTATACCTCTGTAGTGGGCCACACAGGCATAACTAAAGGAATGGATTTATCATACACATTTTACAGATAAATTGCCAATACAAAAAATATATATGTAACTGATTCTGAGGGACTTAAAACAAAACAAGCATCGATAAAATCTCTAACCTATTCTTGAAAGATAGAAATTTGTAAAGATTTCGTAAAGAAATTTTAAAATAATTTAATTCATTTCATATTTGACATTTACAAAAACAAAGACAATGAAAATGAAGTATGTTTTTTATTTTTTTTAAATTACAGTCGGTTTTTACGAATACCGTTAAGAGACGCAGTAGAATATCGTCCAATTGACGATGACAATGAAGTATCGGACCATGCACAAATTTTAAAAACTATAAATAGATATAAATCAAAGCAGTTAAAGCAAAATACTGAAATAATTCCACCGTATCGCATTGATTCTCCATATCAAAAAATAGTAGACCACGAGACTGTAGTAAACAGTCAGACAACTAATACAAATCCAGCCACCGTTTCAAATCTATTAGGGCAAATAAAAAAATTCAAAGATAAATCCGATTCCAATGTGGATAAATACAAAATATTATGTTTCATCACAAATTGGGCATACTATCGTAGTTCAGATGGAAAATTTGTTCCAGAAAATATAGATTCAAAACTTTGTACACATGGAGTTTATGCATATGCATCTTTGGATGAAACAAATCTTCAGATTAAATCTTTTGATCCTTGGGTCGATATCACAAATGGATTGTATCAACGTGCTACATCATTGTCGCCAGATCTTCCATTTTTATTAGGATTAGGAGGATGGACTGATTCAAGTGGTGATAAATATTCAAGATTAGTTGGCAATACATCGGCGAGAGCAAATTTTATAGAAACAGCTATTCCTTTTTTAAAGCAATATGGATTCAAAGGATTACATGTTGATTGGAACTATCCAAAATGTTGGCAGAGTGATTGTGATAAAGGACCAGCATCAGACCGTCCGAATTTTACAAAATTCTTGCAAGAATTAAGAAAAGCGTTTGATAAGGAAGATTTGCTTTTAGGTGTTACAATCTCAGGATACAAAGAAGTTATAGAAGTTGCATATGATGCAAAAGAAATATCAGAAGCAGTTGATATTATGACTGTCATGACATATGATTATCATGGTTCATGGGAATCGCAAACTGGTCATGTAAGCCCTTTGATTGGGAAAAAAGGTGACAAATTTCCACAATACAATACAGAATATACATTACAACTTTTAATAAAAAATGGAGCTCAACGTAATAAGCTTATCATGGGTGTACCATTGTATGGGCAATCGTTTACCCTTACAAATAGCTATGAAGGAATATCGGTTGGTGAGGGAATTTCTACGTATGGACCAGGTGATGCTGGTGAATATACCAACCAACCAGGAATGTTGGCGTATGCTGAAATATGTGTTCGAGGTAAGTATTGATCTTTATTAGATTTGGTTTAAATTGTTTATATTTGGTTTTTATTTATAGTAAAAGATCGTAACTGGTTGATTGGACGGGACCATCTTGATCGTTCTGGACCACATGCAAATAATCGTAATCAGTGGGTTGGATTTGATGATCAAAAATCATTAATTACGAAAGCTAAATATGTTATAACTTCTGGATTAGGAGGAATAGCAGCATGGACAATAGATTTAGATGATTACCTTAATCTGTGTTGTTCGGGATCTTTCCCTCTTTTGAAAGCTATAAACT
Source organism: Diogma glabrata (assembly GCA_963693315.1). Taxonomy (NCBI): domain Eukaryota; kingdom Metazoa; phylum Arthropoda; class Insecta; order Diptera; family Cylindrotomidae; genus Diogma; species Diogma glabrata. The sequence goes on from OY856186.1 coordinate 268,644,737, forward strand.
CAATTATTGGTAATGAAAGAACTCCAATATCAACTGCTAGTAATTGTGTTCGTCCCGCAGCGGTAGTTACACCAGCCCCAATGGAAATGACATTACCCGTAGATAACGGTCAGTCAGGCGGTGGATTGCAACACGATCATGTTACATATCCGAGTTGGAAGCCTACTGCAACACAAACAACCACTTCTACAGAACAAACAACATACACACAGTCTTCTACTGCTGCAACTACCCAAACATGGTGGCCAACAAAACCGACAACAACTACAGCGTTAACTACGTCTTCTGCAGCACAAACATGGTGGCCAACTAAACCATCAACAACTTCAGATGCAACAACAGTTACAACAAAGAGAACAACAAAGGCAACGCAGCCAACAACAACTACTACCACAACTACAACTACCACTACGACTACCAAAAAACCAACACCTACAACCACTACAACAACTGAAGCAACAGATGTTGATGATGCGACTGAATCACCTGGTTTAACAGGAACAACTATTCCAACACCCGTGCATCATCGCCCAGTTGTAATTCAAAATGAAAAATGTGAACCAGGAACTTATCGATCACATCCAGAGGAATGTAATATCTATTATAGATGTATTTTAGAGGAATTTAAAGAACAATACTGTCCAGGTGGATTACATTGGAATACAAAAATAACAGCATGTGATTGGCCTGCTACAGCTCATTGTCAAGCTAAAGGTATAATTGACATTTTCAAGTTTGGGGTAAAAAAGTTATTTTTAATTGTTTTGTTTTAGCAAGTGCTACACCGGCAACTCCAACTACTCGACGTACTCTTCCTCCATGGTCCTCCAAAGCCCCTACAACGACCAAAACTACGACAACAACCAAACGGACGACAGCTGAACCAACAACCAAACATACAACAGCTGAACCAACAACCAAACGTTCAACAACTGCACCAACAACCAAACGTACAACTATAACAACGACTTCAACTTACTCATCTGTGTTATCCGATGAAGTTACGAATCAAAAACCGTTGAAACCACATCGACCACCAAAAAAAAAATGCATAAACGGAAACTACTATCCTCATCACGAATGTGAATCATATTATTTATGTGTCAATGGCTTTTTACTGTCCTATCAATGTGATAATGGTAAACAATGGGATCAAGCACGATTAACTTGTGATCTAAAAAAACGAGTTCAGTGTATTTCGAAAAAGAAATATTTAAAGTTAATAAATGCGAAATCCCCAGAGGATAATCCATGTGCAGATAAACAATTTGTCCCCTTTCCAAATCATTGTAATCAATACTTACAATGTATTTTCGATCGATTAGAAGTACAAAATTGTCCACCATCGCTTCATTGGAATGCCAATCTGAATGTATGTGATTGGCCAGTGAATGTGAAATGTACTCAAACAGAAGGTGATGTGCTTTTTGATGAATTTGATGAAGAAAGTAATGAGTATGATCCAGGAGTTGATGGAAATAATTTTAATCCAAATTCAATCATCACAGCAAAACCGACAACAATGATAACTCCAACTATTCCGACAACGACAGGTACAACTACAAAAGCACCTCCTATTGTTTTTGATTCATCAGATTCTCTATCCGGCTACTATAAACTGGTTTGTTACTTTACTAATTGGGCATGGTATCGTAAAGGTCATGGTCGATACACCCCCGATGATATAGATCCTAACTTGTGTACGCATATTGTTTATGGATTTGCAGTATTAGATTATACTGAACTTACGATTAAAATGCATGACTCATGGGCTGATATAGATAACAAATTCTACGAACGTGTCGTTAAGCAAAAAGAAAATGGAATTAAAGTAACATTAGCGTTAGGTGGATGGAACGATTCAGAAGGCGATAAGTATAGTCGTCTTGTACTAAAGCCTGCATCTCGAGCGAAATTCATAAAACATGCGATTGGTTTTATTGAAAAATATGGGTTCGAAGGTTTAGATTTGGATTGGGAATATCCAGTGTGCTGGCAAACTAATTGTAACAGAGGAGCAGCTGAAGAAAAAGAAGGTTTCACAGCGTTGGTACGTGAATTATCTGAAGAATTTAAACCAAAGGGATTACTGTTATCTTCTGCTGTATCGCCAAGTAAAGTTATCATTAATGCTGGTTATGATGTTTCGGAGCTAGCGAAATATTTTGATTGGATAGCTGTTATGACATACGATTTCCATGGCCAATGGGATAAAAAAACGGGGCATGTTGCACCATTATATGAACATCCAGATGATGATTTCAGTTATTTCAATGCAGTAAGTTTTGAAAATATTTATTACATTTTTAACACTATACCTTCCTTTCTTAAATGTTCTCTAACTTAGTTTAGATTTTTATTGGTTTTTATTAATTTTGGTTTCTATATGAGAATGGTGTATTTGAGGGAATCACACAAGTTGTTGAAGTAGTTAAAGTTATTCTTATGTAAAAATGACATATAGTTCAACCAATCTCAAATACTTCGTTTTGAAAATAAAAATTAATATGATATACTGTCACTTTATTTCATAGATCTTTATTATATTCAACTTATTAACTTTATAGTTTACACGTTTTGCCGTAGGCACTTGGCGTAATTCGTTGAATAACATATTTACCTTAACATATTTACCTATACCTTACTCCTGAGGATGTTCTAAAAATACGAAAGGAAGAAATATATTAAGTGATCATAGAAATAAAATTAAATCTTTTATTTTTAAAATTTATATTAACGTGCGTATAAAACAAGTGCTAAACATATATGTTATTAGCTTTATTCAGCTTCTGTTATATTTTATTTAACACTTTATATTTTAAATTAACCTCATCCTATTGTCAGGACAAATGTTTAATTTTAGCTGTCTAAATCATCGTGAAAATATTTGAAATTATTTTTATTCAGCTTCTGCAACAATAGGACTGCAATAAGACTGCAACTGTGGGATGAGGTTACATAAATTCTTTTTAGTGACATTACAGCCTCTCGTTCTCTCTTCAGCATAACATATTTTTAAGAAGTGAAGCCGTATAAGTCCACCCGAACGTTAACTTTATATATCTTGTTAAAACTCAACCATTATTCTTCTATTTCCATTTCATTAGCTTGCCTGTTTCGCTTATGTCGAATTCTTGTCACTTAAAAACGTAATAAAAAATTGATGTGAATCGAAAACATTCTATTCTCTCATATCAATCAATATAAAAAATATGCATTTTTTCGTGCTCTAAATTTTTTCCTAGAGTCATAATTTAGATTTTTTCGCTTCTCGGCAAATAACTCGTTTCGTTTTGAAGAAGCATCAATAATTAAATGAATTACAAAACAACTTAAGTTAACACAATGAAGGCACATTACTTCGGTCTGAAAGACCTATCCTCACTTGTTTTGGGTGTTCTTGACGTTTAAGGTCCTAACGATTCTAAAAAATCAACAACAGCAAAACAATACAGCAAACAATATTCGTATTTAGAATATTCTTCCAATAGCTTAAAAAACTACAATGGTTGTTTGTAGAAATTTCCGGTTCACAGCGTCCAAAATAATACACAAAATTTTCTTAAATAATACTTAAACCTTTATTCACAATTAAATTTTATTTTACATAATCACATTCCACTTAAACTATTTACACAATCACAATTTAATTTAAATTATAACTTAACGTTATCGCAGGCTAATTTGAAACTATCACTTTACACTATCACAGTTTAATTTGAAACTAAGCTTCGTTCTACAAAAGGCATTCCTTATATACAATTCTGCTTAATTTCTCGATTACTTGAGGTTACTTTATTTGCAATGAAAGCTCGAGAAATTATGATGAAATCGACGTCATTCATTAATTAATACATACGATATTTTATTTTATTTTATTTTATGTTTTTATTTATTTCGATCCTTCTTAGAATTTATAACAGATGTTTGTTGAAATATTGTATAGCTATAGGGTGAATTGAGGTCGAATAGAATTTTGTTTTATATTTCATTGCGATTATGTAGAATCGTAACAATATATATTAACCAGTTATTTTGTATAATCGATTTAAAACTTTAACCGGAACATATCTGTACAATAATATAGCTAACATTTAATAAAATAACTCTTAATAAATAAAAAAAAAGTCGGACAAGTGCGAATAAAATTCGCTCGCCAAGGGTTCCGTGAATGTAAAAGAACACAATATCAAAAATAAATAACATAAAGCTATGTTGTAAAGTCTTTATATCGCCAGACTATGGACGCATAACAGAATAAATGTTTAATCGTAAACGTCAATTGTAAATGTCAATCACATCTACATTGATCAAAAATGTTACTTGAGGTTAAATCTTATCCATAGCTGTTTATGTTAGCTAAAGAAAGATTTAACCAGTATTTTAATGGTCTAAATTGGGAATATTTGTTCTATGAATCAGCGTCGAAATATAGGGGGGTATACATACACTTAAAATAGCACTTGTTTTTATCAATAACTAAAAAACTGTGCATCGCAGAATTCTAAAAAATGTTGCTTCATTTTAAGAAGTGATTAAGTGTTTAAGTGTTCTTTCAAATGACACCCCAGTCGTTTGGTTCCAAAAAAGTTTTTTTTATACCCTCCCCACACCCATCCCCTAAAAACACAGAAATATAATTATTTGAGAGTTCGCTATAATTTTCGTTCAAAATATAGCAAACTTCCTTACTCTATGAATTTTTTCAATTTTTTCTGTCTATCAGTGTCAAAACGTAGGGGGTCCCCCCCCTAGTCTGGAATTTATACATTTTTTAGAATAACTCCAAAACTGTGTACCACAAAATTCTAAAACAAATTGCAATGTTTCTGAAATTCGGTGTTCTTTCAAATGACTCGCTTAGGTCAAAAAAAGTTTTTTTTACCCTCTTTACACCGATCCCCTAAACACACAGAAATATAATTATTTGTGAGTTCGCTATAATTTCCGTTCAAAATATAGCAAACTTCCTGTCTCTGTGAATTTTTGGTACAGCCTGGATTTTTTTTTTTTTTTTAATAAAATGGCAATGGGCAAGTTAAATTTAGAGGCAATTAGAGGCAAGAGGCAATTTAAATTTAAAACAAATGTAAATGAATAAAACAAAATTAATTAATTTATAAGTTAATTAAAACTTTTATAAATATTTCTGCAACTGGCAGAAGGTGCTATTAAATGAAAATTTAAAAATTTATATGTAAACAAACGCCATTAAAATATCACTAATACAAACATTTTTCTACATTCATTAAATCAACTTTTGTTCTATGTTTTTTTCATTTAGTTATTTAAATTGATTTAAGAAAGTGAAAACAATTACACATAAAACAAACATATTTCACATCAATTTTTGTTTTGTATTCTTTTCAACCTATGATTTCAAAATTCGTTTCAAAAGGTGAAAAGAACTCCACATTAGTTGCCACTGGTGTCAAACGTCAAAATTTTGAATTAAAAAATTTAGGTGAAAATTTGTGAGTTTGGTTCAAAATTTTGACGTTGGAAATGGAAACTAAGCACTTCTGAAAATTTCTCTTCAGTCTCAGTCGCTCTTTATATCGCAAAATAACGCACTCAATTGAATTTATTTAAATTTTTTTAGAACTTTTCTATGCATTATTGGATGGAAAAGGGTGCACCATCACGAAAACTTGTAATGGGTATGCCATTATATGGCCAATCATTTACAATATCTGATGTAAAGAAGAACGGACTCAACTCTCAAGCACCAGGACCAGGTGCAGCAGGAGAATTTACCAAGTCACCTGGATTTTTAGCATACTACGAAATTTGTGATCGTATCCAAAACAAAGGGTGGCAAATTGTGCAGGATGAAAAGGGTAGAATGGGACCATATGCATATAGTGGAAATCAATGGGTCTCATACGATGATCAACAAATATTAAGAAGAAAATCGCAATTAGTTCGAGACTTGGATCTTGGTGGTGGTATGGTATGGGCCCTAGATTTAGATGATTTCAAAAATCGTTGTAATCAAGGTGCTCATCCATTACTAAAAACTATTAAAAATGTTTTGAAAGATCCTCCAAAAGAAACTGACGGATTAGGAAACCAAAGTAAACATTATACATAGATAAAACATTTCGCTTATAAATTTGGAATTTTTTTTAGTTAATCCACAAGAAGAAACATTGCAAGACGAAATATTCCCTGAAGAAGCTGAAATTGCGGAAGGAAAACCCGAAGTCACTCAAGAGCCAACACCAATACAAACGGCAGAAGATATAGAAGAATCTAAACCTGAATCACAATCAGAAACATTTATTGAAGAAGAACCAGTTGCACCACAAGCTGTAGTAGAAGTTAATGAAACTCCTCTAATTGTTAACGAAGAAACAGAAACAATAGTTGATCAAGAATCTGAAGAATTAGGAACAGAATTAGAATATGAAATTGATTCGGAAAATGTAGAAGATGCTGAATTCAAAGTTGTTTGTTATTTCACAAACTGGGCATGGTATCGGCAAAACGGTGGAAGATACGTACCAGAAGATATTGATCCTGACTTATGTTCCCACATTGTTTATGGATTTGCTGTACTTAATCGAGAAACATTAACAATAGCTCCACACGATTCATGGGCTGATTTAGATAATCGTTTTTATGAACGTGTGGTTGAATATAAAAAGAAAAATATTAAGGTAACTTTAGCCATAGGAGGGTGGAATGATTCAGCTGGTGATAAATACAGTCGATTAGTTAGAAATGCTGCTGCTCGCGCGAAATTCGTTAATCATGTTGTAGAATTCCTTGAAAAATATGGTTTTGACGGATTAGATTTGGATTGGGAGTATCCAGTATGCTGGCAAGTTGCATGTGAAAAAGGTTACCCCGAAGAAAAGGAAGGATTTTCTAATTTAGTTCGTGAACTTTCAACTGTTTTCAAACCAAAAGGATTACTTTTATCCTCCGCAGTATCTCCAAATAAACTAGTTATTGATTTAGGCTATGATGTACCACTTCTTTCGAAATATTTTGATTGGATTGCTGTCATGACATACGATTTCCATGGTCAATGGGATAAAAAAACCGGACATGTGGCACCCATGTATGAACATCCAGATGATTCAGACACAACTTTTAATGCAAATTTTACAATTCATTATTGGATTGAAAAGGGTGCTGATAGAAAAAAACTAATTATGGGTATGCCAATGTATGGGCAATCCTTTTCACTAGCCGATAATGCAAAAATAGATCTAAATTCGCCAACATATGGTGGAGGGGAGGGCGGAGAAGCAACAAGTGCAAGAGGATTTTTGGCATACTATGAAGTAAGTTTTAATTTAAGTTTGTCTTTTTTTATTACTAAAAGTTGTACGAGACTGAGTTCTATTTTATTATTAGATATGTCAAAACATTCGAGAAAAAAACTGGCAAGTTGTTTATGATGGTCGAGGTCGTATGGGACCATACGCATATTTACGAGACCAATGGGTATCATTTGATGATATACCAACAATAAGACATAAGAGTGAATATGTGCGTGCTATGGATTTAGGTGGAGCAATGATATGGGCTCTTGATTTGGATGATTATAAAAATCTTTGTGGGTGTGAAACATATCCGCTTTTAAAGACCATCAACAGAGTTCTTCGAAACTATCCTGGAAAACATCCGAAATGCCAACTAGAACGATTTACTGATGGTATTTTACTTTCAGTGGTTTTGTGGTACAGCCATTAATTTTATTTTATTCACACAGATTTAGATAGCACAGATTCAGAACCAACAACAACAGTGGCTCCAACAACTGTAAGAACAACGTCAAAAACTACAACCACACGCCAACCAACAACGACGAAACAGACAACACACATCCCTCAACAGCATGACACTCCTATAGTTTCCAGTGCAGAAGAGGATCAAACATGTACTAACGAACTTTTTAAACCTCATGAAAATGATTGTAATAAATACTACATTTGTCAACATGGATACTTCAAAGAACAAAGGCAAAGAGGCTTTAATTATTTTATATTTTATACCAATTGACATATTTATTTTCATTTCAGTTGTCCAAATAAATTACATTGGCATACAGATCACTGTGGGTATCCATCATCAAAATGTATCTCAATTGTAAACGATGACCCATATGAAGAAACGTCAGAGTCAACAACTAAAAAACCAAAACCGACCACCCGTCCACCAGTTTTAACTTCAAAGCCTAAACCAACAAAACAACCAACCAGCTCTGTTAATGACATATTTTTTGAACGACCACCGTCGGCATACAAAGTTGTATGCTACTTTACGAATTGGGCATGGTATAGAGATGGGGAAGGTAAATACACACCAGATGATATTGATCCAACATTATGTACACATATTGTATATGGATTTGCTGTGTTAGATGGATCTAAATTAACCATGAAAACTCATGACTCTTGGGCTGATATCGATAATAAATTCTATACACGAGTAACAGACTTAAAAAAGAAAGGAGTCAAAGTAACTTTAGCTCTTGGTGGTTGGAATGATTCTTTAGGGGATAAATACAGTCGTTTGGTACTTAGTCCAAGCGCTCGAGCGAAATTCATAAAAAGTGCAATAGAATTTATTCAAGAATTTGGTTTTGAAGGACTCGATTTAGACTGGGAATACCCAGTTTGTTGGCAAGTTGATTGTGATAAAGGAGAACCAGAGGAAAAAGAAGGTTTTGCAGATTTAGTTCGTGAGCTATCAGCTGAATTTAAACCACGAGGCTGGCTATTAAGTGCTGCTGTTTCTCCAAGTAAAATGGTAATTGATAAAGGCTACGATGTACCAACCTTAGCAAAATATTTTGACTGGATTTCTGTAATGACATACGATTTCCATGGACATTGGGACAAACAAACTGGTCATGTTGCTCCACTTTATTACGTACCCGGTGACACATACGATTACTTTAATGCTAACTTTTCAATACGTTATTGGATTGAACAAGGAGCTCCAGCGAAAAAATTAATTTTCGGAATGCCACTGTACGGCCAATCATTTGCATTAGCTGATACTACAAATCGAGGATTAAACTCGAAATCATATGGTCCTGGTGAAGCTGGTCAATTTACACGATCTGGTGGCTTTTTAGCGTATTATGAAATTTGTGAAACAGTTAATGATGGAGGGTGGGAAGTTATACGTGATGCCGAAGGTCGAATTGGTCCGTATGCTACACGAGACAATCAATGGGTTTCTTATGATGACGTCGAAGATATTCGAAGAAAAACGAAGTTCTTGAAATCATTAAATTTAGGTGGTGGTATGATTTGGGCATTAGATTTAGATGATTTCAGAGGAAGATGTAATTGTGGTAAATATCCGCTTTTGAGAACAATAAATCAAGAATTATATGGATTAAAGGGACAAATAGCTAATAGTTGTACTTAATGATATGTTTTTTGATTAAATAATTTTAGTTCTAGTTCTAGTGCTGTAACTCAAATTGAATTTAAACTTCAATTTTTAATTAAAAAATAAAATAATAAAATAATAATAAGTTTTAGCATAAAAATTACATTTAGTTTTTGTTTTCTTTCTTTTTCGACTCCTTAAATATCATATTCTTACATCTTATAGCACAAAGGTCATGGGTGATGTCTAGTATCGCCGAGATTACCTTACCGTTGTCTGAGTCTTCCCATCAAACGAATATCAGTTGGTGCTTGAACACTTTTTTAATAATTTGTTCTAATAGTGTCGTTTCTGTATAACCAAGCCACCCTGGTTAAACATTCCAATTCAAACCTATTGAATCCTATTAAATCCAATATAATTTCAATAGGATTAAATCGGATTGAATTGGTTTAATAGGAAGACTTCGATATACCAATTAAAATTCAATCGGAATGAATGGGATTCAACAGGAAAAGAGGTTCTGTAGGATTCTAATGGAAATTTCCAATTAAATTTTAATCGGAAATCAAGAGATTTAATAGGAAAAACGTACTTAGAAAAAAATTAAACAATCTTATGAATTTAACAGGATTTAATTGGAAAAGATTTAATAGGAATGAATAGGATTAATCGGAATTCTGCAATGGAAATTTCCAATTAATTCCTATTTATATACATTTCCTATCCATTCCGGTTGAAAAATAAAATAGAAATATTTAACAGGAATGAATAGGATTGTATTGGAAATAGATTTATGGAATAGGAATTAATTGAAAATTCCCAATGCAGAATTCCGATTGATCCAATTCATTTTTTCAATTGGTTTCAATTGGAATGTTTAACCAGGGCATCTAATCCTGTTGGATTTAATGAAGCCGATTACATCACAGAATATTAATTCATATGCTTGTTTGAAATCATCTATCATATGTTTGGTTGAAATCAATGTAGACGTGTGGTGAATGCTGATGTTGTGCTGTCAAAATTTGCCAGTATCGTCTTTAAAGAAAAACTTTGATCTGTTGTTAAACGGGTTGGACAAAGTTACACTGAAACGAGTAATTACACCGCTAGCGAGCATTTTATTTGCAATGTTCAACAGTGCGATGTCATGATAATTAGCACATTTTAGGCGACCACCTTTTCCTTGCAGCAAACCCCAGATTACAGATTATAAATATTTCTGCAAGCATTTCATCTACACCTGGTGTCAGTTTTCAATCTCTTGGTAGCAGGTTCTACTTCTTATATTGTGAGGTCAGGCACTAAAAACCTCGTTTGATGTAGCAATTGTTCGAATAGAATGGACTTTATTCGTTCTATTTCGTAGATTTTGGAACTTGGATCACCATCCCTGCTTAAACTATCCTATATTGAAAAACAAAGTTCCGAAAGTTCCGGAAAAGGAAATTTCCTATAAAATCCTACTAAACAATTTTTTTTCCTTTTGAAATCGATTAAATCCTATTCAATTGTCCTATAGAAATACATTGAATTCTTTTAGTAGAAATGAAAACATTGTTATAGGATTATAAATTTTTCAATGGGATTGACTACATTTTAATTGAATTTTCTGCGACCGTCAAAATTTTTATTAAATAATAAATAATCCCACTTGACTTAATAATAGGTTTAGTCCTATCCATTGTAGGGAAATTGAACTTTTACGAAATATAATATTAATACGGGAAAACTGAATCTACCTTAAACGAATTCTATTTGGAAATCTCTTAAGTATGCTACAGACCTACAATCAATTTGTCAATCAATTCGAAAACGAAAATAAACAAAATAAAATTTAGTGTAAAAATCCCCTAAATTTTATTTCGTTTATTTTCGTTTTCAATTGATTGACAAATTGATTGTAGGTCGGTAGCTTGCTTTATCCATCACAAAAAAATTACACAAACTTAATTTCCAAAACAAAAAAGGAATTTTAGTTTAAACAAATAGGCGAGGAAATAAAGCACAAAAATAGGCCAAACCTAAGCAAATTGGCAGAGTAAGATGGATCGAGATGCGGTTTTTTGCATTCGATTCAGGAAGCCGTCAGAAAAGTTTGTGAACGTAGCCACTTTTCGGCAAAAAACTTCTGGAGTACCTGGGGGCCAGGGCGGGTTATAGACACCTCATCTCCTTGAACTTTCCATTAATTCAGCTCGAAATTGATCGAAGCTCATTACTTGGGGGTTTTTGGGGTCGCTGAACACAAATATGATGTCTGCGATGACCTTCGGAGTACCTAGGGGCCAGGACGAGTTATAGACCCCTCATCTCCTGGAACTTTCCATAAATACAGCTCGAAATTGATCAAAGCTCGTTACTCGGTCGTTTTTGTGGTCGCTGAACACGAAAGTAGTATAGCTATAAGAGTTCAAGCCCGTTTTTCCATACAAAATTTGTATGAAACTAAAAGTCGACCAAAATCGTATTTATGACGTCACGAAAGAGCGTGCAAACAGAATACGATAATTAATAATTAGATTCATCACGTCATCAAAGAGTGTTAAAAGAGATTGCGTGAATTATTACTTACACTACTATGATGTATTCTAGACATGTATGACGTCACCAGATAATCAGAATACTACAATGTATGAGTTTAGTTATTTATCTAACCATATAATATTCATGATGAAATATGAAATAAAATAATATATAGATTGTTAGTGTTGTATTACTGTGTTTGCCTTTTTGTATGCTAATGAAATTTTTTTTGCTAGTTTTTGTGTGATCTCACACGATGGAGGAAAAATAGTATACGTTTGGCAACATTCATGACGTCATGGAAAGAAGATAATGATAATTATTAATTAGATGTCTGACGTCATCAAAAAGTTTTAAAAGAGAATGCGATAATTATTACTTGCACTCCAATGTTGTATTACTTCAGACATGCATGACATCAGCAGACAATCCGAATACTACGATATAGGTAATTATACAATATTTGTGATGAAATATCGTAGAGTGTAGAATGTAGATTTTTTATTGTTTGCCATAGATAAACTGAATACTACAATAAAGTTAATGAATGATATTACGCAAAAATCGTAATAAAATGTTGTATTATTTAATTTTCTTTTGATGTTATTGTTATGTTTGGACCATGTGTGAAATATTTTTAATTATTAATTGTTATTTGTTTTTGTTGTAAACATAAAGTCATCTAATTTTTTTGTTTTTTGATGCATGAGTTTGACCTAATCGATATCAACAACATGAATGACGTGGTTGATGACATCACAAAACAATCATTTTAAAATAAGATATAAAATAATTGCTTACAGTTCTTGGGTTAACACACCAATTTTATTGTTTGTAAGTTTTTTATTTGTAATTATTGGGTAGAGATAATCTGAATACTACGATGTCTAATTATTTATGACATCATACATCAAGAAAAAGATTTAAGAAAAGTAGTATAAAAGATATTACAAGACAAGATGAAACATGTTAATACAAATATTTCAATAAAGAAATTCTACTGATATTAGGAATTTGAAATTCAGAATGATGTATGTGTTTTTCTGATTTCGATTATATAAAATCAAGAATATAACATTGAAATAAAAGTAGGTTTTGTTGTTTTTACTGTTTCATGCATGTTTGACTTGTGTTCTATATTTATTAATGTGTGACGTCATAAAAATTGAGTAAAAGAAAATAATCACCAGATAATCAGAATACTACAATGTATGAGTTTAGTTATTTATCTAGCCATATAATATTCATGATGAAATATGAAATATAATAATATATAGATTGTTATTGTTGTATTACTGTGTTTGCCTTTTTGTATGCTAATGAGATTTTATTGCTAGTTTTTGTGTGATCTCACACGATGGAGTAAAAATAGTATACGTTTGGCAACATTCATGACGTCATGGAAAGAAGATAACGATAATTATTAATTAGATGTCTGACATCATCAAAAAATTTTCGTAGTGTTATTATACAATATTTGTGATGAAATATCGTAAAGTGTAGAATGTAGATTTTTTATTGTTTGCCATAGATGAACTGAATACTACAACGAAGTCAATGAAAGAGGATATGCAACAATCGTAATAAAATGTTGTATTATTTAATTTTCTTCTGATGTTGTTGTTATGTTTGGACCATGTGCGAATTATTTTTAATTATTAATTGTTATTTGTTTTTGTTGTAAACATAAAGTCATCTAATTTTTTTTAGATGAAATTTTTCATCTATATCGTTTTTTATGTCTTCAAAAAAGTCATTTGTTTTAATCTCATATATTAACGAGTCAGTATCTGTATACAATAAAGCAGCGTTGTCTTTATACTTAGATTTAATATAGTTGTAATGGAAGTCATACATCAGTGTTTTTGAAATTTCTAAAACGCTAAATCCTACATAAATTGGTTTGTTGTACAATATCGATAGTCGATTCATCTGAATTACTACAAGATCTTCTTTAAAAACCGAAGATGAATGAAAATTCGGTTTACTAATTAGTCGGTTAGCACCGAACTTATTATTAATATTTCCCCAATGTGTTAAAAGTTGAATATCTTTTCGTTTAGCTACATTTTCTAGAGTCTTTCCAAATACGCTATTGTTCATCAACTTATAAAAGTCTTTATCAAATGCATTTTGAGCTTGAGATCGAAGATTTGTGTTTAGATCGATATACGGTTTAAGCCAAGGTGTTTGATTAAATTTGAGTATTCTATATGTTTTGGTTAATAGCAAACCTTCTGCTAAACATTGTTTTAAATTTTTTGTGAAGAATTACATAGTTCCTTTATATAACCAATATCGTCCGTGTCATTTATTTGCAGAATATCAAAATTTTGAATTTCATTAGAACTTAGCCATTTAAAATTCGAAACTGGAAGATGTTGACTCATTGCCCAACCATATAGATTATTAGCATCTAAGTAAATAATAAATCTTGAATCTAACAATTTATTATATGTTTTTATATATATATATGATTGGCTCTTGCATAACGCTTTGAGCATTGAGCTAATCCGCCTCGAACCCTACTGTTGATAATATTTATCATATCAATATCTGTCAACAATTCCAATTTCACTTTTGTAAACTTCAACGTAGCATCCCAGCTTAGACCTGGAGCTGTGAAATAGTGTGCAGGGTCAAGATCATATGTATTCAAACAAAAGTTTCTAAAGTTTTCAAAAATATCTGCTAATTTAAAAGTATTCCAAACAGTTTTTGCATGGATGAATTGTTCGCTTGTTATATCAGTATTATTAAGCTTAGATGGCTTAGCTTATTGAAAAAACTAGATGGTGGTGGTAAACTAGTTTCATTAAACTTCTCGAGACTATCAAGATAATCATAAGGAAAAATATCTTTCGTTTTAAACTCATTTAAAACTGGAAAAGCTTTCTTTACCTCTTTAAATTGATCATCTGTAAGATTGGTTGCTAATTTATCAATACTTGAGGCCATAAATTTGAAAGAATCAATAAATCTGAGTTTAATTTTTTTATCTTCATCAATTTTGATATGTTTAGTGAAAGAAATATATCGCTTTGTTCTGTGCAATAAGTTCATAAATACTAGATTAATCAATAATCATACGTTTCCCACATTTATCATATGAATCCCTTAAAGTATTTGTACTTTCCCTTTCTAACAAATGGATAGTTGTTGTAGACAGTAAACAAAAACTAAATTAAGTTGTTGTTAAATGGTATGGAATTTACAAATGAAAATTCAGTATCTGAACCATTTTTTCTGAGAAACTTTAAACCATACCTTTGAATTGAAAAACATCCCATTTCTTCTTTTACTTACTTGAGTTTAATTGATCTCAAAAATCCCATTTAAAATTTTAAATTCTCCTTAATGTAGTCTAAAGTTAATATATTTAGGACTCCAAAATGAGCAAGTGTCAGCCATTAAATTAAATTTGTAAATGAATATCCAGTTTCAGAACCATTGAAACATTTAAATCAAATTTAATTTTAAAAAATTTCAAAAAAAACATTAAAAAAAATTTAAAAAAAAAATTTAAAAAAAATTTTAAAAAAAATTTAAAAAAAAAATTGAAAAAAAAAATTTAAAAAAAAAATTTAAAAAAAAATTTAAAAAAAAAATAAATAAAAAAATTTTAATTAAAAAAATTTCAATAAAAAACAAACTGAAACAATTTTTTTTTACAAATGTTTTTTTTAAATTTTTTTAAAATTAAATTTGATTTAAATGTTTCAATGGTTCTGAAACTGGATATTCATTTACAAATTTAATTTAATGGCTGACACTTGCTCATTTTGGAGTCCTAAATATATTAACTTTAGCGTTAATGCGTTATGCAAGAGCCAATCATATATATATATAAAAACATATAATAAATTGTTAGATTCAAGATTTATTATTTACTTAGATGCTAATAATCTATATGGTTGGGCAATGAGTCAACATCTTCCAGTTTCGAATTTTAAATGGCTAAGTTCTAATGAAATTCAAAATTTTGATATTCTGCAAATAAATGACACGGACGATATTGGTTATATAAAGGAACTATGTAATTCTTCACAAAAAATTTAAAACAATGTTTAGCAGAAGGTTTGCTATTAACCAAAACATATAGAATACTCAAATTTAATCAAACACCTTGGCTTAAACCGTATATCGATCTAAACACAAATCTTTGATCTCAAGCTCAAAATGCATTTGATAAAGACTTTTATAAGTTGATGAACAATAGCGTATTTGGAAAGACTCTAGAAAATGTAGCTAAACGAAAAGATATTCAACTTTTAACACATTGGGGAAATATTAATAATAAGTTCGGTGCTAACCGACTAATTAGTAAACCGAATTTTCATTCATCTTCGGTTTTTAAAGAAGATCTTGTAGTAATTCAGATGAATCGACTATCGATATTGTACAACAAACCAATTTATGTAGGATTTAGCGTTTTAGAAATTTCAAAAACACTGATGTATGACTTCCATTACAACTATATTAAATCTAAGTATAAAGACAACGCTGCTTTATTGTATACAGATACTGACTCGTTAATATATGAGATTAAAACAAATGACTTTTTTGAAGACATAAAAAACGATATAGATGAAAAATTTCATCTAAAAAAAATTAGATGACTTTATGTTTACAACAAAAACAAATAACAATTAATAATTAAAAATAATTCGCACATGGTCCAAACATAACAACAACATCAGAAGAAAATTAAATAATACAACATTTTATTACGATTGTTGCATAATCTCTTTCATTGACTTCGTTGTAGTATTCAGTTCATCTATGGCAAACAATAAAAAATCTACATTCTACACTTTACGATATTTCATCACAAATATTGTATAATAACACTACGAAAATTTTTTGATGATGTCAGACATCTAATTAATAATTATCGTTATCTTCTTTCCATGACGTCATGAATGTTGCCAAACGTATACTATTTTTACTCCATCGTGTGAGATCACACAAAAACTAGCAATAAAATCTCATTAGCATACAAAAAGGCAAACACAGTAATACAACAATAACAATCTATATATTATTATATTTCATATTTCATCATGAATATTATATGGCTAGATAAATAACTAAACTCATACATTGTAGTATTCTGATTATCTGGTGATTATTTTCTTTTACTCAATTTTTATGACGTCACACATTAATAAATATAGAACACAAGTCAAACATGCATGAAACAGTAAAAACAACAAAACCTACTTTTATTTCAATGTTATATTCTTGATTTTATATAATCGAAATCAGAAAAACACATACATCATTCTGAATTTCAAATTCCTAATATCAGTAGAATTTCTTTATTGAAATATTTGTATTAACATGTTTCATCTTGTCTTGTAATATCTTTTACACTACTTTTCTTAAATCTTTTTCTTGATGTATGATGTCATAAATAATTAGACATCGTAGTATTCAGATTATCTCTACCCAATAATTACAAATAAAAAACTTACAAACAATAAAATTGGTGTGTTAACCCAAGAACTGTAAGCAATTATTTTATATCTTATTTTAAAATGATTGTTTTGTGATGTCATCAACCACGTCATTCATGTTGTTGATATCGATTAGGTCAAACTCATGCATCAAAAAACAAAAAAATTAGATGACTTTATGTTTACAACAAAAACAAATAACAATTAATAATTAAAAATATTTCACACATGGTCCAAACATAACAATAACATCAAAAGAAAATTAAATAATACAACATTTTATTACGATTTTTGCGTAATATCATTCATTAACTTTATTGTAGTATTCAGTTTATCTATGGCAAACAATAAAAAATCTACATTCTACACTCTACGATATTTCATCACAAATATTGTATAATTACCTATATCGTAGTATTCGGATTGTCTGCTGATGTCATGCATGTCTGAAGTAATACAACATTGGAGTGCAAGTAATAATTATCGCATTCTCTTTTAAAACTTTTTGATGACGTCAGACATCTAATTAATAATTATCATTATCTTCTTTCCATGACGTCATGAATGTTGCCAAACGTATACTATTTTTCCTCCATCGTGTGAGATCACACAAAAACTAGCAAAAAAAATTTCATTAGCATACAAAAAGGCAAACACAGTAATACAACACTAACAATCTATATATTATTTTATTTCATATTTCATCATGAATATTATATGGTTAGATAAATAACTAAACTCATACATTGTAGTATTCTGATTATCTGGTGACGTCATACATGTCTAGAATACATCATAGTAGTGTAAGTAATAATTCACGCAATCTCTTTTAACACTCTTTGATGACGTGATGAATCTAATTATTAATTATCGTATTCTGTTTGCACGCTCTTTCGTGACGTCATAAATACGATTTTGGTCGACTTTTAGTTTCATACAAATTTTGTATGGAAAAACGGGCTTGAACTCTTATAGCTATACTACTCACGAATGTGATGTTATCGATGACCCTCGGAGTACCTACTGCCCAGGGCGGGTATGTCTTACTCATCTCCTGGAACTTTCCATTAGTTCAACTCGAAATTGATCGAAGCTCGTTACTCGGGGGTTTTTGGGGTCGCTTTACACGAATATGATATCGGCAATGACCCTCGGAGTACCTAGGGTCCAGAGCGGGTATGTCTAACTCATCTTCTGGAACTTTCCAAAAATTCAGCTCGAACTTTATCGAAGCTCGTTACTGAGGGGATTTGGGGCCGCTGAACACGAATATGATGTCTGCGATGACCCTCGGAGTACCTAGGGGCTAGGGTGGGCTATATACACCTCATCTTCTGGAACTTTCCATAAATACAGCTCGAAATTGATCAAAGCTCGTTAATCGGCGGTTTTTGGGGTCGGCGAATATCATGTCGGCGTTGATCCTTGATGAGGTGTATTTAACCCGCCCTGGTCCCTAGGTACTCCGAAGGTTATCGCAGACATCATATTCGTGTTCAGCGGCCCCAAAACCCCCGAGTAACGAGCTTCGATCAATTTCGATCTGTATTTTTGGAAAGTTCCAGGAGATGAGTGAGAGATACCCGCCCTGAGAGTCATCACCGACGTCATATTCGTGTAAAGCGACCCCAAAAACTCCCGAGTAACGAGCTTCGATCAATTTTGAGCTGAATTAATGGAAAGTTCCAGAAGATGAGTTAGAAATACCCGCCTTGGGCCATAGGTACTCCGAGGGTTATCGCTGACATCACATTCGTGTTCAGCGACCCCATAAACGACCACGTAACGAGCTTCGATCAATTTCGAGCTGTATTTATGGAAAGTTCCAGGAGATGAGGTGTATATAATTCACCCTGACCCCTAGGTACTCCGAAGGTCATCGCAGACATCATATTCGTGTTCAGAGGCCCCCAAAACCCCCAGTAACGATCTTCGATCAATTTCTAGCTCAATTAATGTAAAACTCCAGGAAGATGAGTTAGACATACCCGCCTTGGGCCCTAGGAAATCCGAGGGTCATCGCCTTTATCATATTCGTGTTCAGCGACCCCAAAAACCCCCAAGTAGCGAGCTTCCATCAATTTCGAGCTGAATTTATGCAAAGTTCAAGGAGATGAGGTGTATATAAACAGCATTGGCTCCTAGGTACTCTAGAGGTTTTTTGCCAAAAAGTGGCTATGTTCACAAACTTTCCTGACGGCTTCCTGAATCGAATGCAAAAAACCGCATCTCGATCCATCTTACTCTGCCAATTTGCTTAGGTTTAGTGCTTTATTTCCTCGTCTAAAACACAAAATTATATATATCAAAATCAAAGCTTACATTAATTTAGTTGTCTTCTTTCAAAACCAGTCCTGTGGAACATATGTTGATTGTAGGCTGTCACAAATTGCATTTCATAAATCACTTATCCAAAAATCTAGAGCATCATCCATAGACGCTTTGGTAGAATGTAATACAATATAATACTCAATTGAATCAAATCATCTCTGGATGTCCCAATAAAAACTGTGATGTCATTACAACGGTTTACTGTTGTGTTTTATAATGAAAAAAATTCCTCAAACACTAATTTGTGCATATATGTTTCGAATTGAAATAAATCTACAACTTTCAAGAATTGAAGTCGAGCTATATTTGTAGGCGCTAATTTACAAATTATGCTCAACATACTTTTCATACTCAACTTCTCGTTCACTATTATGCTAAGAACTTTTTTTTTTTTTTTTTTTTTTTTTTTTTTTTTTTTTTTTTTTTTTTTTTTTTTTTAAGGCGTTCATGCTCCATGTAGGAGCGTTGCCAGGCTAATCAGCTTCGAATATTCACCACGGTCATTCGCAACAGCGACATAGTTACCATGGCAGCCGATTTTTTTAAGGTCGTTTATTACGTCAGTCTCCCATTGTAGTCGTGGTCTTCCTCGCGGTCTACCACTCCCTGGGGTACTAACGTACATTTTTCTAATCATTCCAGACTGTGAATCGGCTCGTAGAACATGCCCAAACCAAGCAATCCTGTTAGAACGGATACAACCTATTATATCAGGACCCTCAAGAAGGTCTCTGATCTCAAAGTTATACCGGGTTCTATACTCTCCATCGTCTGTCTTAAGTGGACCAAAAATGTAGCGATGGTCTTACGCTCAAATACAGATAAATGCGATTCGTCATTTTGTGTAAGGGTCCACGTTTGTGACCCATACATCACAACCGGTCTAATCAATGTCTTGTATAACTTGAGCTTGGTGTTAGTTGATACATACGGTGATCCAAGGAGAGGTTTAATTGAGTAGAAAGTTCGATTACCTGCAGCGATTCGAGCTTTAATATCTGTAAGTATGCTGTTGTTTGAGTTAAGCATTGATCCCAAATATTTAAAAGATTCAACTCCCTCAATTCGTTCATCGCCGCACATCAAATCTTTCTTCTCAGCCTCTCTTGAAACATTCATATGTTTGGTTTTATTGTAGTTAATTTGCAGACCAATTTTCCTAGCACCACTCCCCAGCGACTTGAAAGTCTCACTCATAACAGCTTCACTTCGGCCGAGGATGACAACATCATCAGCGTAAGCAATCATCTGTACTGAGTTTATTGACAAGATATTGTTATTAGTCGGTAGTTTCTTTTGACGGCACACATATTCCAAGGCTAGATTAAAAAGTATAGGAGAGATAGCATCACCTTGTCTTAATCCGGAGTCGACTTTAAAAAATTTTGATATTTCGTTCTCTACTCGCACACAGCATTGAGAGTTCTGTACTGTCATTTTGCATAGTGATACCAGTTTACCAGGAATTCCCATTGACACCAGAGCAGACCATAGAGTCTCTCGTTCGAGAGAGTCGTAGGCCTGCCTGAAATCAATGAAAAGTTGGTGCACAGGTATGTTGAACTCTCGACACTTTTCCAAAATCATCCTTATCGAGAAAAGTGCATCGGTGGTACCTCGGCCCCGCCGGAAACCACACTGATATTCTCCAAATAGTTGTTCAGCAAAAGGATTGATCTTGGATAGCAAAATGTAGGAAAAGATCTTATATGCTGTGCAGAGGAGAGCGATTCCTCTGTAGTTTGCACATTGTAGGCGATTACCTTTTTTATGGATTGGTATCAGCATAGCTTTGTTCCAGTCCTGTGGCATGGTTTCAGTCCTCCAGATCATTTGAACAAGTTCAAACAATCTTGAGGATAGAGTTTCGCCACCATGTACAATCATTTCGGATGTTATATCGTCGATACCAGGTGCTTTATTGCATTTTAATTTTGACAGCGCCGCATCGAATTCCTCTTTGGTGGGTTCGTCTACATGTACCTTTGACGCACGAATAAGCTTTGCTCGTCGCCCGACTTGTTGCTGGTCACTTAAGTTGAGAAGATTCTCAAAATAAGCGGCCCAAGTATCTAAAATATTTTTAAGGTCTACTTGTAGCTCCCCATCTTCGTTTTGAATAGCAGTCGATCTAGTTTGAGGGCCCTTCCTTAAGGTTTTAACCTGTTGAAAGAAGTTACGCGATTGATGTTCCTTATTGAAGCTTTCAATCTCCTCACACTGTCTCTTCCACCATTCTCTCTTCGTTCGTCTACATAGCTTTGTAACGGCTTGTCTTGCCAGTTTATAGTTCTCCTTCGTGGACCTGGTATTGCGTCCTTGTAGACACTTCAGATAGCAATCTCTTTTGTATTGAATAGCGTCAAGACATGCTTGATCCATCCATGGCTTCTGGGAGTGGTTCTGTGGTCGTCCAAGTATTCCCTCAGCAGCGCTTAAAACAGCATCTTTGAGCAAATACCATGACTTATCGACGTCTCCATTAATGGTTTCTGATTTCTCCAATGTTTCGGCAATATGGATTTGATATCTCTCTTCTGTTTCAGCATTCTTTAATGATGAGATGTTAAAACGATTCCGTTGATTGAATTTTGGAATGCCTGGATTTGGGAAGTGGAACCTTATCGTTGCACATACAAGGAAGTGATCACTTCCAATGTATGCACCTCTAAAGGATCGCACATCCCGAACGCTCGAAAAGAAACGTGCTGTTACTAGAACGTGATCAATTTGATTTCGAGTGTTTCCATTCGGTGAGACCCAAGTCTGTTTATGAATCGATCGATGCGGAAAGAACGTACTGGCAATTCTCAAATTATTTGATAATGCAAACTCAGTCATTCTCTCACCATTATCATTCGAATTCAAATGCAGGCTGTTGGGACCCACCACATTTCCATAAGAGATATCTCCTCCAACCTGTCCATTAAAGTCACCAAGAACCATAATGAAGTCGCGTGTTGGTGTTTGTTTCATAACCTCTTCCAGTGCTATGTAGAAATTATCCTTCTCGTCGACGGTCTTAGCTTCAGTAGGTGCATGCACGGCAATAAGAGAAATATTGTTATATGTACCACGTACACGTAGGTAGCAGATCCTCTCACTGACCGGGTGAATTTCATCACGGCTTCTTGTATACGTGCACCAACAAGAAAGCCAGTACCAAATTCTCTTCGAGAAGGATGACCACTACAGTATAGAGAGTGACTATCCAAATCTTGTTTTCCGATTATCGGCTGTCTAATTTCTTGTAGAGCAATAATATCCATCCTATACCTCTCAGCCTCTGTTTCCAGACTTATAAGAGCATCAGGAGCGCTCAGGCTGCGCACGTTCCACGTTCCGATTCGGTAGTCTGGTCCTTTTTCACGTCCAGGTAAAATTCTGTTTTGTTGTCCGGGTCTGTTTTTCTTTTTCTGATCACCAAATTTAACATATTAGTTTTTTTCCGGGGTTAGGGTGTTAACCTTAGGCCCAACCCAAATTGTCGTGAATGGGTCCGTTCTGCATATTAAGGTCACCAGAAACAACCTTTTTACACGTTTATATAGCGAGCCGCTTGATTCAAGACAGATGCCCGCTCCAAGCCGCCCCTGACATGGAGAACAGACGCTTGAGTCGCATTGGTTGTAAGGCGCCAATTCGCCGTGATGTAGCGTCATTGACTAAGCAGTTTTTACTCTGCTTGTCTCCAATACACCAACCTAATTCTGTCAGCATTACCCAGGCAGCACGGCGTGGACGTCGAATTTAGGATTTCGCTACCTTTAGCCGAACTTTAGCCGAGTTATTTTCCCCTTTTTTAATACAACTCCTGGTACCCAATTCATATACGTCCGTCTATTAATTTTTCTCAGCCACCATCGATTTAATTTGTTCCAATAACCGGAATGTTAAAAAAATTCGGTTTAATCTTCGAATCAGCTTTCTAATACCAACACGCTCATATATAAAGATCCAAATATGTTATTCCAAAATAAAAAAATGCTGAAATTGATTCGGATTATCTGTTTGCTTTTGAAAATTGGTGCTAGCTAAACTTCCTAACACTCAAAACTCAATAAAAGCAACCTAAACTTAGCACTGTTTGAATAAAAACACAAATTTTAACAACAAATTAATTTAGCCAATTTAATAGAACAATTAAATAATTAAACAAAAGAATATACATTTTCTATTTTACAATAATAACATTAGTTTAACAATGTTCACTTTTTGATTTCAATTTACATAATCTTCCGATCAAAATAATTTGATCGCTTATATACACAGGTTTTCTGTTTCCTGTTTCCTTCTCCATTATCTTAATAAGCAATTTATTTCAATACAGACAACAATTCTACTTTTTATAAATTAAACAATCATTTATGTAAAATATGTATTATTAATTGACATTGAGTGACGTAACTAAACCATCAACAAAATAAATGTTTAATTGCACAGTAGTACAAAAAAATGTCCCTACGCTTATTACAATTGAAGAGAAATAAATTAATAAATTATTAGCGAATTTCTTTATATATGAATACTATTATTTTAGAGAAAAAATTGAAAATAGTCAGTCGTTACAATATTTTAAAGGGTATTCTTAGAATTTCATATGTAATCCTTTTCAATTCTTAATGAGATTGACTATTTTTTAATGGGAATTTCTAAAACCTTCAAAATTCCTATTAATAATTAATAAAAATGAATAATCAATTAAAATAAACATATACAACCTTAATCACTATTATTATAGCCTTTCAGCCGAGAAGCGATAGCTAAAACACATAAAACGATTTTAATTATATATTTCTAAAATGGATAATGCTCTAGTGAATTTTAACCAGACACAAGAAAAATTTCAGACGTATTTTCCTGTAAGCATTATCCATGTCCTATTGAAACTATCTTCCTCTAAAACTTTACAGAATCCTATCGAAGAATAATGAAGTGAAATAAGAATTTCAGTCCTATTTTCCTTTATAAATTATACACTTCCTATTGAAACTATCTCAATGGCTTGCTGTAAAACTATTACCCCATTGGGAAATCGTGTCGTAACAAATCAATTTTCATAGTTTTATTTTCCTTTACAAATTACGTCCATTCCTATAAAAATATTTCAATAGGAAAAGTCTGATATTTAAAGAATTATGAGCTTAATTCCATTTTCCCATTGAATATAAGTCTTTCCCAAAATTTTTATAAAGTAAAGAATTTTTGGTTGATCCCATTAAAATCGTCCTTTTCCTATCCAGTTGTCATCTATATTCTATAGGATTGTACCTTTTCTAATGGGATAGTTTAAGCAGGGATATTACCAACCAGTGCACCGCGCTTTTTGTTGTTTTCGTTTCTGATGACTACGGGGATGGATGGAAATATTTTGGAAATACAAATGGCAAGCATGTACAAAGCACTCTTTTGAATTTTCTTATACCTTTTGATGTTTTCTTTACAGTTATTCGTATGTTTATGTTTTTTCTTTCTTAGGAGTTGTACTGCGGTTTCTCTCGCGCATAGATAACCAGTTTGGAACCTTTGGCTGTTCCTTGTTAAACATTTGTGTCGTAGTTTATTTTCGATGTTTGCTGTTAATGGCCATCAAACTATTCGTTGCGTGTGTTCGGTGGTTAATTGACGATTGTGGTTGGTGCTGTGGATATAATAATGGTTTTTTTATTTGTAAATATTTTTTTTATATATTTATTTTGTTTGAAGTAAACAAATTTTTTTATTTTGGATTATTTGTTTGTTCTTATGTTCACTCAGTTACCCACTGCCGGAGCCGATGTTTGCTACCAAATGCTCAATATACCGACCTTTGTTAACAAAAACTTATGTTACGAAAAGAGCATCAGAATGTGGAAAAGAACTACTAAGCAGATTACCGAATCTTAACGTACAAAAAATCGTAACGTGAAATTCTATGTAACTTTATTTGTGGGATTTAGTAATTAATTGACTGAGTGCTACATTACTGGATTATTGGCAACCTCTTTTTTGTTGCATTTTCGCAAACTTTTATAAATTTGCATTTAACTTATTACAAATGCATCTATCCATCAACTCTGTAGTGCAGATGACAACGTGTCTGCCAAAAGATTTGAGCTCATTGCCATTGATAAGGTTACGAGTTCAAATCCCAATCGAAACACATTTGTTGTTGTTGTTTTAATTTAATAAAAACTGTAAGGTTTATTCATATAAACCCAAAAACTGATTTTGAACTGAAAAAAATTCAAATGATTCACATAGTTATGACTTGAGGTTCTACAGGGACGAACCACCAGGTCCACGAAAGAGAAATATAAACTTGCAAAGCAAGCCACTACAATAAATTATGTAGACGAAGGAAAAGAAAATGTGTAACGCACGGTCCTATTTCGATTCTTAGTTTAAATTAAACATCAAAAACAACTCATTCTTAGAATTTTTCTGTTGTCTATTGTATACACGTTTCCGTATGTACAACAGAACTGATCTATTCACTGGTATTTATGCTCACCGTCTTTGATTCTATTGGTAGTAGTTGACCAAAAATAAAATACCAAACTGTAGATCAATCTGCAATTGATCTTCAGTTTGGTATTTTATTTGTGGTCAACTACTACCAATAGAATCAAAGTCGGTGAGAACAACTCATTATCTTATTTCAGTTTTTACTCTATATCAAAATAAATAAATCAAAAGCAAAACCATTTAAAGAAAATCCGTAATTCAAATTGTAATATTTTCTTTTCATTTCTTGGACATATCTCAATAACAATAATAATAATATGAAAAGAAATAGTATATAAAAGATCTTGTATTTTTTATTTCTTATTTAACTGAATTGTATATTGATTTGAAATCATGTGATGGGAATGCAGAATGATAATTGGGCTGGAATACAAATAATATATATTTGAAGAGAAACAAAAAAAAAGAAAATTCTCGTGAATAAAACATCGATCAATATGTTGGATCGAAGAGTATGAAATTTTTATCAAAGAGTTTAAGACTGTTATCAGTAATGTATGTGTACCATAAGTGTTTTAGTGTACATTGTTTAACTAATTAGTTGTTCAACTTAAGTTTATTAGTTAAGTTTTCCTCGCATTTTATTAAGTTTTGTGTATTAAGATTTTAACTGGCAACAATTTAAAAAAAAAACAAATAAAAATCCAAATTTTAACATTTTTATTTATTAAAAATAACATTTTCTGTAGTTTTTTATAATGATCGTGTTTGTTTTAGAAAACGGTTTCGAAGAGAGCTAAACGTCGTTGGTTTACCATACCGGTTAAAAATATTAAACCGAAATGAAAGAGCAGATATGTTAGCGAAAAGGGGAAGTTTGACTAATGTCGAATTCTTTTCACCCAAATCGATCAAAAAAAATTGATGTAAATCAAAAATTTTGTTCTATTCACACAAAAAAATCCATTTTTTTTGATTTACATAAAAAACAGTGTGCATTTTTTCGTAAATTTTTTTGACATTACTAATATCAACAAAGAAAATTTAAAATATAAATGTTTTGTTAGCGACAATTTTTATATAACTATGAATTGTTTACTTTTGAAGAATTAATTATTGTGTTTTGCATTATATATATACGATAATGTAACTAACATTTAATAAAATAAATAAAAAAAACTCTAAAATGGATTTATTAGAATTAAAATATTATATTTCATTGGGCGGATGAAAAAAGATGCATCATAGAAAAAAAAGTCAGGCAAGTGCGAATATAATTCGCTCGCTTTTTGAAAATTACAAAAAAAACTCTTTTGCACTACAAAAGAAAATCATCTTTCATATGACACCCCACATACCATGATCAAAAATAATTTTTTTTTCAAAATTTCTACTTTAAACCCCCTAATGAACAATTGAAATTATAACAACAAAAAAAAAGTTCTGGTTTCGATTTAGCAAAATCCCTACACCCATGAATTTTTAAAAAATTTTCTTTTGTAATATTCGAAGTTAAGTGGGGGGACAAAAATAATTTTTATATTTTTGAAAATAAATTGAAAATTGTGCTTTCAAAAATTATAAAAAAAACTCTTTTGCACTACAAAAAAAAAAAATCACCTTTCATATGACACCCCACATGCCATTATCAAAAAGAATTTTTCTTCAAAATTTCTACTTTAACTCTAATGAACATTTGAAATTATAAAAACCAAAAAAAAGTTTTGGTTTCGATTTAGCAAAATCTCTACACTCACGAATTTTTTTAAATTTTTTCTTTTGTAATGTTCGAAGTTAAGGGGGGGACAAAAAAGACCACTCGTTTTTGGTAATAACTCAAAAACTAAGCAGTCGAAAATTCAATAATAGTACATTATTTAATTAGGAGCTAAAGTGATACTTTTTGTGTTGAGTCTATAGTTTGACGGCCGACCGCAGGGAGGCCGACAATTATAGACGAAACACAAAAAGTCACTTTAGCTCCGAATTTAATACACTATTTTTTCAGCAAACGTTTAAATTTTTTATAAATATGAAATTAATACATCAAATTTTTTATAAATATGAATTTGTACCGTCTTAAATTACTTCCAAAAAAGAGAAAAAAACATTTAAATTTGTATGAATAAAATTTTTTTATCAAAGCAGCCTTCTCAAAATTTCATAATATGAGAATCAACTTATTTTTTGTTGTCATGGTTATACAATATGTTTGAAAAAATAACAAACTAACAAATAACAAATGCTACTTTACAGCCTCCGTAATATAAAATAAAAATGGCGTTACTTTTGCTGTCGCTAGACGTTACTTTTGCTGTCAGGCTAAAAAGTAAGACTTTAGCTAGCTCCCTAGCGGCAGTAAAGTTAAACTTTACAGCCGTTTGCCGAAAAACATTTTTTTTTAAATACTTCCATTTTTTTTTTGATATTTCTAGACCAAACTCGATTCATTAAAAAAAACTTTTGTTTTACTATCTCTTTTTCTATGTCCATAAAATATAGATAAAAACAAATATTTCAAATTTTTTGTTATCATCAGGTGTGGGACAACACATTTAAGAACTATAGAAAATTTCAAGTTGATAGCACTTATAGTTTTTGAGTAAATTGATTATGTAGAAATTCGGACGGACACCGAAGTCTCACCAATAGGGTACCAATAGGGTAACAATAGGGTAATGCAGACACTTCAAAATATTTATATTTTATTTTATGGTACAAGCACGAATAAATAATATTATGCCTGTCTAGTTCCCATTATTCTAATAAAAGTTAAAAAAAAAATATTATCTTAACACTCAAGCATAATTGAAATTTAACTGTACCATTTTGAAAAAACTTCCATGTGTTAAATAATAATAAAATAATAAACGCCTTATTCTTGTTAAATTGAGTTTTATTTCACTAAATACGTATTTCGAAAGCTATGCTTTCATCGACAGTAGTATCTAAAAACTCGAGAGTTTTTAGATACTCCTGTCGATGAAAGCATAGCTTTCGAAATACGTATTTAGTGAAATAAAACTCAATTTAACAAGAATAAGGCGTTTATTATTTTATTATTATTTAAATATCTTGTTGTATCTTCCAATAGGGCTAGAGGGCTATATCTTGTACAGTTTAGAACTTTTAAATTAAAATGTTCCATGTGTTCTAAATTTTAGAACAATTTATTATGTTTTGTTTATAAGAATCCGACTCTATAGTTGAATTGACGAACACCAGTTCAATAAAATTCGTTTTGACTTTTGACAAGAACGTCAAACTTTTATGAGCTCTTAAATTAGTGTAGTTGTTTTTTGTGTTCTGTCTATATTGTGATCATTTTCAAAACAAAAAATTAAAAGTTTTTTAAAATTATAAAACAAAAATGCATACAAACGGGTTTATCTTAACCACAAGATGTTTAAATAAATCAAATAGTTTAATAAAAAGTATAAGTTCACAAAAATTACATTCGAAATCGATACAGTGTTTACATTTTGGCTTTAATTCTATACCAACAATAACAAATAAAAGGTTACTTTATTCAACCAAACATATTAATACTGTAAATAAATGGTATACAACAACTCAATTAAAAATTGATATGACAGAGCAAGAGATTTGTGAGGTCATATCGCAGATGAGTAATGAACAGAGAACAATATTAACAAAAACTCTAGCCCTATTGGAAGCACAAAAAGTTAAAGGGCAGTTAGAAGGTGTGAATTTAGATATATGTTTCTTTTTTATAGCGTCCAAAATTCAAAATTGACTTAATTATATTATTACATTGCACCTCACATAGATTCTATCTTCTAAAATCTAAATTATTATTGCGATATTGAATCAAAGATAAGTTATAAAGCAAATTCAAGATAAAACCAAATATTTTTTGCAGACTACGTTATAAAAAAAAATGTTTCATTTATTTTCTTAGATTACGTCAGTAATTGAAGAATTTGTATGTAAACGACATCGATTGATTGGATTTAGATTTGATTGTTAATTTATGATTTTACTTTCACGTTCTTCGTGGGTGTTATAGCAAACGAACATTTAAGTGTTTCGTATTGTTCAATTTTTTTATATTCTTACTATTCTTTTATCAATTTCATTTTTCTCATTTCTGTGTTGATATTTTAATTCATTCCTACCATGGACGTTAAATATAGACTTCATCATACATTAAATTGCAATACTGGTTACTTTAAACTTGTAAGACCTAGTCCAACATTTTATCTAACCGTCCTAATCATTTAAACTATTATATATAGTTTATACTAATGAACAGTTTTTATTGAAAATAAAAACAATCATAATTATTTTAGAAATTATCGTTTGGTGTTTCGTTATAATTGTCTTAAAAATATTCATTATTCATAATTTTGTATAGTTCAAAATTTTAGCTGAATTATATTTATGCTACAATTAGTCGCGTTCCATTGAAAATCAAACTTACTCGAATTTGCTTTGATCTACTCTACCTCGAACAAGTTGTGTAGTTGAAAAGTAGTTTATTTTTCGATTTTATTTAGATCGTTTGTAAACTTGTTTTGGTATTTTTAATAATAAAATGGACCAGTCAGATCTAAACATCAGCCCAAATAAAAGAGTTTGAGAATGATAAAATTGTGTGGTTATATTCAAAAAATTTCCCAATTTTCGGCGTTCCATTGGTGATCTACTCAAAAGCTGCTTCGAGCAGCTATTTCGTTCCAAAGGAACGCATGTAATAATGATTGTTTTGATTATAAACGTAGAACTTAAGAAAATTTCGAGCAAATTAACGGAATGTACTATTAAAACTGCTTCTACGTGAAATATTCTTGATTATATATATATACATATCTGTATGCATACACTGTTAAACCGGCTTTGTTTGATTTTCGGTTGTTTTTTTTTATAATCGTTGTTTTTTTCAATCTAAAATGTTGTGTAATAGGGAATACAACATGTGTTACAATAAATCATAACAACCTTTAAGATCTAGATCCACCATGATCGTTTTCCTTTTTCTAAATCTTTGTGAGTTGAAGCCTCTACACTATTGGTGGCGATACATTATTTCATTCATAAGTAGTTCGGTACGACACCCTTAATTTGTACAGCCGCTGTGAATAAAAGATCAAAACAGTCAACAATAAAACTGACATAGTTTCTCAAACTCTTAACAACAGTACCCGAAACAGGAGCGAATATATGACGCATAAATGTTGAGTACTTTATATGAAGTGAACTATCTTTTGGACTTAAGTCGATTTTATAGCCCATAATAAAGCATGAGCTTTTTATTTGGTTTCGTTAAAAAGAATAAAATTAAATAAATAGGTTCCGCTCTTAACAATTTTGTGCCGTAATTTAAAATAATCTCGTGTGATTTTAAAATTTTATCATAATTGTTTTGTTGAGTATTATATCAATTTAGTTGCCAGTTTAAATAAAATATAACAGGTTTGCAAGACGATGGGTCTGACCAATGAATGTTTAATTGACTACCCTTTCCCATGGAATGCATGATGTCATCCATTTTCGCTCTTAATAATTTTTTTTATTGTTATGAATATAACAAAAAAATTCATTAAGTTTGTAGACAATATTATTTCTGATTGTAAAATATTTATCTGAGTATTTAATGCATCAATAAAATTAAAATCTTCAACCCCTCCCCGCTGGGAAAAAAAGAAATATTTATGTCGCCTCCATTTAAATTAAAATCTAATCTAAGAGTTTCGAATAAAAATCATCAAATTGAAAATAACATGAGACATTCGTTTACTTTCGTTTAATCAAAGAATGACGAACGGATCATAAGAAAATGGAAGCATCAAGAACTATTTTGAAACAGATTAGAATCCTACTCATCTATCTAAACTGGAATTGCATGCTTATCTCTGATTGTAAATATGCAAACATACATTCAAATTCAACACAATATTTTTCATTTTTTTTGTTTTAAGTTTTTTTTTACATTCAAATTTTCATTAAAACTATGATTATATTAATTTTAAATGCCATGTTAAAATTAAATAATTTAAAATAAAAACAATATTTAAATTATTTTTTGATATAATATAAGAGTATAAAATATGAATGAATGGTTGAAACATACTTAGGGCAGTTAGCAGCCACACGATGGCGAAGTCGTTTTGGTCGCCCGGCAAAAGTTCTTCCAGTACTTGGAACAGTTGATCCATCTGGATCATATTGTGCTGTGCCAGAAGATTGGCTCCAGAAAAAATTTGGTACGATTTTAAATAATGTTTCAACGTTTACCTAATAAATACTAACAAAAATTAATCATGCTCGCACGGCGTTTTGTTTATTATTTTAACGTTTTTTTGTAATTATTATTTTATTTAGTTTGATTGTATTAATAGGTTTTTGTGAATAATTAACCATTTATTTTTAGTTTTTACTAATTTTTGTATTATTTTATATGTTACTCGATGGAAAATAATTTTGGTACATAGTTTAAAGTTAGTTTATTTTGTTATTTGATTTTATACACGTTTTTATGTTTGATTTTTGTAGGTGTTAATTCAAATAATTGAAACTTAAACCGTAAACATCGTGCTGTACTACACAGCATATAACATAGATATTTTGTTTTAAAATATGAGCAAAAATTGGCATTTTGTTGAGTATATACAAGTAATTATTTATTAAAGTGCAGAAACACTGAAGAAAAAAGACATGAAAAAAAATATTTCATACAAAAAAATCAAAATATCTTTTAAAATTCTAAAGTAGATTTTGATGGTTAGTTTATATGTACCCTTGTTATCCTTCAGACCTTCGATCAATGATTACTCCTCCGCCACCCCTCCCTCAACCATCACTTCATCTGATAGATTTTTGTTTTGTCGAACAAATATTTTAAGATATATTGTTTTTTATTTGTTTTATTTTTCATTCGCTTCTGCGACCCTGTCTTCGATGAATGATAGCGTAAGTTTAAAATAGCAATTATTAATTACTCTTTTTTATTACATATATATTATATTTTATTTATTTATTTTTATATATTATATATAACCATCAAAATCGACTAAATCTGGAATTCTTAAAAAATATTTTGATTTTTTTGTATGAAAATATCTTTTTTCAAATGTCCATATCTGTTTTTGAAGCGTCTCCGAACTTTTATTTTGATCAATGATTACTTGTTTATGCTTAAATAAATAAACAAAAAAATTTTCATTAATATTGCCTAAACTAGGATTTAGCCCAAAAATTTAACGTTTTGGTTTAAAAAATTTGCTTGAAGTTATAAATGTGGGTATTGGTTGTATGCCTCGATTCGCAGAGACAGATTTAGATTTACTTAATCTCTTTAAATAACAACAAAACGGTGGATTTCGTCCCATATCAAAATTGGCACGGCATGAATTTTGAACTTTTTATCATTGCCCAAAGTTGATTTTACTGTTTGTGTTTTACATGTTTTAAGGTGCATTTAAACTTATGGTAAGTTAAGGACTATAACGATTTAGACGGTCAAAAGTCAGACGGTAAAAAGTCAAAAATATGTTACGCTTATGTATTGACGGACATCGTCAATTTTTTTAAATTATTTGTACTAAAATTATAGTTTCCTTTTATACATTAAATTGAACTTTTTTTCAATCGTTGCCATAGCGTTTTCTTAATTATTGTTTTTAAACGTTATTACAAAACCTAAAAGAAAAATATTGTATTCCGAATATGACAACCCAAAAAAAAGAAATACAGAATTATTATGAGTCTAAGGACAAAATCTTATAAACAAAGTTGAATTAAAATCTGTCACCAGTCTTTAAAGTTATTGAAGTTTTAAATCAACAGTTGCTTTGAAGACTCCTTACCACTTTGTTCACAAACGCCTTTAAACTAAAAATTTTCTTCTAGTATAAGATTCAGACAATTGCTAAAATTTTTAAACAAATTTTAGCAACTGTCTAAAATTTTTAAACAATTGTTTAAAAATTTCTTCCAAATTGCTTTATAATTGTCTAGTAGATTTCGTGGTAGAAAAAACGATTCTTTTCTATTACTGCCCAATTTTTATCAAAAACGTTGATTAACAGGGCTGGAAACCATAAATTATTTGTAATGGTTTGGTTTTTGGTTTTTCTCAATGGCCAATTATGGTTTTGGTTTCGGTATTGGTTTTTCTAGATAATGAATCTTGGTTTTGGTTTCGGTTTTGGTTTTACTATGCAACATGTTTTGGTTTCGGTTTTGATTTTTCCAAGATCTAACATCTTCAGACCCTTTGTTTGCAGTCAAAAATCTATGTCAACGATCCTTAAATAATTGATGATTAAAGTCAGAATATTATTGATTATATTCAAGAAATTGAACCGCAGTCATGCCAAAATGTAAATTATTGTTTAAACTTAGTTACGGATCGAAAAAGAAGTTTTATTCTTTTAAATCAACGAAATAGTATATTAAGAAACTAGTTTCATAATCGACGATTTTATCGCACGCAATCTGTTTAGAAAACGACCCGCGCAGCGGGGAGTTTTCTAAAGGATAAGTGCGATAAAACGTCTTATGAAACGAGTTTTTTATACTATTTTTTCTATTTTGCATTTTTTGTCTTGAAATTTTAAAAAATATTTTTTATGTTTTAATGTTTTAAAGAAAATTTCTAAAAATTTCAATTCAAAATAGTAAGCTCTGCGTTTCATCATATTTCTATATATTTTTTTGTTGCAAAACTAGCTTTCATAAAATGTGTATTTTATTAAAATATAGTCAATTTGATATTTTGTTATTATTACTAATTATTTTAATTAATTAAAATATTTAACACTAGTTTAGATTATTTTTTAATAATAAGATTAATTAATAAGAATAATTTTATTTATATAATTATTCGTTTTAACTTTCACTGACGTTTGTATGACCAATGTGACCAACCTTGAAAAACAAAACTTTGCGTATCTTAATGAAGGCCATTTCGATACGCATTTGGGTATCGAAATGACTTTATTTTAGACGCAAAATAGAAAAAAATATTTTACATTTTAAATCATTATTAAATTTTTCTGTGAAAAACCCGAGTCGAAATTTAACTACTCTTTAAAACCTACAGATCCTACTATTTAGAATTTGGAGTATGTATTTAAATATCACTTATTTTCAATACCAAAATAACATCTACATAACTCCTGCAAAAGCGAGTTACCGGAAAAAATCACATTTAAGTTGTTAAATATATAGGCGTTAAAAATAAATTTTCTTTCGGTCTTTTCTGTAATAAGAAAAAACGAAGAGAAACGAAATTTGTTTAATGATAATAATAATAACATGGTGTCCACCAGGTATGGAATTCTGGAAAGTCATGGAAAGTCAGGGAATTTTATTTTGGTCAGGGAAAGTCATGGAAAGTCATGGAAAGTCATGGAATTTTTGTTATTTTCTGGAAAAATTTTATTTTAACAAAAACTTTTTTATAAAATTAAAAATTATATTGCATGCATTCTTAATATTTTACTTATGTCTCCTTTATACGTATTTAAAATATTTTTGTAAGCGACATAGTTGTATTATCTATCTAATGTTATATTTTGAATTTCAGTTCTTAAACAATTTTAGATACTGTAAAATTTTACGTAAACGTTCAAATAATATTTTTTTCGTCAATGTATAAAAAACCCCTTTGCCATTCTGTCGCTATGACAGCGTGTGATCTCAACAATTACTAATCAGGCACTAACTAACTGATAAGACACAGGGACGCATATATGACTTATAAATATTAAGTTATTAATGTGGAGTGAAGTAGTTGTTAACTTTTATGGAGGAGGCCGAGTTTTCTAGACATGCTCTTTGTTATTGTTATTAAATGATCGTTTCATAGTAAGTCATCTGCATTGGTGACTCCCAATAAACGAATGGTTTCGCATTAACGTATTTAATCTCCACACATATTGATTGAAATAACATTGGGAAACTCAGTTTTCAAACTAGAAAAAATAGCTGTGTTTTTGGAATTATAGTTGATCAAATTTTGATTACCCTAATCGGAATTTTAAGCTACTAGTTTACTTTTAGTGCTGCATCTTTGCGGGACGATGTATTTTATCATTTGAAGATTGGGTGACCAATGATTTGTGCAGTTTTACCATCTGCTAAACTATTTATCGGGTTACTGTGGATTAACAACAGTTTGTTTATATAAATTAAAAATAGAGTGGGGACAAAATTAGGGCTAGAGTGTACCAGCTTTAATTAATTTAGACTAAAAAACGCCATCTTAGTAAATATTACAGATTTCGCAATATTCTACAAATACTTTATGGATGAACATTTTTCTGAGAAGATCAAATAAATCTTACCCAAGCTTGCTACATTGTTTCGGCCCACCATAACAAATTGCTCTGGCCGCCCATGCACTGTTCACAAAGCTTAATGTAGTACAGTGACATTTTAGCGTGATTCTTCAACAGAATTAACTTTTTTCTTTTTAACAGAGTTTTTTAACTTCAAATGAACCCCTCAAAAACATTTTCAAATCCTTAATCCACTAACCTTGTGTAAAGAAAAAAAAATCAACGCACTAACGTAGGGGTAGGGTACACCATCTTTTTAAAGTATGCAGTTCCAACAACGGTATCGACTGATATTGGGCTTCTTCTAGCACGAAAAAAAAAATACTATAGATTTATAAAATCTGTAAAAAATTTTAGTTAAAGTGAGTGCAAGTTCTTTTAAAAATTTGTTCGAAATAATAGGTTGAATGTTGTACAGGTTTGTTGATGTTTAACCCGCCTTTTAAAAGTTTTTTGACAATTTTGGGTTTGATTTTTGAAATGAAATTCTTTCATATAAACTCATGAAGACTGAATTTGGGGTATTTCTTAAGGAGTTTTCAGAATGGTGGTGTTTGAAGCTAAGCGTTTCGAATCGAACAATCGCATTCAATGATAGGAAGGTCAAAAGATTTAGTATACAAGTAGTAGTAAAAAGTAGTCCAAATAGAATAAGAATTTATGGCATTTTAAACACTTTTCAAATTGATATACTCGAAACCCAGGTAAGAATGAGCTAAGGGACCAAACTTGCGCCAAGCCCGCGCTACAGCTTTTGTGGTTCGGACCAGGTTTAACATTTTCAAACGACCCAAGCTTGGACTGATGTCTTGAAGCCCAGACTGGCAAATTTGACTTGGACCAGATCTACCAAACCAATGTTTTCCCCAGAACTCCTTAAAATGTGTGGAAAGAGGTTGTGAGACATTCAACCTCTTTCCACACTTTTATGTTTATATTTATTATTATGAATGTTACTCTTTAGTGACATTCTTAAAAATAAATATAAACATAATATAACTTTCACATGTTTACAATGCATTAGACAGGTGAATAACGCAGAATATAATAATCTAAATCTTGGTTCAGTTTATGCGTTTATAACTGGCACAAACCGAAGTTAACTAACCAAGGTTTGGCTCGCTTACACGAGCCCGAGTTTGGTTCGTTGTAGGGTTGTACCGATTAATCGGTAATCGGCCATATCGACCAATTTGCCGATTAATCGGTATCGGTTTTTTGTCCGATTAATCGGTCGATTATCAACACATGCGTTTAGATTGTATATTGCGTTTTAAAGACAACAAATTCCAAATTCTAGAACACCATAGTCAGCCATAGTTGAAAACCTTTTTAAAAATGTTAAGATTGAGGGCTGTTTAAAAAAACAATCAAATCTGTTTATGTATTTCTGCATTTTTTGATACCTTGAAAGTTTTAACTTTTGAAAAAGTTAATTTAAAATAAAGCTTTTTAAATAAAGTACTTCAGTCACTGCCATTGAAATATGGTTTTTTTTTTTAAATTTTACCAAACTTCTTGACTAGTTGTAAATTTGTTCAAATTGTTTTATATATCAAGTTCGAAACAAATAGAGGCCCATACATATACATGAAATAGCCCTTTTTTGACTTTAATTTACGAACTGTGTAGTGCAAAATTATACAAAAAATTCCGATGTTACTTTAAAATTAAAAGCTCTTTCAAATGGCACTTCTCTAAACTGTGTTATGAATGTTGGTTTTATCCATTCTAAAATTCTTACTTGAGACATCATTGTACTTTTCATATTTAACTTATTAATTCTTCTATCATTGCGAACTCTAAGTTTTTAAAATAATGACAACGAAGTCGTTCCCAAATACATGAATGCACCAAATGTGCCACAGTCAACCTAGATATTGTGTAAAAAATAAGCTGAGGACTGCAGATTGTTTTACCTACGAATGGAAAATAGTTGCCAGAAAAATGCAAAACAGCGCTTTCAACAGTTACAGACATTTTACTATTTGCCGAACTATAAATTAAACAAATAAAAGCGACATTGGCATAATATTTTAAACTAAAGTTGCAAAGCGTCCGGATTTTGATGGAACTGTTCCGACTTGTAAAGAAAGTCCAGCGTTCTAATTAATAGTCTATTAATAGTAATTCTTTGCGCAGATTTGTTTAACTCATTTCCATAAAATAATCGGCAGCCGATTAATCGGCCGATAAAGAAAGCCGAGATTAATCGATTATCGCGAAGTCTTCTTATCGATGCAACCTCAGTTCGTTGTTTAATATTGACAGCCCCTACCCGGAAAGTTATGCTGCTTTTGCTTTGTCAGTTTTGGCTTAGTCTTAGCTTTTAGATACTGTTCTTATATATTTAAATGCAATATAATCTACTTTAGCTTCTAAAAGTCAATTTGGCCGCATTCGAACACCTTTTTAGTTGGAGTTTCTATCGAAAAGGGAACCAATTTATTAATCTCGAATTGAATAGTTTCAGTAAATTGCTGTTATTTTTAGTAAATCGATTTATTATTATTAATTAGTTAAATAGGTTTAGCACACCACTCATTATTTAGACTCTTTAAATAGCCGAAGATACCATGTCAACTAGAGAAACACGTGGGGAAAATTCATCTGGAAAAACAAAGATTGAGCATCGAGCAAGCATCGAGTTCTACAATTTGACCACGCTATTAAAATAATCGGTCTAGAAAGCTATAAGTAGTTCTACAACTAGGTCTTTTATGTAATTAAATATTTATCAGAACTAGGAATCGCCCAGTGGCCGAAATTTGGCCATTGTATATGGGAATTGTAAAAAGACCTCTCATCAAAATTGCTACAACACATTATTTCAAAGTTTAATTAATTGATGTAATTGATTTTGAATTGTCTACTTATCTACTACCCAAGACCTTTACAACAATATACATATTGCCACACTTTTGATGGGACAAATATTTTAAAATTGTACCACAAAAATATTGCTTACATATTTATATATAGTTAGAGATATAGATTGATTTTGATTTATGAAACAAATAACTTGAAAAAAAAACCAAAATAACCGAACAAAAAACTCAAAAAACACAATTATCACATTTTTGCCATTTTTTCTGAAAAAACCGTCAAAATTCAAAAAAAGTATATTTCGACACATCTACTAAAGACCTTTCCTACAATATATACCATATACATATTGCCACACTTTTGATGGAGCAAATATTTTAAAATTGTACCGCAAAAATTATGCTTGCGTATTTATATATAGATTTCAAATATTTTGTGTCTTTGTTGGAATTAAAACATGTCTCATCTCATGTCTTCAACATCGACTCATGTCATAACATTTATACATTTTAGGTTTTTTGTATACAAAATTGTTGTTAGTTTTATTTTAAAAAAGTCATGAAATTTTCAAATTTTTGTTCTGGAAAGTCAGGGAATTTTGTTTCGAAAAAAAAGTGGACACCATGAATAAACAAAAGAAAAGAAAGAATATGAATAGAAAAATAAAAAGTATTTTTATATATTCTAACATGGCTGGTTTTATTTAACATTTTAGAAAATAATTTACATCCGTTTAATTTTAAATTGAATAATTTTAATTTATTAATTGCATATAAAATTAAGTGCGAATTAAGTTTTTTAGTGAATGTAATAAAAACAATCTCGTTAAATAAACAGGTCCTTTCCGTAATTAATTTCAGTGATTTAAAAAAATTATTATATTATTTTAATATTTTTAATTTGTTTCATGTCGATTTATCGATATTTTAATTTAATTTTTCATAATATTGAGAAAATTATGGAAAATTAGTATTATTTTCTACACATAATTCAAATATTTAATTTTTTTGATTTCTGAATTTTGCTCTTTTAAGTTATAAATAGAAAATAGATTTCAAAATAGAATAAATAATAAGTCTATTATTAAGTAATAAGTTTCAAATAAGTCGACGTTTCGAATACAGCCTCTTAGTCCACCATTCTAAGTTAGGACTGTAGAATCAATACGAAACCAAAAACCTACACGTGATCAGTCGTTATCATACATGTGGGATAATTAATAATAAACAAAATTATTAATTAATGATTTTATTGAATATTAAAGTATAATTGAACCTAGACTTTACCATTACCTCTTGAGATAACCGTCGTTATAGTTATGTTTTCTATACCTTCTTCCTGATAATAATTTTGAAATTATGTTGATGTATATGCTGCTCCCTTATCAGTTACTATCCGCCGTAGGTTTCCAAATGTTTTTTTTGCAACGTTAACTTTTCTTTCACTGCTTTACGTGAATATATATTTATAAAAATTACTGGTTACTGTCATATGTCATTGGTCCTAAATGATCAACATGCTAAGTGTCCATCGGAAAATTACTTTTTGGCATCGAAATCAATTCGTCTTACTCTTTCCTCTTTTCAGATAGAATACATCACCAAGCGATATATTGCTCTAACTTTTCCTTTAACTTGGGAATGTAATAATTTTCATTAATTGATTCAGTCATTTTCTTAATACCAAAATGTCCATCTTCATGAACTCTTCTAATATTATCAGTATAGGGTCATTCCAAAGTGACTAACGTAACATTTATACCGAAATTCACAACTTTGTTTCCTTATAACTAAAATTGTAAAGATTATTTTAAGCACTTGTTGACTTTTTAAAATGTAAATCGAGTTTATTTATCTAAATCAGAAAGCTTTTTTATTTAAATTAAATTTTTTAGATATTTTTTAAATAAAAATGTAAATGTGACTAACGTAACATTTTTTATACCATTAAATTAACACCTAAATTATGAACCAAAATTCTCTAGATGTTGAAAATGTACATAAAATTTATTGATAAGTTTCTTCAATGTAATTAATGTATTTTTTAAAAAAGCCAATAACTTTTTAAAAAATTTGTTAGTTTTTTTTTAAATTGACGCTTTTGATTTAAATGATGTGTGACTAACGTAACACAAAAGAATTCATGTGTTTAGAATGCTTACCTCATTTATTTGGAAAGCAAAGCAGTCCAATTCAGACACTCCAAACTTTAGCTTACAGAAAATAAAAAGTCTAAAACAATTCAGTTTATTATATTTGTGCTATGCTATATTCTTTTTAGATATATTTTAACTCGTATATTAAGCCTTTTTCACAACCATGCGCTTAATTGCATTCTAAACAAAATAACAATATTGGAATTTTCACAGTTGTTGCCATATCTTATAGTAAAATATATGAAAAAAAAATTATAGGTCACAGTTACAGTTTTGTGAAGAAAAAAAATTTAGCTTGAAGGTTGACTTTAAAATGGAATGACCCTATATACATATAAGACGGCAAACAATTACTTTATTTCCATTTAAAGGTTCTTTCATCAGTATGTCTTTTAATATTTTTCAAACGTTCGTCTTTGTTTTGATTTTCCTTCATGAAGTTTTTATACTGTCTTAAACCATAGCAACAGGGTGGCGACACGATCGATATTCAACTGGATACGTGTAATCATATTCTCCCAGGTACATAACCCATTTTGCAATTTTTGGAGATAATTCTTTCTTCTTTAAAGTCTTCTCAAACGCGGCACAATCAGTAACTAACTTAAACCTTATGTCTAATAAGTATATTCTAAATTTTTCAACAGCTTTGATAATAGCCACGGCTTTTAAATAATACGAATGAGCGTTTCTCAGTGTCACTCGTTTTACATCTCATAAAATATGCCGGATGCAGATATAACACCTCCATATCCTTCTTGACATGCATCTGTCTGCACTTCGGTTATGGCTTCTAGATCATATATACGAAGAGTTGGCTCAGATATAAAAAAGCGTTTTAACGCGTCTCGAATGGTATTTTCTGTTCAATGCCAAATTAAAAAACTGATTCCTTCCTTAAAATATCTGATAAAGGCCTAGCTATTTTTGCATAGTCTCTAACAATTTTACGAAAATAGTCCGTAAACCCCATAAAACTTAGTATATACTTTTCTTTGAATTTGATATTGGAAAATGTTTAACAGCTTTTATCTTTGCTTAAGAGAAGGTTGGACATTTCCATTTTGAATACGATAACCTAAACATTCAACATTACTTTGCAAGAATTGACATTTTTTCCAATTAACTTCAATTCCATGTGCTGCGGCTACTTCTAATGTTGTTTTTAATTTTGAAAAAGTATCTTCTTCATTAACTCCAGGAATTATAATATCATCCTTATAAACCATTATGATCTTCCGTCCAATAAGATCATTGAATACTATAGCAACACA
Organism: Diogma glabrata; assembly: GCA_963693315.1. Lineage (NCBI taxonomy): Eukaryota > Metazoa > Arthropoda > Insecta > Diptera > Cylindrotomidae > Diogma > Diogma glabrata. The sequence goes on from OY856186.1 coordinate 268,687,425, forward strand.
TCTTTATAGATAGTAGGTGGGACTGTCAATTAATCCAAACGACTTCTTAATGAATTCGTTTTGGTTATTAGGTGTTACGAATGATGTGTGTTTTCGACTTTCTTCAGCTACAGGTAAATTGAAAAATGTGTTTTTTGGTCTAAAGTTGAAAATACTTTAGTATGCGTCAACCCATCAATTAAATCCTCCATCCGAGGTATGGAGAAACAATCACGTACGATGATTCATTTATTTAATTAACGATAATCAATACAAATTCCATTAGTTTTGGAACTATTCTAAGTGGACTGGCAAATTCACTTTTGTTAGGACGAATTATGCCTTCAACCACACGTCAATTTGTTGATCCAAAATGTCTTTCTCTTTTGGTGCTAATCGGCGGGGTCTTAATGATATTGGTTCTTCGGAAGATAATATAATTCTAAATTCAACTGGGGTTTCAATATGTTTTTTCCGGAACGTAGTTCTGTATGAGATCATTAACTTTTTCTTTAAACGTTTTCTTTAAATAAACGTTCCATTTGTTATTCATCAACGTAGTCAATCATTAAAACTTCAACTTTTTCTATTTCATTTGTAATTTCTTCATTGTCTTCGTCATTCGTGTAACTTTCTGTTGACAACATAACTATTTCGAAGAATCAATTCTATATGTCTTAATAAATCATGTCCCATAATCATCTTTGATGACATACTTGTCAATGGCATAACAAAAATTGTGGATTTGAAAAGGTATTAATAAATCAACCATAATTGCTCTATCTGGTTTTGTCTCTTTATTTCCCAAGCCTATGAATGTTTTAGTTGTTGCATCTATATTTATATCTATCAACCAATCATATGCATCTTGTCGGATAAGATTATAATCGCTACCGGTATCTATAAGTGCTGAACAACAAATGTCATTATGTTAACACTGAGATATACATCGAGTTTACAGCAATTGCACAACTTATTTTGGCTGATGACTCATGTTCTGTCTTCGTTGGACACTTAGAAGCTACCTAGTGTCCAAACTCGCTACATTAGAAACACTTCAGCCCTTTATCCTTTTCTACACAATTTTTTTTAACATCATGTTCAGGTGAACCGCAATTAAAACAATTCTTCGGTTTTCTTTTTAAGTTAATAAATTTTGGAAGTTCTTTACGACTGTATTTATTTTTACTTGGTGTTTTTTCGTCTTATCTTCCTTCCTTTCCTTTTTAACTCCGATAAATCTTATGTACTATATAAAATTGTTTTATCACATTCTTCGTCCATAATACCATCTACTATGTATTGTATAAGAGGCTCATCTTCACCTTGGGCTGCGATTTCTTGCATTGCATAAATTTATTAGCGGCTGTTTTCACTTACTTTTCGTTTCCTTTTTTTAAATAGTTGCGAATGAACGGTAGTCCTATTTGTTTTTTTTCTATTCCTAATCGGTCTTTTAGAATTGTCTATGAAATAATTCCTTTTTCGAATGTAATAAATTGATTCGCTGACCCTTTCAACATCCTTTTACCATATGGGTAATTCTTTTATAAACCGAACACCTTTCTGACCGACCCATTTTTGATTTGGCTGAAAGTTTTTTTAGGGGTTTTTTATCGAAAAAAAAGATATACCTGTGCGAGGATTTTTTTTTTGTTTGGAAAATAGAGCTGTTCTAAATTTTGAGAATTTCGTTATTTTTGGCTTGAAGACTTATTTTCAAAAATTCATAACTTCGGTTTTATAGAAGATACAAGGTTTTTTTTGGTTACATGGTTAAAATTTACATGGTAAAAGATACATGGTTAAAATTTAATTTTAACATTTTATTTGTTTATAACAATAGGAATTCGTTAATAACTTGAGTTGAAAATATTTATTTTTAAAAAATTCCATCTTTTAACTTTCAAATGAAAAAAAGAAAAAGCTTTTATCTTCTATAAAACCGAAGTTACCGTTGCAACACATCTTTATAGATAGTAGGTGGGACTGTCAATTAATCCAAACGACTTCTTAATGAATTCGTTTTGGTTATTAGGTGTTACGAATGATGTGTGTTTTCGACTTTCTTCAGCTACAGGTAAATTGAAAAATGTGTTTTTTGGTCTAAAGTTGAAAATACTTTAGTATGCGTCAACCCATCAATTAAATCCTCCATCCGAGGTATGGAGAAACAATCACGTACGATGATTCATTTATTTAATTAACGATAATCAATACAAATTCCATTAGTTTTGGAACTATTCTAAGTGGACTGGCAAATTCACTTTTGTTAGGACGAATTATGCCTTCAACCACACGTCAATTTGTTGATCCAAAATGTCTTTCTCTTTTGGTGCTAATCGGCGGGGTCTTAATGATATTGGTTCTTCGGAAGATAATATAATTCTAAATTCAACTGGGGTTTCAATATGTTTTTTCCGGAACGTAGTTCTGTATGAGATCATTAACTTTTTCTTTAAACGTTTTCTTTAAATAAACGTTCCATTTGTTATTCATCAACGTAGTCAATCATTAAAACTTCAACTTTTTCTATTTCATTTGTAATTTCTTCATTGTCTTCGTCATTCGTGTAACTTTCTGTTGACAACATAACTATTTCGAAGAATCAATTCTATATGTCTTAATAAATCATGTCCCATAATCATCTTTGATGACATACTTGTCAATGGCATAACAAAAATTGTGGATTTGAAAAGGTATTAATAAATCAACCATAATTGCTCTATCTGGTTTTGTCTCTTTATTTCCCAAGCCTATGAATGTTTTAGTTGTTGCATCTATATTTATATCTATCAACCAATCATATGCATCTTGTCGGATAAGATTATAATCGCTACCGGTATCTATAAGTGCTGAACAACAAATGTCATTATGTTAACACTGAGATATACATCGAGTTTACAGCAATTGCACAACTTATTTTGGCTGATGACTCATGTTCTGTCTTCGTTGGACACTTAGAAGCTACCTAGTGTCCAAACTCGCTACATTAGAAACACTTCAGCCCTTTATCCTTTTCTACACAATTTTTTTTAACATCATGTTCAGGTGAACCGCAATTAAAACAATTCTTCGGTTTTCTTTTTAAGTTAATAAATTTTGGAAGTTCTTTACGACTGTATTTATTTTTACTTGGTGTTTTTTCGTCTTATCTTCCTTCCTTTCCTTTTTAACTCCGATAAATCTTATGTACTATATAAAATTGTTTTATCACATTCTTCGTCCATAATACCATCTACTATGTATTGTATAAGAGGCTCATCTTCACCTTGGGCTGCGATTTCTTGCATTGCATAAATTTATTAGCGGCTGTTTTCACTTACTTTTCGTTTCCTTTTTTTAAATAGTTGCGAATGAACGGTAGTCCTATTTGTTTTTTTTCTATTCCTAATCGGTCTTTTAGAATTGTCTATGAAATAATTCCTTTTTCGAATGTAATAAATTGATTCGCTGACCCTTTCAACATCCTTTTACCATATGGGTAATTCTTTTATAAACCGAACACCTTTCTGACCGACCCATTTTTGATTTGGCTGAAAGTTTTTTTAGGGGTTTTTTATCGAAAAAAAAGATATACCTGTGCGAGGATTTTTTTTTTGTTTGGAAAATAGAGCTGTTCTAAATTTTGAGAATTTCGTTATTTTTGGCTTGAAGACTTATTTTCAAAAATTCATAACTTCGGTTTTATAGAAGATACAAGGTTTTTTTTGGTTACATGGTTAAAATTTACATGGTAAAAGATACATGGTTAAAATTTAATTTTAACATTTTATTTGTTTATAACAATAGAAATTCGTTAATAACTTGAGTTGAAAATATTTATTTTTAAAAAATTCCATCTTTTAACTTTCAAATGAAAAAAAGAAAAAGCTTTTATCTTCTATAAAACCGAAGTTACGAATTTTTGAAAATAAGTCTTCAAGTCAAAAATCACGAAATTCTCGAAATTTAGAATAGCTCTATTTAAAAAAAAAAAAAAAAAATCCTCAACACGTATATCTTTTTTCGATAAAACACCCTTAAAAAAGTTTCAGCCAAATAAAAAATGGGTCGGTCAGATTTTGTAGAAATCTGTTCGGTTTATAAAAGAATTACCCATATACATATTAGCTTTTGCATCTCATTCCACTTCAACAATTTACTAATGTCTTCAAAATATGTAATCCATTTATCAACTAATAAATTATCATCTCCTGTGAAGTGTTTCACAAACTATCTTCCACATCTTTTAATGTAAAATTGCTTATATTCCGAGCAATTTCAACTACTCGTTCTTCTCCTTCACTTTCATAGGATAAAATATCATCTTCTGCATTATTGTTTCTTATATCATCATTCATTTGCATTTCGTTACTTGGCATGTTTATCACTGAATCTAATAAATATTTTTTAGCCGTTTAGTTAACTCATGTTTATTACCGTTTTTTTTAAATTTAAATTTACTTAATTCAGTTTTTAGTTCTTTCATCGAAATTTAATTCAATTTCTCGATTTCTTCTAAAATGACTTCACTAATTTTGTGAAATATGTAGTGTCAATTTGAATTTTCTATAAAACAAATCTATTTTATCGAAAATAACTTTGATTTTTTTTATTGGTTTAATGGCGACTACTTTTATTTTTTATAATGAAACAATTTAGCTGACTTTAACAAGTTTTAACAACCTAAAACGACTTTATATTGCTTTTTATAATCAGTAAATTGTTTCAACAACTTTCAACGATTTTTGTTTCTTCTACAACTTCGCCATATACCACTCCTGTTTTTTCAATTTCAGCTTTATTTATTCAAATCTATATAAATTTTATCCCGGTTTTGATGCCTCTAATTCTGGGATAATCAATAATAAACACAATTATTAGTTAATGAATTTTTTCTATAGCAACTGTTAAAACGTGCTATTATCAACTAAAATTAGAGGGAAAAGTAACACTTTAACATCAAGGGTAGATAAAGTAGTACTTTAACAGCAAGGGTAGATAAAGTATTTTGATATAAGTATTTTGCTGTTAATCCCGACTAGCATTATATAAGGGCTCAGATCTGGACCGGATACGGATTTCCCTACTACTGATAGGGACCGTATCAGGCACACTGAACAGGTCCGATCAGTAATGTAACGCCTCAAACTATCCATACCGGATCAGGCAGCCCTCAGGAATTTTCTTTAACATACATTAGAAAAATTAGACAATTTACTGCTACGTACATTAGACAAAAATGTTTATAAAAATATTCAAACTTTATACTTACCTATATGTATTCACAACGCAGAGAAGCGATAACTCAAGTATATGTGAAATTTCGCAAACTATGTATATATAAAACGGATAATACTCTAGTGAACTTTAACCAAATGAAATAGGGCTCAGATCAGGACAAATAGGGCAAACCTTAATTGGAAATCAGATATGATTCCGATCCGGCGCTGGTCCGGCATTTACTAGTAGGGATGAGATAGGTTTTCAAAATCCGGCCGGATCAGGACAAATACGGCACGCCCTAATAGTGAAATCAAGTATGATTTCTGATAGGGGCCGGATGCAAATGCCCTATTAGGATTTACCTTATTACACCCTGATCCGGCCCGGATCATAATAGGGCATACCTGAACAAATTGCTAGTCGGGATATTCTTCAAGTTTTTCCATTTTTGAAAGCACAGATATTCTCTTTTATGTACCATCCGTAATTTTTCAGGCAATTTAAAATTTCAGGCAATCTACAAATTGAAACTCTGAAGCCTCCGCTTCCACATCAGAAGGCAGTTTCCTTCTGTAATATCGCACATATTCACAAATCCAAACTAGATAATTTTCAAATTCAGTTTTTACAAAAAACAAAAAAAAATTGATTTGTTTGTTTATAAAACTCAAGTTATCAAAGCCACCTATTCTCATTTTTTCGTGAAACTGTTTTTTCCTGACACTTTTAAATTAAATTTATCATTGATTTTTCTTCATTTTTTGGTCTTCTTTAACAATTGCTATAGAAAAAATTGTTGTATTCCACACGATGATAAAATTTCATTATCTTCTCGATGCTTATTAGCGTCTCGGCTGACGCCTCGACGCTAAAATCGCTCTCGAAGATAAAGTGCAATTTTATCATCTTGTACAAAAAATAACTATTATTGAATATTAAAGCATAATTGAATGAACATTTATTACTAAAATACGTATTTTCTCCTTTACAAAATATTAACGACTACTACAATTTCGAATCAACACGTTTTAGTACTATTTTCGGGGTTTGCTAATTTCTTCAATTCCCACATACATGAGTTATATATGAGGGGTCTAAATTAGTGGATATTGCCGGTTTTGCTTTTAGACCCCTCATATAGAGTTTAAGAGAATTTGGGTAGTTTTATTTTGACAAATCTCTGGTAACTACAAGCTAAAACTGACTTGTCCTAGCCCAACTGAGCCCATTATTTTTATATATTTAATTTTCGTGATGAAAACGTTTGTTAAATCTAAAATATGTTTGTAGTTACTCGGCAGTTTTTGCTTAAGTTAAATACAAAAGTTGACATAAAAATTCATATTAATTGGTAGTTTTCGTGTCATTAAACTGATTTAGCTCATTGTTTCTTATATATTTTTTTACTGTTAAATCATTAACAGTGCTCCACATATAAAATTTATTAAAATAAAATTTGTATTTAGCTAAATTATTTTGTTGATTCATAAATTTTTAAATTGTCAATCAACCCCAAAAATAAGTTCCTTCTCGTAACGTAGTTGAAAAAAATAAATTCAATTTGTTTTAGCAAAACAAACGAAAAACAAAAATATAATTTTACCTTAACCATGAATTTTTTAGATATGTAGTTTAATTTGTTGGACAAAAATTGTGAAGCTTTTGATGTTGATTATGTCATTGAAAAATAATTGACGTTATTCATTCGATCTTGATTTTTTTGTTTTAAGTTTTTGCAAAACAGCTTTTGTTGTATTCAAAAATCTAAAAATTATATTTAATTTGTATAAAATAAAAAATGAGGTAAGTTTATTTATATGTAAACATTTAAAACGAACTGTATATTAACGAATAACCGATAAAACTCCTAACATGGCTTTTTTATTTAGTTAAATTACAATTACTAACCTGTTGTTTTTTTAAATGCATGGATTATTAAAACTATGTTTCTTCTATACCCTTGATTGTATTGCTTTATATTTTATAACAACACTAAACAAAACATCTATCAATTATGTTTATTTATTTTTTAATATAAATATTATATTACAGTGGAAACAACACCACCCCCAACTACAAAAGATTTAATGCAATGTAAGTTAAATTTTATTACCGCTGTTTTTATTTTATTTATTGTGTTAGTGTATGATTCTGCAAATTATAAACAAAGATTTTATGCTTCAAATGACCCCATTAAACCGTAAAATTTATTTGGGTAAATTATGCGATAAAATGTCACTTTCATTAGACATAAAAATTTGATCCAGTTTTAAGTCGTTTTACGAGTATAGGTGGGCCATTAAATTTTGAAAGGGAAATTGATGTGCTTTTGATAGAATTACAATTAATATTAATTGTATTTTATATATGATATTATTTTCATATTCGCAAACAAAGATGACAATATCAATGAATATGGTCGGTGAATCTGTTTCTAGATAATTAATCTAGATAAATACTCTTATTTACAATAGTTCGAACAAGTAGAAGTTTTTTTGTAGTGCAGTCTGCAGTGTTACAAATTTTTAAAACTTGATAGAGATACTGCAAATACGAAAGAAAAACGATTTATATTTCGGAAGTCTATACGTTTTTGTTAGGATGCTCTTAATTTTAACCTGGTTGTATCGAATAGAATTTAAATTAGTTTTTCTGTATACCAACCGCATACCGTTTCTTCAGATGATTGTACGTGTTGTTATTGGTAACAGGTCAGAAATTTTTTTAATCTCTGGGGTAGGGTACTCACATAGTGGACATGCCGAGTCCACTCGCCCGGCACGTGGGGACTGGAGTTATTCAACTAAGTGTGCTGGAAATTTTTTTGCTTCCTTGTAAGCGATATAACTCGTAAATGGTGCACTTTAGGATACTGGTGATATGGAACTTTTTTGTTTCTTAAATGTTTTTCTATAACTGAAAATAAAAAAAAACAAAAATAATTTGTTTTGTTGCAAATTATTGCGAAAAAATGTCTAAAAATCGATATTTTTCAATTGTATTTAGTTATTTGCAAATAATTGTTTATATTATAATTGACCCCTCTATCTTGTAGCTGAAACCTCAACGAAAAAAATAAGCTTCAGAACATTTCATTCGGCTTGATAGTTTTTGCACAATTCCATTTTGCACTTAATGCTTGAAAAAAGGTTGTTAACCTTGGGCAGGCCGCAAGGTCTGAGTTTTCATCCGATCGCAATCTGCTTGACAAGAATCGAAAGAGTGTATTTCGATTCCTGTCAAGTAGGTTGCGATCGGATGAAAACTCAGACCTTGCGGCCTGCCTAAAGTTAACCACTTTTTTTCAGGCATTAAGTGCAAAATGGAATTGTGCAAAAACTATCAAGCCGATTGAATTTTTCGCAAAAATTTGCAACAAAACAAATTATTTTTGTTTTTTGTTTATTTAAAGTTATACAAAAACATTCAAGGAACAAAAAAGTTCCGTGTCACCAGCATCCTAAAGTGCACCATTTACGAGTTATATCGCTTACAAGGAAGCAAAAAAAAATTTCCAGCACACTTAGTTGAATAACTCCAGTCCCCAGGTGACGGGCGAGTGGACTCGGCATGTCCACTATGTTAGTAGACTACCCCAGAGATTAAAAAAATTTCTGACTTGTTACCGACAACAACACGTAAGCCATATCTTTTTCCGTTATTCTATGGGCCTATTAGTTTTTCACGTTTTGTTTTCATTATTCCGTAAGTCATATCATAACCCGTAGAGATAATAGTGTATTACTACAACTGCTATTAAAACATATTTACAGAGTTTTTGATTTGCATTTAATGTCTGTATTCTTTGAGTTCAAACATGTTCACTAGGGTTATTGGCAACCCAGTTTTGGTTTTGTTCCTACAATTTTTTTAAAAAAATTTGCCATTTAACTAACCTCTGATCTTATTTATCTTATTATCTTAAACTATTAGTCAGGTGTCGTATTTTATTATGTGATAGGATTTATTGTTTAATTATCAATTCTTTAAATAAATATATTATAATTCCTACTACACACATATTTGAACGAAATACGCCCTCGTTTCTACTATACAGAGTTTTATTCTTTGTTTTTGTTGTTTGCTTGCTTGTTAGATCTTCTGTTTTAAGATAACTACTTGTATGATCCAACCTTTTTCTCTTATTCTTTTAGTTTTCACAATCTCACCTTTAACACAAACTGTTACGAATTTGCATAGTGAAAGCAAAAGTGATGAATTTAAAGCTCTCACATTATCTCTCCTGCAATATTGGTTTGTGGATAGTCCTTACTTTAAAACTTAAGTTGCTCTATTTGCTCCAATTGTCACCTTTTCGGTCGTATCCTACCGCTTGTTATCAATATGCAACATTTTCTCGGTGGTTTTGGTGATAAATGTACTAATACAAAGATAAATGTGTTGTGTAGTAGGAATTACAATGTGTGACACAACAACATATTAAAACCTTTTAAAGACCAAGGTCGCACAACAACCTGCGTTCTAAGGTGTTGATGGACGTAAATTTTTCATTTGTGTTTTTTTCTAAAGAATGACCTTGGGATCAAATCAAACTGCTCTCTTGATCAATTTTTAGTGCCGTATTTTTACATGCGTTTACCGGTTTTTCATTTATGGAGTTCATTTGAGTGCGCATAATCTTTAACGTCCATTTTACCATAGTTTAAACCACATTTCTGTATTATTTCCATTTGTCGTACAATAAAGTATTAAATCTTATTTCATTAAACTTATAGTAGGAATATCAAATGCTCTTCCTTTCATCGGATTTGGGTTTCTTGACAATTTTATAATGATAATTGCGGTAAGTAGAATATTTCCACATCCGATTATGTATAACAATAGCAGTTTATTTAAAAATAGGGCGATTACGTTGAACATACTCTTGGATTATTTATGTGTATCTCAACAATGGCTGCTGCTGCATTAGGAAACACCATTAGTGATATTATTGGAATTGGATCAGCATACTACATTGAACGAACAGCTGAATCTGTTGGTGTAAAACCACCAAAATTAACAGCAATACAATTAGGAATGAAACAAAGTAGACGTTGTGCGAATTGGGTGAGAATAAAATTTAAACAAAACCATCGCTATGGTTTACAATTTAGATTAGTTTTAATTAAATCCATCTAATTTTATTTTATCAATGAAATATTTTATTTTTTTAAGGGGCGAGTACTTGGTATAACAATTGGATGTATACTTGGTATGTGTCCTTTATTGTTTAAGAAAGGCCCAGAAAGTGATAAAAAGGAGCAAAAAGAAGGAGAAACCAAACCTTAAACTATAAAAATAGAATATATTTATATACTAATTAAATTAGTTTTAAGTTTATGCGAATTTTAAATCGGAAAAATGAAGTGAAAATTATTTAATAATAAATATGTATGTTCTCGTAGCTCAAACGCCGTAAAACTAGTAATTTATTAGAAACGTTATTCATATTTTTAAAATTTCGTGTTAAAACAGGTAATAAATAGCTTTAGTAGATGTTTTTTATAAATATTTATTGGAATTTGATAAAAAAGTACAGATCGTCGTAAAACTTCGAAAACAAATTTTGGATAAAAATATTTAAATTTGCCATTTATTGTTAATATATTACAGGTATAAAACATTTATATTCATATATTTTTGTTTATTTAGCAAGATAACTATATAGAATAGTAGCCAAATAGATTCAAAATGTGTTTAGCTATGATTTTTTAGGAATAACCCGAATATTTAAAACAGCATAAAAAACTTCCTTAGTACTTATAATTTTAATTTTCATAATTTTATTGTATTCCCTAAAATTATATTTAATACTACAAGTATTTGCCTTCTTGACTGTTTATACAGATTGTAAATTTGATAAAAACTTTTGTGATTTCTAGTAAGGATACTTCCGGATTCTTCCATTAAAATAGTTTATATAGAATTAAAGAAATTTATTAACTCAAAAAACAAAGTTGATTGCTTATTAATGTGATTTTTTATGAAAAAAACATATTTTGTTGGTTAATAATTTGGATTTTAGTCAAATCTGCGCTGTAAATAGCTAAAGTACAAATTATTGCAATTTAACTGTGTATTGAATTTACAAATACAATTATCCAATATGAAAAAAACTTAACTTTTATTGGTGTATAAATAATTAACATAAAAATTAAAATGCGATACATATTATTATAATTACCAAATATTTTAAAGATTTAAAAAAAATTATACTATAAAAAAGAATTTATTTAAGAAATATTAGTATTCGAACAATGAAAAAATGTGTTCAGATCACTTTTCTATCAAAATATATCAAATTTCTAATCCTACTTTCCTTTTACCTTTATTATCCACACTCCATGATTCCATTAGGTACTATATTACCAGTTTCTATCTTCCACATTATTTTTCAAAGCGTTTAATGAAGATGTTTCCACAATACTCAAAATACTCCTGCCAACTTTTTCGTTTTATTTAATTTAATACACAACAAAAACTTAAATTAAGAAATATCAAAACTGTCATATTTTAAATATTTGTCCAAAAAGCTTAGTTGAAAAATTTCCACCTCTTAATTTATCTATTTAATTTACAAAGAAGTTAATTTGATTTTTAAAAGGTAAGTAGTTTTTTAAAAGTAAATCAGTAGTAATTCTATTAACTAGTTGCAAGAAAATAGATAATTTATATTTATAAAAACTTTATTTAAGAAGTTATTAAATATTATAGATAAACAAGCAATAATTTGTAAATAAAATTCTTTAAACTATTATGTTCATTAAGACTCAAATCTTATGAAAATGGTGAGCTTCGAACGAAATTTAATGTAAAACTATCACTTATGATCTACGCAAAATGACCAGTTAAATTTATTGTATGTTTAATAATTCAAATTTTAAATATAAATGTATAAATATTGTGCCATAATTTATTAACGAAAAATACTAATAAAAATTTGAATTTCATTGTAGATAATTATAGAAATAAAATTTTGTTTTGTTATTTTGATAAATTTGGAAATTATTGTCTTAGCACATTTCTGTAACTGCATTTTATTCATAGTACATTTAGTATGTTTTTTGGAGGTAGATGATCTTGATTAAAAGATTTGGTATTGCATAACATAACGAACTTTAATTTTAACTTAAAAGACATAAGAGTCATTTTTTTAAAAGTTGGACACTTTGTATGAGGCTGTGATAGTTGATACCTTCGATTTCCCTAAAATTTTCAGGATGTATTATTAGTACTTTGATAAAAAAAGTGCAGCTTATCACCTCTTAAATGTGGCGCGTTTGACCTTGAATAGAGGTCAAAGTTTAAGATCACGGGTAAATCGTATAAATTATATGATCATTTTACTTCATAAAACCATGGGTCACCGATGTTATTTTTTTTAATATGGATTCTACTTGATACTAGGTAGATGTTAGTATAAATAATTTGGTGGCTCACTCATGGATTTGAGGGCCAAGGTCATTCGAAAATTATGTTTTCGTTGCTTTTTTGCCATGTTATCGGACGAAATATCTACTAAACCAATGAGTGACCCACAGCAAAAACTATTGGGTTAATTACACAACATATGAAAGTACTTAGAAAAATTTAAAACAGCTTGGGCTACTCTTGGCTTTAGGAGCTACACGGTCTCAAAGTTGATAATTTTTCAAACAAGGCCAAAGTTCAGGGTCAATAACTCTAGAACCCATCAGTCAAACAGTTTGAGACATAGCTGTAATTATACTTCATACTATGCAGTTTAAGGTCCAGGATTGAACGCCATGGGGGAAGTGTTTGTATTTTTAATACATGCTTTTTTTCAAACGTTTAATATGCGTTTTACAAAATGTATCCTTATGCACATTTTACATATTTTTCAGGGTATTTTTGATTTTATAATGAATATAAATTAATTTTTTATTAAGGCCATAGTCGATTGAGACTGAGCAAATAATTTCAAAATAACTATCCCACAATACTCCCCTTTGAAGAAAAAATAATATATTAAGGTTTTTAAATTTATTTTTTGTACGATCGGCTAACGCCTCGAGCAACAATTTCACTCTCAAGCGGAAAAGACATACTTTACGCCCTTAATACATAAATAGCTATTATTTGATGGTTTTATTTTGCTTTCATTTCATTTTGTCTTTAATAAGCGATTTTTTTTTTATTTAAAGTTAGGCATGTTTAGTGTTAATTATAATAAATTATAAATTAACATCTCTGAATATCCGAAGATACCATGCCAACTAGGGATAAGAATGAATTGCAAATTAAGATTCTCTGAGAAATTTATGAACGCTAACTTTAAAACTTTGAGGATTAAATTCATCAGTGAAAACCCAGGAAGGTAAGGCATTCCAAAGATGAGAGACTCTGTTGAAAAAGTCACGTTGGAAGGCTACAGTTCTACACCTAATTATTTGAACTGTAAAGGGATGCGCTGCTACGTTTGCTCTGGTGTGACGCGAAAGGTTTGCTGATTTAGGTAAAATCGATTTGATCTCTTCAGAAGCTCGTTCATCCATAATATATTTATAAAATATAGTCAAATCAGCAACATTTCTTCTGTGCTGCAAGGAATCAAGACCGTTAGTAAGACTTGGGTTACCAATGAGTTTAATAGCTCTACGCTGTACAGAATCAAGGCAGTTGAGACTACTCAAGTAAGCTCCACCCCATATGTGAGAACAGTATTCCATGCAGAGACGTATAAAAGATTTATAAACTAAAAGAAGTTGTTCGCTATCGAAAAACTTACGACATCGCCCCAAAAATCCTAACTTTTGAACAGCATTCTTAGCCAGATTAAAAATATGAGAATATTTTCAATCTCAACTCCTAGAAGTCTGACAGACTCATTCTCTAAAAGATTTTTGGGGCCAAACGTTAATGGAAAAGGATTGGGTGTCGTTATCCTAGAAAAATGACAAACCTGTGTTTTGCTTGTATTGAATTCAACACTGTTAGCAATACCCCAATCCATAATTGTTTTAAGATCAGAGTTAAGGGAATCTATCAATTTTGACCTACACTCACTAAGCGCTAAGGGTGTATATAATTTAGGTGCTTTATGAGACGCATGAAGCGTGCTATCATCAGCAAAACTATGTATAGGATGAACCGTTGAGTCCAACAAATCATTAATATAGATAAGAAAAAGAGTTGGTGACAAAGCGGAACCCTGAGGAACTCCTGCATTAGTTGAAAAAGTATTCGATGATACACCGTCAACATTGACCCTAAATTTTCGATCAGATATAAAGCTCTGTGTCCAAGATATAAGCTGCTCGTCTAAACCATAGGATCTCAATTTGCATATAAGGTTGTTATGCCAAACTTTATCAAATGCCTTGGAAATATCAAGAGCAACACCGAATGTTTCTCCAAAGTTTTCAAGCGACTTGTTCCAGATATGAGTGACAAAAGACAGCAAATCTCCCGTCGCTCTTCCTTTTCGAAATCCATATTGTCTCTCATTAATTAATTTGGAAGACTCTATAAGAAGCTCATTAAATTAAAATTGACATATTTCTCAAAAATTTTAGCAACTACCGATAAAATTGAAATGGGTCTGTAATTCGTAGGATCAGTCTTACTTCCCTTTTTTGAAACTGGCTGTACACTAGCCATTTTCCAAATTTCAGGAAAAATTCCTTTCTTATATGACAAATAGAAGATTTTAGTGAGGATTGGTGCTAGTTCCCTAGCAAATGTTTTAAGTATAATCGGAGGAATAAAATCAGGGCCTGTTGCCTTGTTAGTATTGATTTTTAAAAGCATTTTTCGAACAATGTTTTTCCGAAAAATCATCCGCCTCATTTTATAAGAAACTTTAGAAATAGGTTTAGGTTGGAAATTAGGTTCTTTTAAAGTAGAATTTAAAGAGAAATAATGCCCAAGCATATTAGCTTTCTCTTTTGGATCAATGATAGGGACATCTCTATTAACAAGAGGCGGTAGGGAA
This sequence comes from Diogma glabrata, assembly GCA_963693315.1. Lineage (NCBI taxonomy): Eukaryota > Metazoa > Arthropoda > Insecta > Diptera > Cylindrotomidae > Diogma > Diogma glabrata. The sequence goes on from OY856186.1 coordinate 268,702,567, forward strand.
GATTTACAAAAGTTGCTTTGGACAGCCTTTGCGGCTTTATAGAAATTGCGTGAACCAGTCGGATGTTCTGCGAATTTAGATGTTTTTTTCCTATTAAATAGATGTTTCTCTTCATCTATTAACTTACGACATAAATTTCTCTCTTTACGGAGAGAAATGAACCCGCTGGTGGCCTTCCTCCTAATTAGGGATTACATTCCCGGGATTAATGAAGCTTAATGAAGAGAGCCCGGGATTAATGAAAGAAAATCCCAGGACTACGGGATTATCATATTTTTTTTTTTTTTTTTTTAAATAAAATGTGTTGTGTAGTAGGAACTACAAAATGTGTCACAATAACACATAAAAACCTTTTAAGACCAAGCTCCCACAACAACATACGTTCAAAGGTGTTGATGGACGTAAATCTTTCTTTTTTTTGTTTTTTTATATTTTTTGTTAAAGAATGGAAAACTAAACAAAAAATCCTATCACTGACAAAATATGACATAGGCCAATATTCTATGATAGAACAGAGAAAATAAAAGCAAATTAAAAAGTAAATAGCAAATTTTTACAAAAATTTGCTGAAACAAAACAAAAATATAGTTGCCAATAATCCAACCGGTTGCATATTCCTTGATCCTGTGACGCACCGTCTTTCTTGAAGATTAAAGCCAACACATAGTTATATGAAGGTTCGTTTCCTCAAGGAAGCAATAGCGTCTCATCATCAAGGATTATTTCACAGCTAAGATTGAGGGTGCTACCGTTGACTGAATACAGTTCATCCGCCACCACCCCTAAGATGTCACCTTGGCTAGTGATATCTCACTGCTATTGCCTGTGGTATGTGATATCTCTTAACTCGTATGTCAATAACAGGGACTGGAGTACGCGGGGTCACACCGGTGGATAAAAAAAAAAAAAAAAAAAAAAAAAAAAAAAAAAAATAATAAAAACTGATCCCTCCATGCGGTAATTTGCCGGGATTAATAAATTAAAACACAGAATCCTGTTATCCTGTTTTGTTGATTTGTATATTTTTTTATTTTTGGTCATATGCAATGAGATCATATACCACTGGCAATAGCAATGAGAAAATACTGGTTAAGGTTTCTATCTTAGGGGTGCTAGCGGATAAACTCTATTCAGTCAGCGCTAGCACCTTCAACCTTGTTCCACTCTACCATGAAATATTGGCTAATGCATTTGTCAGCTGAGCTAGAAAAACAAAGCAACCCATTAGTTCGTGAGTTGACGAATGTCTCAATAACTTGCATAAAGGCGAGGAAAACCGAAACATTTTGAGAAGCTCCATAAAATTTTTATTGAAGATTATTAAACGTTACATCAGCAGCAGCAGACGTGGGATGTAAAACAGGTGATCCAACTAATCACACTGCAACATCATCGAGCAGAGATAACAACGAAAATGTTACTAAGGATAAGGTTTCAGTGGATTTAGTAGAGAAAAGCAATTTGGAAGATGAACTGTAACGGAATTTAATTCACACCTAATACCTATAAAAAAACTTTTTTGGTCAGAATGCAACAACATAAAATATTAAACTGATCACCGCAATTGGTAGAGAAATGAAAATAAGTAAGCAAAGCCGTCATAGAGGACCCCATTTCCAGTGAATGTATAATAATTTATTGACCATTCCACCAAGAAGTGTGGAATCAGAACGGGCTTTTTTAACCTTCGGAAATATTAATTCCAAATTAACAACAGGTTTGACGATAAATCAGTTTGACGAATTATGTTTTCTAAAATCTATTTCTTAAATCATTCGAAAGTTGTGATGTTTATAAAATAAATAATCCATATCATTCAAACATATATTTCATATTTGAATAAACTCAGTTAGCTTTGTGACTAACTTCATGTTACATAGAATTAACTTCCATTAGAAAATACAAGTTCATTGGTTCTTGTCGAGTTCTACAATCGTCTCTCTCCCAATCAACATGTGTATAATTTAAAGTGTTAAATAAAATAAAATAATATAAATTTAAGCGTGTCTTTTAATTCAATAAAGAAACCTCGGACACAACAATTGGCGACGAGTTAAAGTGTGTGAAAACAATTGTACAGTGCTAAAAGTTAAAATATTGCTATAATATTTTTATCATTAAATTAAAGAGAGACAAAATTTTGTATCGAACAATATAAAATGGCTGATTCGACGACATGTGTAATGCCTCAATTTAATCATAATGTTGAGAGATGGGAAATATACAAGGATCGCTTGGAAAACTATTTTCAAGAGACGGCAATCACAGACGACGATAAAAAAAAACATATTTTGCTAAAATTATTAGCGACAAGCACATACACGTTGCTACATGATTTAAATTCTCCAAAAAGTCTAAATGAATTAGACTACAAACAATTAATTTCTCTATTGGAATTGCATTTTACGGCAACAGTAATTATATTCCAAGAAAGAAAAATTTTTTATGAGCTCAAAAGGAAACAACATGAAACAATTCAAGAATGGGTAATAAATATTCGGAATGTTGCTTCAAAATGTAAATTTGGTACGCGATTAGATGAAATGCTGGTCGACAAATTTATCACTGGAATTGTTAATACACGAATGTTTGACAGATTGTGCGATGAAGATACGTCAATTAAATTAGATGCAGCAGTAGCATTGGCAAAAAAATAGAGGTACGTTCATCAACAAATAGTGATCATATAAATCTTATAAAACAACAGCATAGCTATACAAAAAATCCTGGAAAGTATGGACAACGTTCTAGATCTCGTTCAATAGGCAGGAGATATAATAATAATCACAAAAACTTTTCATGTCAGCATTGTGGTTACAAAAATCATTCAAGCAAAAACTGCAGGTATAAAAATATGAAATGCAATAAATGTGGTATACGTGGACATTTAGAATCTGTGTGCAAACAAGTTAATTATATTAAACATCAAACAGAAAATACAGTGCAACTGGGAGGTTTGAACATCCAAGAAAAAGATGACAGCTCTATTAGTGAAGAATTATATAGTATTCTAACAATCACAAAGGATCACCCGATTGAGGTAACGATAAACATTTTAAATAAAGAAATTATTTTTCAAATTGATTCTGGTGCCGCGATTTCGGCAATATCGTGGAATACATTTATTGATAATTTTGACAAATCATTGTTGATACCGGATAATTCTATTGTGACTGGTTATGGAGGAAATCGTCTATTGGTGAAGGGAGCATTTTATCCAAGAATTAAATATAATAATGTTTGTAAAATTTTTAAATTTTTAATAATTGATAATGCTAAAGTTTCAGTAATAGGTCGTAATTTTTTTAATGATTTCAATCTAAAGTCGATTTCTTTAAACAATTTGAATATCGAGCAAAATTTAAACAATATAATCACAGAATTTTCAGATTTATTCGACAACAAAATTGGTAGACTAAAGAATGTAAAAATACATTTAGACGTCGATAAAGATGCTGTTCCTATTTTTATAAAAGCACGACCAGTACCTATGGCTTTCATAGATGGTATCAATAAGCAATTAAATGAATTAGAAAATTTAGGGATAATTGAAAAAGTAGATTTTACCGAATGGGGCACTCCGTTAGTGCCAATTTTAAAAAATGACGGAAAAATACGAATATGCGCCGATTATAAAATCACAATAAACAAATATCTAAAGGACACAAACTATCCTTTACCACGATTTAACGATATTTTAGCGCGTTTAGAAGGGAATAAAGTTTTTTCTAAAATAGATTTATGTCGTGCATATAATCAAATAGAACTTGACGAAGATTCTAGTAAATATGTTACATGGAGCACGCATAAAGGTAACTATATTATGAAGAGACTTCCTTTTGGAATTAAACCTGCGTCAGGCATATTTCAACGAGAAATCGAAAAAGTTTTAGCGAATATTCCGGGAGTAATAAATTTTTTAGATGACATAATTATTGCTGCACCCAATATGTTTACTCATAATGAGAGATTACGTATAGTTTTCGAAAGACTGTTAGATAATGGTCTTAGAATAAACAAAAAGAAATGTTTATTTGCAAAACCGAAGATCGAATATTTAGGATATTCAATTTCGTTTGACGGTATTAAAAAAATTAATAATAATGAAGCTATTTTATCAGCCCCTGCTCCAACAAATTTCACCGAATTAAAATCTTTCTGTGGCCTAGTCAATTATTACGGCAAATTTATAGAGCATTTATCGACTAAAATGGCTCCATTATATAAACTATTGAAAAAGGGTCAAAAATTTGAATGGTCTAGCGAATGTCAGGATTCTTTTCAAATAATTAAAAATGATATCGTTTCTGATGTGACATTAGCTCATTTTAATCCTGATCTTCCATTGATTCTCACTTGTGATGCTTCAAATGTAGGACTGGGAGCAGTTCTTTCACATCGTTTTCCAGATGGTTCAGAAAGACCGATCGAATTTGTTTCAAGAACTCTTTCAAAAGCAGAGCAAAATTATGCAGTTATACAAAAAGAAGCTCTTGCTATTATTTTCGGAACCAAAAAATTCTATCATTTTTAATTGGCCGACATTTTGAATTGGTTACGGACCACAAACCTCTATTAGGGATTTTCGGTGACAAAAAAGGAATTCCACAAATGTCTGCAAATAGAATGCAAAGATGGGCTTTCCATCTATCAGGTTTTAATTATTCAATAAGACATGTAAATTCAGATAAAAATTATGCAGACGCTTTATCAAGATTACCAATTTTAGGCACATGTGATTTTGAAGAAAATGTCAAAAGTTCTTATTTAAATTTTATTATAGGAAACGTAGATATGTTAATTGACTACGAACAAATTTTAGCAGAAACTCAAAACGATAGTATTTTAAAAAAATTTAATCACAGCAATTAAAAACGACAATTTGCAAAATTTACGTAATAACGATGATTATAAAAAATATCTAAAAAATTATAATGAACTAATTATAGAAAATGATATTCTTATGAGAGGTTATAAAATAATAATACCGAGTTCATTAAGATCGAAATTATTAAATCAAGTCCATAGCACTCACTTAGGCATAGTGAAGACAAAATCACTTCTCAGATCATATGTCTGGTGGCCATCATTAGACAAAGATATTGAAGATTTAATTAAAAGTTGTCAGGCTTGTCAATCAGTTCTTCCAAACCCCCCAAAAGCGCAACCAATTCCATGGAACATTCCCAAAAGAGCATGGGAAAGGATTCATATGGATTACGCGGGTCCATATAAAGGATTTATGATATTGATTTTAATTGATGCTAAATCAAAATGGATGGAAGCATTCATTACAAAGAATGCTACAGCTTCATTTACAATTAAAAAATTAGAAGAAGTGTTCGCACGTTTCGGGTTACCGGATCATATAGTATCAGATAACGGTTCCCAAGTTACGGCATGTGAATTTAAAGAATTCACAGAGAAATTTAATATTTACCATACATTTACGGCGCCAGGTTTTCCAGCCACAAACGGTGCTGCTGAAAATAGTGTGAAAACGTTAAAAAACAATCTAACTGCTTGCGACAAAGCCAGCGGAGAACTAAGCGATTTAGAAATAAATTTAAATAGATTTCTTATGGATTACCGTAATGTTAACCATTGTACTACCGGAAATCCGCCGGCAGAACAAATTTTAAAATTTAAACCAAAGAGTAAATTAGACTTTCTACGGAAAAGAGTTACATCTGATAACGTTATTCAACCTACGGAAATAAATAATAAAACTAAATCTAATAATAAAACGGTTAAATTTGAAAATTCAATCCCTACTCAATTTTCAAATTCTAAAACGGATAAAGAACGAAAATTTAAAATTGAGGACAAAGTCATGGTACGGGATTATAGTAATCCAAATAAACCAAAATGGGTTACCGCGGATATTATTCAAGTTTTTGGTCCTCGAACCTATAGTTGTCAACTATCAAACGGTAGATTGATAAAACGACATATCGACCAAATAAGATCTTGGAAACCAGTATTAAAAGAAAATGGAAACAGCAAGTTTATAGATAAACCTAAAACAAATTTTGAGCCGAAACCAAAATCTGAATTTCTTAAATATAATATAATTCTTTCTAACAAAAATAATGTAAATACAAATGAAAATATAATTATAGATACACGGTCTACAGTTACAAATGAACGAATGAATCTTAGACCTAGAGATAAATTAAATAAACCTTTAAAATTTTTAGAAATACTCGAGATATTTTAATTAAAATGAAATCAAGTAAAATTATTACATTGAACTAAATAAATAGTGATGTTGAATTCAATAAAGATATTTTAAGTTAGATGAGAAAATATTTGAACTTAATTTGTACTTTAGAATTTTGTTAGAGGGGACGATTGTGATGTTTATAAAATAAATAATCCATATCATTCAAACATATATTTCATATTTGAATAAACTCAGTTAGCTTTGTGACTAACTTCATGTTACATAGAATTAACTTCCATTAGAAAATACAAGTTCATTGGTTCTTGTCGAGTTCTACAATCGTCTCTCTCCCAATCAACATGTGTATAATTTAAAGTGTTAAATAAAATAAAATAATATAAATTTAAGCGTGTCTTTTAATTCAATAAAGAAACCTCGGACACAACAAAAGTGTATGGTACTGGTTTTTCTTTATGTAATATTATTAAAATTTTGTTTTGGTTCTTCAATTTTTGTTTTTTTAAGAAGTTGAATTAGTAAGTTAATGTTTTATATGTTTGTTCTTTTCGACACAAAATAATGAATAATGTGTTTTTATTTGAAAATTGTGTTTTTTCTTAATTATTTATGGTTTTCCATACAAATTAAAAATCCCGGGATTTAAAATTTATGAATTCCGTAGTCCCGGGATTCATAAAACATTACGGGATTGCAATCCCTACTCCCAATGCCCCAATTCTATTGTGGGATTGTGGTTTTATCATTAGTTCCCACAATAAGCAGCGCCCCTTTAGTAGATTATTACTTGTAGAAGTTAATTTTTATTTCTAAAAAATATACATATTGGTATTGCTCAGTATTCTGTTGGAGCGAAGCTAAATTTTAACAAGGTCTCCACAAAAATACAGATAAAACTGAAGCTAAAAATGCATGTAGACATTTGTGTAGAGATAAGTTTTGACAGTTGTCTGAAATTTTAGCCATTAACCAAAACCCCCGATATATCATAGCCATACCCATTCACGTCATTTGCAATAAACAATGAACATTGCCATATGCAAAAAATTGGATTAGTGTTTTTGATTAAATATTTTTGAATTTTTTTTATATGGAGTTTTATTTTTCCAGATGGCGTTATGAGCGTTATGGCGATTTTTTGAATTTTTTTTATATTGAGTTTTAATTTCAAAATGGCGCTACAAGTTCACGATTTTTACTGTGTTAGAAAATGAAGAAGGCTTCTATATCGGGGGTTTTGCATTACCCCATTTTCAGTCTTTTTTTCCTTTTAATTTGATCTATACGCTCAACCTCAAGAGCATCATTATTTATTTCGTTATTGGCACACTCGAAAACGTTTTCAAAATACGGACCATCTAAATATTCGGCTTCAACATACATTTTGAAAACTAAAAAGGATAATTTTTTTTGCAAACGCACAATTACTTTAAACACACAATTATTTTAAACGCACAATTACTAAATACAATAGAAATGTCAAAATTAGCGTTCAATTTAATGTCTCGTGCATTCAATTTGCTGCGAAAACTGTGTAGACATTGTAGTAGAGCCATCTATATTACAATGCGCAAACTATCATTTTGAAATTATTTCCGCGTCGAGCAGCATACCGATCAGCGAACTCATTAGCGAAATTTTTCATTTTATTTTTTAAGGATGCTTTTCAAACGACGACTTATTTGACACTTATTACTTATTTGCCGACATATTAAAAATGTCAAAAAAATCAATCAAGACAATAATGTCTATAATTATGTCAGTTTAAATCTGATTTATAAAAACGTTTGATCAAATAAGTGACAGATATTAACTAAATAAAATAAAAAGTATATTTGACGTATCAAATTAGATTTTTATGGAAAAAGAGATACAAAATAAGTCACCTCGCCAGCCGCCAGCATACTTATTCCAATAAGTTTAGAATAAGTTACGTTCTACAAATAAGTCGTCGTTTGGAAAGCACTTTTTAAGAGCTAAATTTCACGTCAAATTTATATGAAATTTTTAGCTTCGCTCGAGCAGAATACTGAGCTTATACAAACAAAATATATAGTGCTACCTTTATAATTATAATTCATCAACAGAGATTCATCAATAGATAATTCATCAATTTAGTGTTTATTAAATACTAATTTAAAAACAACATTGGTGCATAAAATTAAAGAAAATCGAAACTTTGAAGCCGTTAGGATTTGATTGATCAGAGTAGATGAACCTCCAAACTCTATATTTTAAATTTTCTCAGCTTATTACTTATCTTTTTGAGGATTAAGTTACCTTCATTTTGATCTTCTTCCTGAGGAAAATTTAATAAGAAATTTAAAAGGAGTTGAAATGTTTGACCATTCTAAAATGTTATATTATCAACTACCAAATTTCTTGATTATTTTTGTTATGACAATTTTTTTAAGAGGAATATCTTAATTTCGATTCTGTGAACGTTGTCATAAAAAACCTCATAATAACTCTACAAATATATTTTGGAGACCTTTCAAACGGCAATTTTTATAAACAAAATTATTATAAAATGTCATATTTCCCTTTTAAATAATTTAAAATATAAATTAAAATACCATATAACTTATTATTAAGAATTATGGTATATTTTATGGTATTTTATAATTTTTTATAAAAATCAAGTTTATGTTTTAGAAAAATTTTTAAGGTATTAATAATTTTTGTTCGTGAAAATATTCAACCGCCATTTTATTGAATATTAGGCCCGCTATACACTTGAGCTAAACTATGCGAACTATGTTTTTAAAAATATAATGTTTTAACGCGAATAATATTTTTTAAACAAAATGTAATGAATGTAATGTTGTCTTTTTTATTTTCTTTTTTTAAATTATTTGTTTCCGTAATGTTTTTTTGTATAATTACGTTGTATACAAAAAACATAGTTCGCATAGTTCACATAGTTTAGCTCAAGTGTATAGCGGGCCTTATAATCAACGTTACTATTTTGCACGTAGTATCTTACATCTGCGGCGAACATTTAAATTAAAAAATTTCAAAATTTTAGTAGGCGATGTTTTTATCGTGAAAAATATTTAAAAAAACAAATTAGTTTTTTAGAGTTCTGTTATTCGTTTTTATTGAAAGAAGCATTTGTAGAGTCTTGTTTTTAGATTATTAATAAAAGACTATCTTATTTTTACAACTTTTACTAAACAAGCTCTATTTTATTATGTATCTATATTCACATTCTACATTAATTTATTATTTAGTAGTACCAACATAAAATATTAAAACAATAATGAAAGCATGTACGTGACATCTATTATATAACATAAAAACTAAACATTTCAAATTTCATTACCTACATTCGGCCAAACCTGACCACACAACCGACCACGATTGTGCAATATTTAAATTTCAAATTTCTTCATGTTAAAAGGCGCATATACACCTGTAAACGGTTTATTACTCAATTGATATCCTGGTACGTCAGTAATAAAGTAACGATCATTTTGAAGTACCTTACTAACTACATATGGTCCTTTATATTTTTGAGCTAGTTTATGATCAGAAGCCATATGCTTTATCATAACCCAATCTCCTATTTCGTATTTAACTGATTCTTTTCGTCTTTTGTCGAAATATTTTTTATTTATAATTTGGTTCTTTGTCATTTCATCTACAATATCTTTGCGTATAATATTAAGATCTCGATGTGTTTTATTATTATCGTCTAAAAACTCCCTAAGTTCATCATTATTATTATTCTGATTTACACCAAACAATGCAATGGACGGCGTAGTTTGAATACTACGATTTAAAGTATTGTTAAATACATACTCAGCATTACTTAAAACGTGATCCCAATAAATTCCTTTCTCTGTATCCATCATTTTTGCAATCATAGGAATTAACGTTCGGTTCATTCTTTCGACTTGACCGTTAGATTGGGGTGAATTTGTTGCATTTAATACATGCTGAATATTTAAAGACGACATAAAGTTTTCAAATTGTTTACTCGTAAAACACGTTCCGCGATCGGAAATAATTCTTCTCGGTACGCTGAATAATTTGAAATAAGATTGTAAATGTCTAATTACTTCATTTGTGTTTGTGGTGCGCGTTGGAAAAAACTTAATAAACTTAGTGAAACCGTCTATTACTACTAATACATGTTTATTCTTTCGCTTAGTAGATTCTAACGGCCCCAAATGGTCTAAATGGATAGTGTCGAACGGTTTATCTGATTTGTCAAATAAATGTAAAAATCCTTCCTTTCTACCCGATTTAGGTTCATACATAAGGCACTTTAAACAACTTTGAATAAATTGATTTGTCTTTTCTTTCATTTGTGGAAAGTAATATTGTCGTTTAATAATTTCATATACTTTATTTATACCGACATGACCAATATCATGATACTGTCGTATAACATTTTCTTCTAACGCAGATGGAACGTAAAATAATATTCGATCGCCATCTTTTCTGTATAATACTTCATCTCTGAGTTCATAAAAGGGATGTTCTTGAATTTTTATTTGGGATTTTATTTTAACTATATTGTCATCTCTCAACTGAGCTAACGACAACGACTGAAATAATGAGCACTCCTGTAATGTTAATACTCCCATTACACGACTTAAAGCGTCAACGTGCTTCATTTGATTTCCATTTCGATGAATTATTTTGTAACTATAATTCTCTAAAAGTAATGACCATCTCATAATCCTAGGATTAACGTCTTTCTTTTGTAATGTTTGCTTTAGCGAATTACAATCGGTAACTATTGTAAACTCTAATCCATGCAGATAAACATGGAACCGCTTCAACGCGTATACAATTGCTAAAGCTTCCAGTTCGAAAGAATGGTATTTTGACTCGGCTTCAGTTGTTCTTTTACTGAAGTAAAACACTGGATGAAAATAACCATCATCCTGTTTTTGCAACAGTATTGCACCAAAACCAATCGAACTTGCGTCAGTGTGCAATTCTGTTTCTGATTTCGGATTGAATAAACTTAATATTGGACTCGTAACAAGTTTTGATTTGAGTTCTTCAAAACTTCTGATTTCACGATCAGCAAAGATAAATTCGGTATCTTTACGCAAAAGATCATATAACGGCTTTGCTATCATGGAATAATCTTTAATAAACTTCCGGAAAAAACTTGTTAGTCCTATAAAACGGTTAAGTTCATGAACATTTTGAGGTAAATTAAAATTGTTAATTGCATCAATATGTGTTGATGACGGTTTAATACCTAACTGATTAATTTCATATCCCAGATAATTCAATTTATTTTTGAAGAAAGAACATTTTTGATTCTGAATTTCAAGACAATTATCATGCAACAAGTCAAAAACTTGTTTCAATATTTCAAAATGTTGCTCTACATTTTCTGTTGCGATGAGAATGTCATCAATATATACTAAAACGTTTCCAGTTTCAATTAAAGATTTAAAAATTGTCATAATAAACCTCTGAAAGACGGACGGCGCGTTACACAGACCAAACGGGGTTTTAATATACTCAAACTGGCCATCTGGTGTAACAAACGATGTATATTTGATTGAATTTTCATTAACAGGTATATGATGAAAACCGTTCTTCAAATCTATTAATGAAAATACCTTTTTATTTATTAATTTGTCAAGACAATCTTCTATTAACGGAATAGGAAATCTGTCCTTGACCGTGATTTTATTTAAATCTCTATAATCAATGCATAATCGTAAAGTTCCGCTTTTTTTTCTTACTAATACTAACCTACTAGAGTAGGGGCTATTACTAGGACGAATTATTTCTTTGTCTAATAAATCTCTAATTATAATATTAACCTCATCTTTCTCTTTTATAGACAAACGTTTTGGAGTATGATATATCGGTATATCTTTCGTTAATTCTATTTGCATTTCATGCAGTATAACCGGTTTATCTTTTTTTTCTTTACTTATAAACTCATTATATATTTCTCTGAAACCATTACTAATTAAAAAATCTTTCTTACTGTCATCATAATAAGGTCCTATATCAAGAAGTATACTATTAATTTCATGATCTGAATAATCTATTGCTAGAATTTCGTTAAATAAACTAACAGTCCTCGATTCATCTGTAAGTAAGTCGGTCTTTTCAATAGATATCAATGACTTGCCGTTTTCCACGTTCATCAAACACCTTATTGATGTATCCTGCATAAATTCCCGTCCAAGAACACAATCGTAGTCCATTGTGTAGTCCGGAACAACCAGAAATCTAATTGGAATACAAAAATCATTAATTTTACAGTTTAAATTTAAGTTCCCTAATATACTTAGCTTGGAACCATTAATACCCGAATAACAAACATCATTTGCGTTACTTAGTTCAACGTTTGAATGAACTAAGCTAAATTTTAGAAAATTAATTGGACTTCCAGTATCAAGTAGACATTCCATTTTCCGTTTCAGTTTGTCACATTCTATACTTATTTTAAATGTATTTACTCCATTTATTAAACTGATATTTTCTTTACGAAAACAATTTTCGGCAGTATGACCAACTTTTTGACATTTGGTACATTTTTGACGTTTAGACTCCTTAGGGCAATTTATAGACAAATGTCCATACTCGTTGCAGTTGTAACATCTAACTGGATTAATTCTTGAATGAAACTTTGGACGAACATCAGTTTTTGATTGAACTTCAGATTCAGTTATTTTGATATTATGAAACTTCGGAACTGAATTTGAATCGCGCACTGTTGATTTTGTTTGTCTTTTCACTATTTCCTCGTACCATCTCAATTGTTTAAGCAATTCGTTTGAGTTATTGAAATTGGTTAATGCTAAAACTCTAACTATATTTTGATCGGTGATACCTGCAATGATGTACTTCATTATAGCACTTTCACTGACATTACCATTAGCAGCTAGTTGTTGCATTTCGAAGAAATAGCTGTCATACGTTTCATCTGATTTTTTCTTTCTCGATGAAAGTTTAAAATGAATATCAGACTCATCATAAAATGACGAAAAGTTTATTTCGACATCTGCTCTAAATCTGTCAAATGTTTGATATAAAATATTATGTTGCCCTGCAAACCATATCTTTGCAGCTCCTTTTAATCTCAGCGATGAATAGTGAATGGTTTGTAAATCATTCCACTCGTACATATTTTTCAGATAATGAATACGAGCTAACCATTGCTTTGCATTCATCGACTCTGATTGACCTGGATCAAATTCTGGTATTAACTCTTTAACATCTGTTGGATGAAGAAACCCTTGCACTTTATTCACTGTAAAATTGCTTCTTCCAGCCAAATTAATTTCTTTTTCTTTTTCGAAAATGTCTCGTTCTCTTTTAAGTAGTTCTTTTTCGCGCTCTATAAGATTCTGTTGTTGAATATTATATTTCATCTGATATTCCAAATATGTGTTCTCTACCGTTTGGCGTGCTGGTGAACTATGAAAAATATTTAATTTCGGCGATGGCGGTACACTCACATTTGCATTAATGTTCTGATCAATACATTGATTTTGCACATGTGGCGTGCAATAAATATTTTGCATATCTGATACCTGCATTCCAAAATTGGGAATGTTTTGTTGCATGTTATTACTATCCGGCACAAATTGTGAAGTTTTCGGCATAAAATTACTGGATATTAACTGGTTTGAATTAATATTCCACTGGTTCATGAAAGGATTATCATTCTGCATTAAATGACTAGACAGTCCTTCGAATGGTGACGGTGTGTTGAAATCGATTCTCCGTGCCACATTATTGTTGACATAACCTCGATTTTCCACATGGCTTTCACTTTCATTATTTGTATTTAGCATTATTAAAAAATAATTAAATATTTACGTTTCTATGGATAATTCGGCAGGAAACTCCTGAAACTGTATCCCACTTCTGAAAAACTGTAGAGTCTTGTTTTTAGATTATTAATAAAAGACTATCTTATTTTTACAACTTTTACTAAACAAGCTCTTTTTTATTATGTATCTATATTCACATTCTACATTAATTTATTATTTAGTAGTACCAACATAAAATATTAAAACAATAATGAAAGCATGTACGTGACATCTATTATATAACATAAAAACTAAACATTTCAAATTTCATTACCTACACATTGGTTTTACTCTTACAATTCAAAAGTTCCTTTATTATATTTTTAATTTAATAGAATTGTTTAATTTTAAAATCATTCAGTGAAGTTTATTTTTTTAATTTCCTCATACATAAATATGAGCAATTTCACGGAGATTCAACAACGTTTTGAGTTGACCCCTTTTAATTTTGATTATTTTTGTTTATAGATAGTCTTTGATAAATAAAAAATACAAGTTCTCTTAGAATTTTTTTTTTCGACCAGGGGTCTTCACAGGGTGCCCCTCAATTTTTTGTTATTTTGTGATGTGACTGCATTTTGACGAGCGATTGTAGAAAAACTACTGAATCGATTTTCATAAATGATATGTCGTTGAATAGGTATTAGAACAAAGTTTTTAAAAATGTACACTGTTAATTTTTTGAAATAATTTTTAACGGTGTAACATAAGAAAAAAACGGTGTAATTGAAAAAAAGATGGCATAGCCTCTTTTTTTTTTTTTTTTTTTTTAATTTAAATTGAAGCTTATTTTATATCTAACCACTTGTGAAAGTTGAGGACACGCGTTATTTTTTGTTTTAAAGATAAAATTCGTTGTGCATATGACTGTCGGGAATCAGTTTTTTTTGTTCTGAAGGAAAATTATAAAAATGGCGTTATAAACTAAGAGATATTTTTTTTATGTTAAATATCAAATATTTTATTATTAGATGAACTTTTTAAAATATTATAAAAATTATATATGTAGTACAATAAATAAAATAAATACAATTGTTAAAAATGATTTACTTATTTTACAAACAGAAGTTTCTTTTGAATAGGAAAGCACTTCTGCAATTATTTTCTTTGTATTAGATGGCATAAACAATGAAATGTTTATTTATCACTTTTAGTAATCACTTGTCACTCTTATAAAAAATAATTTGACAGTCTTGACTGCAAACAAAAAAGCCGTATAAACAACTAAATCTATTTAGGAACTTTTGACTGGAGAAGTATTATGTTCGTATTATGTTATTATGGAATCATAAAGTAAAAGATTGTTTTTCAACATTAAATTACAAATATTTTATTATTGAATAAACTTTTTAAAATATCATACAAATTATATATGTGAAAATAAATATAGTTATTAAAAATTATTTACTTATTTTACATTCAAAAGTTTCTTTTGAGTTGGAAAACATTTTTGCATTTATTGTCTTAGTATCTACTGGTACAAAAGAATGAAATTTTTGAGTTCCACTTATAGTAATCGCATTTTTAAATCGATTTTGTAATTTTTCTTTTGTTAATTGATATTCATTTTTATCGGCGTATCCAAAGTTCATGGTAGATTCCCATTTTAAAGCCCATTCGAAAAGTTTTTTTGGTGTATTAATAATATTATCTTCGCTCGCCATACTATAACGGTATGCAGCACGCTTCAGTGTACCACCAATTCCATCACAAGGTCCCTTTCCATGGCTGGTAGCATGAAAATGCCATTCAGCGTCAACCTTAAATTAACTAATTAACTTATGCCACCATAAAGAAGACTTTAAGGTTGACGCTGAATGGCATTTTCATGCTACCAGCCATGGAAAGGGACCTTGTGATGGAATTGGTGGTACACTGAAGCGTGCTGCACACCGTTATAGTATGGCGAGCGAAGATAATATTATTGATACACCAAAAAAACTTTTCGAATGGGCTTTAAAATAGGAATCTACCATGAACTTTGGATACGCCGATAAAAATGAATATCAATTAACAAAAGAAAAATTACAAAATCGATATAAAAATGCGATTACTATAAGTGGAACTCAAAAATTTCATTCTTTTGTACCAGTAGATACTAAGACAATAAATGCAAAAATGTTTTCCAACTCAAAAGAAACTTTTGAATGTAAAATAAGTAAATAATTTTTAATAACTATATTTATTTTCACATATATAATTTGTATGATATTTTAAAAAGTTTATTCAATAATAAAATATTTGTAATTTAATGTTGAAAAACAATCTTTTACTTTATGATTCCATAATAACATAATACGAACATAATACTTCTCCAGTCAAAAGTTCCTAAATAGATTTAGTTGTTTATACGGCTTTTTTGTTTGCAGTCAAGACTGTCAAATTATTTTTTATAAGAGTGACAAGTGATTACTAAAAGTGATAAATAAACATTTCATTGTTTATGCCATCTAATACAAAGAAAATAATTGCAGAAGTGCTTTCCTATTCAAAAGAAACTTCTGTTTGTAAAATAAGTAAATCATTTTTAACAATTGTATTTATTTTATTTATTGTACTACATATATAATTTTTATAATATTTTAAAAAGTTCATCTAATAATAAAATATTTGATATTTAACATAAAAAAAATATCTCTTAGTTTATAACGCCATTTTTATAATTTTCCTTCAGAACAAAAAAAACTGATTCCCGACAGTCATATGCACAACGAATTTTATCTTTAAAACAAAAAATAACGCGTGTCCTCAACTTTCACAAGTGGTTAGATATAAAATAAGCTTCAATTTAAATTAAAAAAAAAAAAAAAAAAAAGAGGCTATGCCATCTTTTTTTCAATTACACCGTTTTTTTCTTATGTTACACCGTTAAAAATTATTTCAAAAAATTAACAGTGTACATTTTTAAAAACTTTGTTCTAATACCTATTCAACGACATATCATTTATGAAAATCGATTCAGTAGTTTTTCTACAATCGCTCGTCAAAATGCAGTCACATCACAAAATAACAAAAAATTGAGGGGCACCCTGTGAAGACCCCTGGTCGAAAAAAAAAATTCTAAGAGAACTTGTATTTTTTATTTATCAAAGACTATCTATAAACAAAAAATAACCAAAATTAAAAGGGGTCAAGTCAAAATTTCCCAAAAATTTGCTGAACTTGCGTGAAATTGCTCATATAGTTTTAATTATATATAATTTTATTTGTTGGCCTTAATTATATAGTCATTATAATTAATAATATGTACATGTAAATTATAAAAGAATATATGAATGCAAATAAACTATATTTGCAACCAGCTTAATTTGTTCAAAGGACACATATAAAGGCAGAAAATTAATTAATCAAAAAATTTCATTTATTGAAATTGGTTTTCCGGAAATTTACTAGCAAATTTGCCATAAATTTACCATAAATTTGCATTTATTTGAATTTGTTTTACGAAGATTTTGGAATTTTATTTGTTTCGGATTGATTGAGGAATTTTATTTGTTTCGGATCGATTTTTCAAATTGATTGATTAGAGGAAGTAAATTTTGTTTTGGAAAGAGAGAAGTAAATTCTATAGCGCGAATGACTAGCTACAGTGCTCTTAGGACACGTAACTTTGAATTATATAGGAAAATATTTTCAAGCTATACATCAACGTCACATGATCGGCACTTTACGCCCCAATGGTCGGTACATTGTTAAAAGTAGTTGAAGCTAGATTCACTCATATTTCAAGTCGAAGCTAGATTCACTCATATTTTCAGTCCAATTTCATGTTCAATTACACATCATGTCATCCAAAAAATTACTTTTATTTGACAAATGTTTCTAGTTTAAAGTGTTTCTTAATTATGTTTGTCAAAAAAATGGGTGAAAATCATTCTTTTGACAATTTATAAACCAAATAAATCAAGCTCCTGGTCTCACATAAATAAGCCAACCTCCAAGATTTCTCCAAATTCAAAGCTACAACTCACAATTTTTTGTCACACTTGAAGAGTTTTTTGACACACAGGCAGACGTTTTTTTGAATCGTTATAACCTAAAACGTCGAGAAATCCCCAAAAAACTGTGTGCAGGATTTTGACGTTTGGCTCCAGACCAAAGTAATTTACGTATTGTCCAAATTGGAAAAATTAACAAATTAGCATAGAAATATATTTCAAAAACAAAATCAGACAACTCAGACCTGTTTTGTTGTTGGTATAGACATATTTTAATAATAATATTATAATTATTTAAAATATAAAATGATCAATGAAGAACTATTAAAAGTCCTGCAATTTATAGATACATATCGTGAACGTATGATAGCTGATTTAGGTGAGGCAGTTGCCATACGATCTGTTTCAGGTTCATACAAAAATGCAAGGGATGTCGTTAAAATGATTAAGTGGACGGAAGCATGGTTGAAAAAATTAAACGCAAAATATGAATGTTTTGATATTGGAAGTTATGAAGTTGAAGGAAATACTATTAAATTGCCTTTAGTGATTCTAGCATCTTTAGGTAGGTGTTAAAAGTACGATTTTTAACTTAATTTTTAATTAATGAGAAAAATAAAACCTCATAGGAAATGATTCAAAAAAGAAAACCGTTTGTGCTTATTGTCGACTTGATGTAAAAGATGCCGATGAAAATGATTGGAACACGAATCCATGGAAATTGAAACAAGAAAATCGCCGGCTTTATGGTCGTGGAACATCTAAAGGAAAAGTAGCACTAATAAGTTGGCTTCATTGTATTGAAGGCTTTCAAAAACAGGACGTCAAATTACCGGTAAATGTTAAATTAATAATTGAAGGAATGTTTGAAATGGGAAGCTTTGGTATGGAACAATTTCTATACACACAAAGATTGACATTTATAAAAAACATTGATTATATTTGTGTATGTGAATCTGAGTGGATTAACCAAACATTACCATGTATTAGTTATGCTACTGTTGGTATTTGTGTTTTCGAACTAAAAGCTCATACAACAAACCCATCAGTATTTGATTTAAAAGAAATCGTTGAATACCTATCAAATAATTGTGTCGATAAACTCGGTAACATATTAATTCCAAACATCAACGATGATGTTTTACAAATAACACCAGATGGAGAAAAAACATTCGAAAGTATTCGTTGTGATCTATCGTTAATTAAACCTCAATTACCTGAATACATGCATGATTGGAATCAACGAAAAATTTTAACAAGATTATGGAGACTACCTTCATTATTATTTAAAGAAATTGAAAATATTACTTGTACGTGCTCTGAAGAAAAATCTGATAATCGAAAAGATATTAGAAGAAAATTTATAATGAAAATCGTTCCGGCACAAACACCAGATCGTTGTACAAAATTCATTTTGGAACATATTAAAAATCTTTTCACCACCAAATTTGATTCAAAATATCAAGTAAATTGTCGACTTTCCAAAAATTTAAAGAAAATCATATGTGATCTTAAAAATGGAGATAAAACGGAATTGACAGTTACATGTGAAAATACGGTTGCTACCCGCCCATGGACAGAAGATATTACAAGTAAACATTATCAAGCTGTTCGTAAAGCTATTGTTGGAATTTATAAGGAAGAGCCTAATATTATTCGTGAGAGTATTGATATTCCTATAATTTTGATTTTGAAAAAAGTATTGAATTCAGTTTGGGTTTTGTTCAGAATGTTTAAGTTTAATTTTTTTTCCAAATGTAGGTTATACAAAAAAGCATTGTTCTAATGCCTCTCGGTAATAACGAAATGGATGAAAAATTTGCAAATGAATGTGTTATCATTCGAAATTATTTTGAAAGTAAAAAACTTCTTGCTGCCTATCTTTTTCAAATTGCTGCCATTAAATAGAAACAATTTGAAATCAATTTTTACTGTTAAAATTTTGCCTGAATGAGTTTAATAATTTGAAATTTTTTTTGATTGATTTAATTTTTTGAAATTTTTGAAAACTTTTATTTTTAATAAATTATATATTTATCTTCCGTTTACGAATTTCAAAACTGTATTATTTATTATTATAGAGCTTTCGTTCCTTAAAAAGTTGTGATTTTTTGCCCTTTTAGGGTTCCGTTTTTTATACGGAACACTATTGGCGAAACTTCGATGTGTTTTTGTCTTAAAATCGATTTTCTTAACTATAAACCCTATGGACCTGAAAGTTGAGGTGCGTATAAAACTTAACTGTCCTCTGAAGATGACGGGTACAAAAAAAATAAAGTAGTTTCCGTTTGCGTTACGGGACTGCGATGTAAGGCCTTAAAATGATTTGGACTTTTCTACACAAAATAATAATATTATTTTACACCGGAAAGCTCAAAAAAATATATGAAAACTGAATCTACGACAAACTAATTAAAATTAACACTTGTAAATCTTTTATCATGAATCACTTTGTAATTGTAAAGAAACTTATTAATTGGCTAACAAATAAAATAACTTAGTTAAAAACAAATCAAAAATTATATAAATTAAAATTCAATAAAAAGCTTACATTAATTTATTTCTTGAATGTTGTCTTCTTCATGTTTTATTTTACGTCTTCGTTTATCGTCTGTGATAACTCCCTTTATTAACGATTCCCCAGACATTTGATTAAAAATAGTAGGTATTGCAGTTTTCTTAATTGACGTAACTTCGATCTAAACAATTTTCCTCAAAATGCTGCGAACAAATTACATCATGTTTCTGCGGTTTCCAAGGTTTTAAATTTAGTGCTTTTAACCATGCATTTTTTAATATTTTGTATCGGTTGGAAATCTGTGACATGTTATTTTATTTCTATTATGCTTTTCGTAACGATTTGAGTTCACACGTTTACATATACAATACTTTTATTATTTAATTAAATTTGCAAAATTTTAATGTGTTTAAATTGTAAATAACAGCATGTCCAAATAAAACACAAAACGTCCAGATAACATTATTTTTTCTTAAAAAACTTAAGCTTTCGATTTTTTTTTGGTTCTGTCATATTTTTTTTTTTTTTTTTTTGTTTTTAAGGCGTTCATGCTCTATGTAGGAGCGTTGCCAGGTTCATCAGCTTTCAATATTCACCACGGTCATTCGCAACAGCGACATAATTACCATGGCAGCCGATTTTTTTAAGGTCGTTTATTACGTCAGTCTCCCATTGTAGTCGTGGTCTACCTCGCGGTCGCCCACTCCCTGGGGTACTAACGTACATTTTTCTAATCATTCCAGACTGTGAATCGGCTCGTAGAACATGCCCAAACCAAGCAATCCTATTAGAACGGATACAACCTATTATATCAGGACCCTCAAGAAGGTCTCTGATCTCAAAGTTATATCGGGTTCTATACTCTCCATCGTCTGTCTTAAGTGTACCAAAAATGTAGGATCTTACGCTCAAATACAGATAAATGCGATTCGTCATTTTGTGTAAGGATCCACGTTTGTGACCCATACTTCACAACCGGTCTAATCAATGTCTTGTATAACTTGAGCTTGGTGTTAGTTGATACATACAGTGATCCAAGGAGAGGTTTAATTGAGTAGAAAGTTCGGTTACCTACAGCGATTCGAGCTTTTATATCTGTAAGTATGCTGTTGTTTGAGTCAAGCATTGATCCCAAATATTTAAAAGATTCAACTCCCTCAATTCGTTCATCGCCGCACATCAAATCTTTCTTCTCAGCCTCCCTTGAAACATTCATATGTTTGGTTTTATTGTAGTTAATTTGCAGACCAATTTTTCTAGCACCACTCTCAAGCGACTTGAAAGTCTCACTTATAACAGCTTCACTTCGGCCGAGGATGACAACATCATCAGCGTCAGCAATCATCTGTACTGAGTTTATTGACAAGATATTGTTATTAGTCGGTAGTTTCTTTTGACGGCACACATATTCCAAGTCTAAATTAAAAAGTATAGGAGAGATAGCATCACCTTGTCTTAAACCGGAGTCGACTTTAAAAAACTTTGATATTTCGTTCTCTACTCGTACACAGCATTGAGAGTTCTGTACTGTCATTTTGCATAGTGATACCAGTTTACCAGGAATTCCCATTGACACCAGAGCAGACCATAGAGTCTCTCGTTCGAGAGAGTCGTAGGCCTGCCTGAAATCAATTAAAAGTTGGTGCACAGGTATGTTGAACTCTCGGCACTTTTCCAAAATCATCCTTATCGAGAAAAGGGCATCGGTAGTACCTCGGCCCCGCCGGAAACCACACTGATATTTTCCAAACAGTTGTTCAGCAAAAGGATTGATTTTGGATAGCAAAATGTAAGAAAAGATTTTATATGCTGTGCAAAGGAGAGCGATTCCTCTGTAGTTTGCACATTGTAGGCGATTACCTTTTTTATGGATTGGTATCAGCATAGCTGTGTTCCAGTCCTGTGGCATGGTTTCAGTCCTCCAGATCATTTGAACAAGTTCAAACAATCTTAAGGATAGAGTTTCGCCACCATGTACAATCATTTCGGATGTTATATCGTTGATACCAGGTGCTTTATTGCGAATTCCTCTTTGGTTGGTTCGTCTACATGTACCTTTGACGCACGAATAAGCTTTGCTCGTCACCCGACTTGTTGCTGGTCACTTAAGTTGAGAAGATTCTCAAAATAAGCGGTCCAAGTATCTAAAATATTTTTAAGGTCTACTTGTAGCTCCCCATCTTCGTTTTGAATAGCAGTCGATCTAGTTTGAGGGCCCTTCTTTAAGGTTTTAACCTGTTGAAAGAAGTTACGCGATTGATGTTCCTTATTGAAGCTTTCAATCTCCTCACACTGTCTCTTCCACCATTCTCTCTTCGTTCGTCTACATAGCTTTGTAACGGCTTGTCTTGCCAGTTTATAGTTCTCCTTCGTGGACCTGGTGTTGCGTCCTTGTAGACACTTCAGATAGCAATCTCTTTTGTATTGAATAGCATCAAGGCATGCTTGATCCATCCATGGCTTCTGGGAGTGGTTCTGTGGTCGTCCAAGTATTCCCTCAGCAGCGCTTAAAACAGCATCTTTGAGCAAATACCATGACTTATCGACGTCTCCATTAATGGTTTCTGATCTCTCCAATGTTTCGGCAATATGGTTTTGATATCTCTCTTCTGTTTCAGCATTCTTTAATGATGAGATGTTAAAACGTTTCCGTTGATTGAATTTTGGAATGCCTGGATTTGGGAAGTGGAACATTATCGTTGCACATACAAGGAAGTGGTCACTTCCAATGTATGCACCTCTAAAGGATCGCACATCCAGAACGCTCGAAAAGAAACGTGTTGTTACTAGAACGTGATCAATTTGATTTCGAGTGTTTCCATTCGGTGAGACCCAAGTCTGCTTATGAATCGATCGATGCGGAAAGAACGTACTGGCAATTCTCAAATTATTTGACAATGCATCTCAGTCATTCTCTCACCATTATCATTCGAATTCAAATGCAAGCTGTTGGGACCCACCACATTTCCATAAGAGATATCTCTTCCAACCTGTCCATTAAAGTCACCAAGAACCATAATGAAATCGCGTGTAGGTGTTTGTTTCATAACCTCTTCCAGTGCTATGTAGAAATTATCCTTCTCGTCGACGGTCTTAGCTTCAGTTGGTGCATGCACGGCAATAAGAGAAATATTGTTATATGTACCGCGTACACGTAGGTAGCAGATCCTCTCACTGACCGGGATGAATTTCATCACGGCTTCTTGTATGCGTGCACCAACAAGACAGCCAGTACCAAATTCTCTTCGAGAAGGATGACCACTACAGTATAGAGAGTGACTATCCAAATCTTGTTTTCCGATTATCGGCTGTCTAATTTCTTGTAGAGCAATAATATCCATCCTATACCTCTCAGCCTCTGTTTCTAGACTTATAAGAGCATCAGGAGCGCTCAGGCTTCGCACGTTCCACGTTCCGATTCGGTAGTCTGGTCCTTTTTCACGTCCAGGTAAAATTCTGTTGTTGTATCCGGGTTTGTTTTTCTCTTTCTGATAACCAACTTTAACATATTAGTTTTTTTCCGGGGTTAGGGTGTTAACCTTAGGCCCAACCCAAATTGTCGTGAATGAGTCCGTTCTGCATATTAAGGTCACCAGAAACAACCTTTTTTACACGTTTATATAGCGAGCCGCTTCAAGCCGCCCCTGACATGGAGAACAGACGCTTGAGTCATCTCTGTCATATTTATATATATAAATATTTTTATTTATATATATAAATATTTTCTTTAGGCTTAAAATCTCAATTCAAACTAATACTAAAACAAATTATGGTTTTGAAATGTCACAAGATACAAACTCAACATTCTGGTATAAAATTGATATATTTTTAAACAATTTATAAATAAATAAATATTTAATTAATCACTAATCTCTTTGATTCAATTTTATATACTAATTGATTTAAAAATTATATACTAATTGATTTAAAAATTATATACTAATTGACCTCGATCCAAACATTTTGATCGTTTTTATATCATATCATCGATCTTCCGTTTTCCTTTCCAATAAGCCATTCCCCTGTTTTTTTTACAAATAAAAAAATCATCTATGCAAAACTTGTATTTTTAATTGAAATTATTTAAATCATAAACAAAAAAATGTTTAACTGTACAGTGGTACAAATAAATGTCGACGTTTATTACAATTGAAGAAAATTAATAAAATTATTAGTCATTAATTTCATTGAATTTGAAAACTATTATTTTAGAGTAAAAATTGAAAATAGTCCGTCGTTACAGCCTTTAAGAAAATACTTTTTTTACCGAGTCAAGTAGGGTATCATATGAAAGGGGCTTGAATTCAGTATGCCTTTAAAATATATTTTAGAATTTTTCACTACACAGCGGCCTTACTCTGACATTCGATAGCCTTCGTTTTACACCCAATTTCGATAGCCTTCGTTTATTTGGTACTATGAAATTCGAAGGCGAATAAACGCTATCGAATATTTTGTTTGACATATAAAAGTTTAGATAGCGCAACAATATTTTTCTAAATTATTTTATAACGATATTGTGTTTGATTTTTTTGTATCGTTTTTGTATTCGCCCATATTTTCTGGTCATTTATAATTTCGAAATGAAGTTAATATTTTTTCTTTCTAAATATTGATTATAATATTTAATAAATGTTGTTTACATATTATTAGTAAAAAAATATTTTATGAACTTGCACATTATTTTTTTATTGTTATGTTGCAATTTTAGGGGAATATTTAGAAGTTAGAAACCAAATATTTTCAAATTAATCAACAACATTGACATTATTTACTTATAAAAAACTGACATTTGACATATTTAAAACAAAATGTAGTAGATTTTCTATTTTTTACTGTTGAAAACACTTATCGAATGCTAGAGTATGAAATTTTAGTTTGGTCGAAAAGAACTATCGTTTCTAAAACGAAGGCTATCGAATGTGAGAGTAAGGCCCAAGTTTTATGTTTTCTGGGTAACCACGTAGTTCCGGACCTATTTAATAAAGAATCTTCAAAAGTCTTTGGAAATATAGAAAAAGTGGTAACTTTTGAACTAAAAATATAGCGAAGTGTAAAATACACATAATCGTATTTATTAAGAGGATGGGAATCAGAAAGGGGAAAACACCATTTAAAACCCAGGAATGTGAGATATCATATGAAAGAGCACTTAATTTGAAAAACATTGTAGTTTTTTCAGAATATTGCGATGCACAGTTTTTGCATTATTGTCAAAAAAGTGAAACAAAAAGTTCCCCACCCTCCCCTTTGGGTTCCGAGCTTAATTGACAGACAAATTTGAAAAAAATCACAGAGAAAGGAAGTTTGAAAAACTCTGAACGAAAACTATAGCAAAGTTTCACATGATTAAATATTTTGTATTTTGAGGGGGTGAGATGGGAAAGGGCGAAAAAAATCTTTTTTGACCCAAACGAGTGGGGGGGGGGGTGTCATATAAAAGAGCGCTAAATTTCAGAAACATTGTGATTTTTTTCAGTACACAGCTTTTGAGTTATTGTCAAAAAAGTGCAACAAAAAGTTGGTCCCCCTCCCCTACGTTTCTTCGTTGATTGACAGGAAAATTTGAAAAAACGCAGATGCAGGAAATTTGATAAATCCGTTACGAAAAATATACCGAAGTCTCAAATAATTTTATTTCCATATGTTTAGGGGATGGGAGTGTGGAAGGGTGAAAAAAAGTTTTTTTGACCCAAATGAGTGGGATGTCATATGAAAGAGCGCTTAATTTCAGAAAAATTGTGATTTTTTTAGAATTTTTCAGTACACAGTTTTTGAATTGTCAAAAAAGTACAACGAAAAGATGCCCCCTCCCCTACGATTCGACATTGATTCACAGAAAAATCTTAAAAATTTTATAGAGATAGGAAGTTCACTAAACCTTGAACGAAAACTATAGAGATATGTCACATAATTATTTTTATGTATTTGGGGGGGGGGGGGGGGGGGAGGGGGGGGGTGAGATTGGGGAAGAAAGAAACAAATCGATCAAAACGAGTGTCATATGAAAGAAGAATTAATTTAAGGAACATTGTAATTTTTTTTTAGAATTTTGCGGTGCACAGTTTTTGAATTATGGTCAAAAAAGTGCTAATGAAAGTTGTTTATAACAACGTTCCGAAGCTGATCGACAGAAGAATTTGAAAAAACTCACCTTGATAGGAAATTTGACAACTCTGAACTTAAACTACAGTGAAGTGTCACCTAATTATTTTTCTCTATTTTAAGGGGTAGAAAGTGGGGAAGGGTAAAAAGAGCTTTTTGACCCAAATTAAAGGGATGTCATATGAAAGAGCACCTTATTTAAGAAATGCTGCTTTCAAAATTTTGCATTGCACAGTTTTTGAATTATTGTTAATTATTATTGAACTGTTATTTGAATTAATAATGTATATTTTCCAATATATACCATTTACAAGTTGGTGTAACTGAATCTCTCCCTAAACTGCTTTTGCTAATATTTAACGAGATAGCATATTGTGTATAATTTGGATCAATTTTCAAGTGACGTTGCTACTGGCATTAAGGAGGAAAAAATCATTTTATGTGCCTATGGTTTTGCAATATAAAAATTCTACGACACACCTTTATGTAAATTATTTTGTCAGTTTGTTCTTCTACATTCACGGAACCTTCGGCGAGTGAATTTTATTCGCACTTGACCGACTTTTTTTTAAGTCACATCAATCCAAAAGTGACAATCTTTCCACCCAATTCAGCCATTCGCGACGTTTTATATCCGATCCCCACAACTAAGATTTAGCGTGCATCCACTTCTATCCAATTGTACAACTATTGCGAGTTTTTTTAAACACAAAAAATAATAGTTTCTCCCTGTTCACGCATTATCGTGAATTTCTAAATAGGAGTTGGAGTTTATGATTTGTAGAGTTTTGGTTTTCTATAAAATGGACTGTTTTGGTAGTTTTAGTCTCTTATTCTTACGAATTTATATCTGAATGGTGTGGTCAGTGAGAAGTGTTGTTTGTGTTATTTCATGTAGTTGGTTGAGTATGAGCTAAGCTCTCTCTTTGTTATTTTTAAGTAAATTTTAAATGTTTTGTATTCCCATGTGTTGGATCAGTGATTGTAAGATTAATAAAGGAGGTTTATATAGGGTTGTGTGCATCAGGTCAGTTTTTTAATGTATATATAAATTAACCAAATAGTTTTTTCTTTGTTCTCTGACAAATATTCGTCGAGTGTGCATGCAGTGGAAAAAATCGTATAAGTTTTCATCGATTGGAACGGGTGATGTTTCCATGCATCTTTCATTTCATATGTACATGATTTTAAATTATTATATGAGCTGATATATTTTCATCATTGCATCAATCATCTCATATGTACATGATTTCAACTATTATATGAGCTGATATTTTCGTCATAGCTCCAGTTAATCATCTCATTTACATAACTTCAACTATTATATGAGCTGATATTTTCATCATTACTTCAATCAATCATCTCATGTGTACATGATTTCAACTATTATATGAGCTGATATTTTCGTCATTACTTCAGTTAATCATCTCATTTACATAACTTCAACTATTATATGAGCTGATAATTTCGTCATTACTTCAGTTAATCATCTCATTTACATAACTTCAACTATTATATGAGCTGATATTTTCTTCATTGTATCATTCATCTCATATGTACATAACTTCAATCATTATATGAGCTGATATATTTTCATCATTGCATCATTAATCTCATATGTACATGATTTCAACTATTATATGAGCTGAGATATTTTCGTCATCGCTTCAGTTAATCATCTCGTTTACATAACTTCAATTATTATATGAGCTGGGATATTTCCATATTTGCATCGCGGTGTTGGAGGTTGATGTGCCAACCAACTCACATCAAATATATCTTCAAGGAAAAAAATACAGTCCACCTCTCATCGACGCCTCATCATTTGGTCCTTCGAGCCGGATATATACGCAGCTCGTCTCAAAATAACTTCGGAAGAAAAAAAACCAACCAACGTTGTTGGATAATTTAAGGTACCATTTAGTATAATTTATAAGTAACTTAATTATTTAAATTTTCGTCAAATATCATTAACATTATGCATTTCTCTAGCATTTATATTGTCATTGTTTATTAACACGACTTGCGTGATCATATAATCGTGATTTTTTCGGGACATTCACTACTACGGGGTGTACAATGTCGCTTAGTCGATTGTTTAATTGTCTATGGTCGATGGCTTGTCGGATTGTTTCATTTTTTTGACATATTTCGTCTGGAACAATGTTCATCCGTTTTTCTCTTCGGTATTAATTTTCCATAAGGTTAACATGCCGGATTCCCCTTACGAAGACCTCTTGAAAAAACAACGTCGTACAAAATCTCGTCGTACCTGAATGGAATTTGAATTCCAAAATAATTTTGCTGTTGTCGTTAATATTTTTAAAAAATCTTTATACATCTCGTCATACTCTAATGGAATTTGAATTCCAAGATAAATTTTCTTATTTCCGTTAATAATTCAGTTCGTCGTACTTTAATGTAACTTGAGTTCCATATAATTGTTGTCTTCGCTAATATTTTGAAAATCGTTATTCATTTTTCGTCGTACCTTGTTGGAATGCGATTTTTCGTTAATAGTTGGAGTCACTATTCGTTTCGTCGTACTTAGTAGAATGTGATTTCCAGATACAATTGTTGTCTTCGTTAATATTTTAGAAAATCGTTCTGTCGTATTTTTAACTCATTCGTCGTACCTTATTAGATTAATTGTTATTTTTAGGATTCTGTTATATTATGTATTATATTCATCGTATTCTAGTAGATTAAACAGCATATTCATCGGATGTTCCAATATTAAATTACCAATTTATTCATCGGATCATTTCAAAATCACCGTTTTTAGGTGTGGAGTAATTAATTATTTAATCCACATCGTTCGTCAGTCAACATGGAAGTTTTGATATTGGTTTGTCCAACATTCGCTGGTATTTGGATGTGTTAGCTTCATTAATTTTTCGTCGTTCTCCTTGTTGCTATCATAATTCCAACAGATGTTCACTCTTTTCTCATTCTTCGTTGCCTTGGCAGAGTGTGTCTCACAGCCCACCTTCGTCGTATAGTCGTTGAGACAAAATCAAACAATGTTTCCAATGTTAACCAATGTGTCCTTGCAAAATGGCGAACATGCCTCATTTGTATTTAGTAGTATTCGTCATTAGAATTCGTTTCAACTCAATATTTGGTAGTTAATGGTTCGGTAGTATCTTAAGCCGTTATAGGTTTAGTTATAATTTAATAAAATGTTTGTCTTCAGTAGGAATTAAAGTCATTAGTTATTTTCACGCGTCTTTCGTCTAGTTTATGTTACAAACCGAAAATGATTTCGTTTGAATTAGAATTTTATATTTTGTCATTTCCGTCTGCCAAATTGATAATTCAGGTTGTAGCACCGAGCTTTAATCGTTGACATTTAACTTTTGCAGGCCCCCTCTATTAGCTCAAGATGCGTGCTCAAATGCAACTGACAAATGGTTCATATGCATGTTCGCGTGTTTCGTCTCAAAGCAGTCCAGTTGGAAATCGGTATTAACTCATCAGCTGATCCTTTTAGAGCTTGGTTTCGTCGTATGTATGGTATCACGTAGCGGATTGTGATGTTTTTAAAAATTCTGCTTCCACAACATTGCCAACTTCATTGAAGCTTGTAATCTTCAGCATATCCAACAAGCAGCATGCATGTGGTCTACTCTTCGTCACAGAGTGTGTCCGACAACTCAATTTCGTTGTACAATCGTTGTGTCATTTTAAATTGAGCCTATTGTCATTTCCATTAACCCAGCTGAATCCATTCTGAAAACGCTCAGTAGCACGAATCAGCGTAATCTCACATCTTGATG
The DNA here is from genome assembly GCA_963693315.1 of Diogma glabrata. Classification (NCBI taxonomy): domain Eukaryota; kingdom Metazoa; phylum Arthropoda; class Insecta; order Diptera; family Cylindrotomidae; genus Diogma; species Diogma glabrata. The sequence goes on from OY856186.1 coordinate 268,732,899, forward strand.
TTGAAGATTTGCAGCAGTTTGTTGTATCAAGTAATTACAAGCTAGTGGTGGTTTATATTTCACTAATTAATATTTGCAATCGTCCACGTAACTCAAGCAACAATGTTCTGCGACCAGTCTGTTCAGTCTGACAAGTCACTCACCTCGACTACAGTCATCCCTGAATATTCATACACTTAAAATTTACTTTAGTTGCTGTCCGTAACTGGTTTTAAGGGATTACGTAATTGCAACCATGTCGCAGCCTGGACCGTTTCATTTTGTTAAAGTAAATACTTTAAGTTCGCCAGTATGTTCACGCATTATCGTGAATTTCTAAATAGTTCATCTGAAAAATCAAAATATTTTAAATTAGAATCAAAACAAAATCAATTAAAGATTTATTTATTATTTATAAAATTATGCAAAACATCCTTTTGAAATGTCAACGAAACTGTCAATTTGAATTGACGTGTTCGGTATATTTTGATCATTCATTCGATATTTTCAATTTTCACATTGAATTTATGTGTTCGTTATTCTATATTATTAATTCGATAGTTTCGAGATCGTTGGTAAACTTGACAGCTGTGTGGAGTTTATGATTTGTAGAGTTTTGGTTTTCTATAAAATGGACTGTTTTGGTAGTTTTGGTCTCTTATTCTTACGAATTTATATCTGAATGGTGTGGTCAGTGAGAAGTGTTGTTTGTGTTATTTCATATAGTTGGTTGAGTATGAGCTAAGCTCTCTCTTTGTTATTTTTAAGTAAATTTTAAATGTTTTGTATTCCCATGTGTCGGATCAGTGATTGTAAGATTAATAAGGGAGGTTTATATAGGGTTGTGTGCATCAGGTCAGTTTTTTAATGTATATATAAATTAACCAAATAGTTTTTTTTTTGTTCTCTGACAAATATTCGTCGAGTGTGCATGCAGTGGAAAAAATCGTATAAGTTTTCATCGATTGGAACGGGTGATGTTTCCATGCATCTTTCATTTCATATGTACATGATTTTAAATTATTATATGAGCTGATATATTTTCATCATTGCATCAATCATCTCATATGTACATGATTTCAACTATTATATGAGCTGATATTTTCGTCATAGCTCCAGTTAATCATCTCATTTACATAACTTCAACTATTATATGAGCTGATATTTTCATCATTACTTCAATCAATCATCTCATGTGTACATGATTTCAACTATTATATGAGCTGATATTTTCGTCATTACTTCAGTTAATCATCTCATTTACATAACTTCATCTATTATATGAGCTGATAATTTCGTCATTACTTCAGTTAATCATCTCATTTACATAACTTCAACTATTATATGAGCTGATATTTTCTTCATTGTATCATTCATCTCATATGTACATAACTTCAATCATTATATGAGCTGATATATTTTCATCATTGCATCATTAATCTCATATGTACATGATTTCAACTATTATATGAGCTGAGATATTTTCGTCGTCGCTTCAGTTAATCATCTCGTTTACATAACTTCAATTATTATATGAGCTGGGATATTTCCATATTTGCATCGCGGTGTTGGAGGTTGATGTGCCAACCAACTCACATCAAATATATCTTCAAGGAAAAAAATACAGTCCACCTCTCATCGACGCCTCATCACTCCCTTTATGCGGCAATATAAACAGAAAAGAAAAATATGGACATTTTGGTTTTTTTATAACTAAACATCTATAGTGAAAAAAGTTTGAGAGCAAATTTTCATAATATACTTTGAGAATTTAAATTTATTGGGGATTTTTGAGATCATTCAAGTAAGTAAAGAAGTTATTGGATTTTTTTCAATTCAAAGGTATGGTTTGAAGTTTCTCAGAAAAACTTTGAGAATGTTTACATAACTTAAACATTTGTTCGTGTCGTTAGAAAATATTGCTTGTCCTTCATAAAATATTTGACCGAAATAATAACTGAAAATAAAACAATAAATTTAAATTACTCTCGTAATTATTGTCATTCATTTTATTTCAAAAAACTTAGCACAACTATGAAGAAAACATTTATTGTTTTTAATTTAGTAAAAATGTTTGTGGTAGTAAATATAAACATTATAAACAAACTAAAATGGAGAAAAGAGAAGTTGAATTACAAATGTTCTAATCACCATTTTTTATATCTCACTTCATACGATTTTAAGAATGTTTTCCCTCCGTATCTAAAAAAGCAAAAAAAAATGTCCGTCTTCCATACAAGGTTGTACAACTGGTCCAGTAATGGTCCATTACTGGCGACCAGTAACGCAGCAATGGCCTAGTACTGGCAACCATGACTGGGCCATTAACAATTTTACTAGATGATAACTTTTTTTTCAAACTATTCCATTTGTATGCAGTTCGGACAAAGAAGTCTTTCTGCGATCTGCCAGTATGACAGCGTGGGATCTCGACCGTTTGACTGGTTGCGGTAGCCGATTGTCGAGTGGAACGGGGGTAAGAATAAGTTTGAGGCATGATGCCGCTGATTTCATCTGAGCACTGTTGATGACGATATTTGTAAAAAACAACGAGGTCAGCAACAGTGCGACAATGTTGTAGGGAATCAAGTTTTGATGCCAAAGTTCGATCACCCACAATTCGTATAGCCCGCTTTTGAACAGAGTCCAATAGGGCCAAGATGGAAACAGAAGCAGCACCCCAAACTTGACAACAGTACTCCATACAGGGACGAATATAGGACTTATAAACATGGAGCAATTGATATGGAATGAAATTTTTTTTGCATCAATTTAGGAGGCCGAGTTTTTTAGACGCGCTTTTTGCCATCGCAATTACATGATCGTTCCAGAGTAGGTCATTTGAAACTGTGACACCCAATAAACGAATGCTTTTACATTCGCCTATTGGTTCATCACACATACTGAATAAAATATCTTTGGGGAACTCGGACTTTGATCTGGAAACAATCAACAGCTGTGTTTTGGTAGAGTTGGAATTGACCAGGTTTTGGTCACCCCAATCGGCGACATGTTTTAGGTCTTTATTCACGTTTATGGCAGCGTCTCTCCGGGCGGGATTTACTCGTTCGTGTATTTTACCTTTTGAAGGAAGGGGCTCGAACGACTTGTGCAGAGTACTATCATCTGCAAAACTATTTATTGGGTTGCTGGTGATTTTCAAATATTCGTTGATATAAATCAAAAATAGGGTTAGGGACAATACTGAGCCTTGAGGTACACCAGCGTTAATTAGTTTAGACTCCGAAGAAAATCCGTCTAAGAAGACCGAAATGTATCGGTTGGATAAAAAACTTTGAATCAGCTTCACAATATTGGGATGAAAACCATACGCGACGAGCTTGTGGATCAAGTTGGCATGCCAGACTCGATCGAATGCCTTGGAGATGTCTAAAGCGATAACGTATGTTTCACCTCTTTTATCAAGTATGCTGTTCCAACAATGCGCTACATAGTTTAATAGCTACATAGTTTCGAAAACCGTATTGGCTGTCGGCTATTAAATGATTCACTTCCAGAAATTTTGAAATGTGTGTATTAATATAATGCTCGTAGACTTTGGATAGGACCGATAGTAAAGCTATTGGCCTATAATTTGAGATATCGAATTTTGGTCCCTTTTTGGGGACGGGCTGGACGTTGGCCAACTTTCAGCACGAGGGAAATATACCAGATTTGTAGGATTGGTATAGAATATTTTAGTCAAAGTTGGTGCAAGTTCTTTAGAAAAGGTTTTTAAAATGATGGGTGGAATATTGTCCATTCCTGAGGCTTTGTTGATGTTTAACCCCTTTAAAAGTTTGGCGACTATTTTGGGTTTGATGTGGAGTTCATTCATATCAACTCCTGAAGACTGGATTTGGGGTATTTCTTTAGGAGTTTCCAAAACAGTGGAGTTCAGAGCAAAGCGTTCAGCGAACAAGTTAGCTTTTCTTGCGGGATCATTGACGATTAAATCACCATCAATAATACAGGGAATAGAAGATTTTGTACCAGAATTTAAAGAATTGATGGCACACATTTCGTTTGAGATAATCTGGTTAGATATTTTGTTGGCCTTTAGATATTGGGATCGATTAGTGGGAGTTTTGTTATTAATCCATATGTAATATGATCTACGTTTGTTTCTAAGTGCCGCTTTGGCAGCCTTCGAATACAAGTATTTTTGCTTGGGTTTTACAATGGAAAAAGGGACGAATTTATTGATAGCAAATTGGATGGTTTCTGTAAAGTTTTGAGCAGAAACATTTACATTGTCAGTGTAAAAACAATGACGGTCGAAAGGGAAACCATGGAAAAAATTTTTGAAGACTACTCTTATCCATTTTTGAGTAGTGAATTTTACGGGGTTTGGGAGCTGTAGTTTTAAGTAAATCAGTTTTGATAACTGATGAAATTAAATAATGATCAGAATTTCCAATACTACCTTTCGCTACATCGACACTCGTAATATCTGGCATTGTGGTAAGATAGAGATCTAAAAGAAAACTATTATCACCGCCATTACGGGGAGTGAAAGTTGGGCTTTTAACAATTTGGAATAGGCCCTGAGACGCGGCAAAAATTTCTGCCAGCTTTCCACTATTGTCAACATCGTCGGTCGATTTGGAGAATTCCAACCATGATTTGTTGTGGACGTTGAAGTCACCGGTAACGATAACTTCACAATTAGGGGACTTTGCTCTAATCTCGTCCACAATTTTTGTTAGTGAATTAAAAAAGTTTGGGTTACGTTTGTTGGGGGACCGGTATAAAGCTATTGTAAAAAAAGTAGTTTCGGGAAGACAAATCTTTAAAACCATTGTATTGAAGCCGTCACCGTGTAGTTCAAAATTTGGAAAGCGCGTGTACGCAACACTCTCATGAATAAATGCGCAAACGTTCTGAGGGAATTAGAAAGCTGATTCGAGCCTATATTTGGAATTAAGCGATTCTATAAAGAGAAAAATTTCAGAAACTTGTGTTTCTATAAGGAATAGAATGTTCGGTTTGTCGTGCTCAAGATGATGTTGCACAACTTGTTCACTTTGTGCGTCTAAAGCTGATGTTGCTTCATCAAGTAGTAAAATTTTGGGGTTTCTAATTAAGGCACGAGCGATTGCAATACGTTGTTTTTGACCACCTAAAGTTCCTTTAGATCCCAAACATGTGTCGTAACTTTGTGGAAGAGACATGATGAAGTTGTGAATGTTAGCGGTTTTAGCAGCATCGATAACTTCTTCTATGTGAATGTTACGGGTATTAGCCGTAGGCGATATTTTCTGCAATTGTTCTTTCGAACAGAACTGGTTCTTTGGAAACGAGTCCTAATTTACTTCGAAGATCGTCTATTCTTAGATCTTTTTGAATATCGTTGACGTCGATTTTCTGTTGGTTAAAAAATAATTTATTTAATTTAATTTCTTCAAAAATTCAAATAATTAAAAAAGCTAACAATATTTTCAATCATTGGATCATACAATCTCTGCAAAAGCTGATTACTGGTTGATTTGCCACAGCCTGAATGTCCAACTAATACAACTGTTTTTCCTGTCATAACTTCTAAATTAAAACCATGTAAAATTTGAGCGTCTGGTCGTTTTGGATAAGCAAAATGGATATTAGAAAACTTAACAGTATTTTCATTGCTCGATTTACGAATATTATCAATCATGACTAAAGATTTTATTTGTGGTTTACGATCAATTACACGTAATACACGATTAGCTGATACGAATGCGGATGTAAACGCTGGAGCAAATGCTAAGGATTCTCCTAACATCATTGCACCGAAGATTAAAGCTTCGGAGACTCTGAAATAAATAACAAATATAACTATATAACTAATAACTCAAATAAGATTAGTAAAAACTCCACACTTGATAATATTCTCGTAATGAATCTCACCATCGGCTACCAAAATTCCACCATAGTAACGTGCAAACCCATATGCAAAGAATGGAATTGTTTGTCCGATTGAAAATATCAATCCGCGAAACATTAATTTCTTTCTAACAACTTTTTCAAAATGTTCAACCGAGGCTTGATAACAAAACATCACTGGAGTTTCTTGTCGGAAACTAGCGATGGTACGGACATTTCCTACAGCTTCCATTGCAATTTATGATGATGATTCAATTAATGTTTTTTCTGTGAAATTGGCTTTCGAGAATGAATCTATGTAGCAATAAATATTTGATGAAATTTTAATTTATTAATAAATTAATTTTTGATTTACTTTGCTTCGAAAAAAACGGATCCTAATACAAATGGAATTGCGGATAAACAAACCAACGCTAAATTCCATGAATAAGTGAACGCAATACACTTTCCAAATAAATAAATGACTTTCTCATTATAAATCTACGGGGCTTAAACTTTAAGTTACTAGCCGTTTATAGACCACCTAATTCTAACCAAGATGAGTTTTTAAATAAATTGGAAGAATTAATCACAACACACTCTAAAATGTACATTATTGGTGACATGAATTTGAACCTGCTAAAAAAAGATAACTCTGTCCAAAAATATCTTGATATCTTATATTCTGCAGGATTCATTCTACTAAACAAAGTAACAAAGCATCATGCAACAAGAATCGCAACAATTGGAAACAAATCAATTCAAACCATAATAGACCACATTGCAACTGATCTCTTCCAATCGATTTATTATCTCTCCGTTCATGATACCTTTCTTTCTGACCATCGTATATTAATGATCAATATAAGAACACAAAATACGCCGTCATCATTTGTAAAAATAAAAAAAACTGTGCTACAATATGAAAAAATTGATGAAGTTAATTTTATGAATGATGTAATCAAACAACAACGGTTTTCGGATTTGAGTGAAATCTGTAAATATTACATCGCACAAAATACAAAAACAGTCGAAATTGAGAAGCAAATGATTGAAAAAAAACCGTGGTATACCAATGAACTTAAATTAAATAAAAAAAATAGGGACAGGTTTTATAGACTTAAAGTAAAATATCCTGACAATATCTACTTTGGAGATCAATTTAAAAAATTTAAAAAAATGTGTCAATCACAAGAAAGGCAATTGCAAAAACAGTTTTTTATGAATGAACTTAATAACAATGATTATTCAAAACTTTGGAATATTATGAATAAATTTGTGTTTAATAAAAATAAAAATCTTACAAAAACTGTACTACAAGAAAATAATAAGTTTATATACGAACCAAACCAGATTAGTTCAATATTTAATGAATATTTTACATCTTGTGCGGAATCCATTATTCCTCAAAATGATATTTTAAATACACAAATTATAAGTCGTCCGAAAATCATACCCCACCCGTTTGCAATGATCTCTACAAACGATAACGAAATAAAAGATATCATAAACAATTTAAGATCAAAATCTGCTACTGGTCATGATAAAATCTCAACTAAATTCTGCCAAAAGTATCGTGATATCTTATCAAATAAATTAAGTCAACTTGTAAACGGGTGCATTGATATAGGGGAATTGCCCGATGTCTTAAAAACAGCAAAAATTACACCGGTGTTCAAAAGTGGGGATCAATTATCCAAAACAAATTATCGGCCGATTTCGGTTTTATCAACGTTCTCAAAAATCTTCGAAAAAGTTATTTTCAAACGTCTTGAGCTACATTTAAACGAAAACAAAATCATCAATGAGAACCAGTTCGGGTTCTGTGCTCAATCAAGTACACTAGCAGCTGTTACACAACTAGTAGCAAAAATTAAATGTAATATAGATGGTGGTTCAATAACATCTTGCTTATTTGTGGATTTGCGAAAGGCTTTTGACTTAGTCTACGATGATATACTTTTACAAAAGCTTGAGAACGGCGGTATCACTGGGACTGCTCTTAAGCTGTTTGAAAGCTACTTCAAATCAAGAAATCAATACGTAAAAGTAGATGATGGAGAAAGTAACAAGCTACCTATCAAACGCGGGGTTCCGCAAGGATCTCTCCTCGGACCAATTTTATTTAATTTCTTCTGTAACGATATATTTGATTTGAAGTTATTTGGTGAACTTATCATGTATGCAGACGATATGGTGTTGGTATATAAACATAATAATCTACAAGACCTTCAAGCAAACATGCAATTTGATATTAACAAAATAAATGACTGGATGAAGCAAAACGCATTAAAAATTAACGAAAATAAAACTCAATACATTGTCTTCGAAACGAAAAATAAAAAAATCAATCTCTTTGGATTTGAACTTCATTTGAATGGCAAACTTCTTAAACATGTAAATGAATACAAGTATTTGGGTATTTGGATCGATATCAAGGTCGATTGGAGCTGTCACATAGCGCATCTAAAAGAGAAGCTTAGAATAACCAACTTTATTCTATTTCGAATGCGGAATATTTTGCCTTTGAAACTGAAATTTTTAATTTTACACACACATATCCTTAGTGATATTAAATATCTTCTTCCAATATGGGGTACTGCTGCTGCTTCTCGTCTGAATGAAATTCATGTTCTTTTGAATAAGAGTTTGAAAATTATCAAAAATCTTCCACCACTCACGCCAACAATTGATCTCTACGATGAAAATATACTAAATCTTCAGCAGATGATAGATTTTGAATCACTTTTTCTGATATTTAAGATAAAAAATGGTTTAATAAAAAATAATTTTCTATTTCGTTCTGCAGCTTTTGTCCATAGCCATGATACACGCCAAGTGAACAATTTTTATATAGATTTTTGTCGGACTACATCTGGACAACATAGCTTTGTTTACAGGGGGCTTTCATTGTATAATTGTCTTCCTGCCACCCTGAAAAATCAAGAAAGCATATCAAGATTCAAAAAGGAATTAAAAATATATGTGGCACATTCACATTCATTATATAAAATTTATAATTGTAGTGTTTTATATAATTGTTTTTATTTTTTATATCATGTATAGAAACATTTAAATCGTTAAATCGTTTGCTATTTTATAATAATATTAAATAATTATATTTAACTTTTTTTTATGATAATTCTGAGATGTTGTAATAAGTAAATGAATTATAATAATTCTCATATCTTGTAATTTAAAAATATTACCTTTTCCTCTTCAAGGAAAAAAAAACAAACTCTGTAAAGTGTTCTTTGCATGCGCAAGCAATTATGCTGTTGCATGCATTATATATCAAATAAAGTAAAAATAAAAAAAAAAAAAAATATAATTGTAGATATTGATTGAAATATTCCACCAACTGGTTGACCGACGGCTCCTTGAATACTCACAGCATCTAATGAGAGTTTTGTACATAATGCACCAGTAGAGTTTGAGTCTTGATCAAACCAACCAACCTCTTGTCTTAACATTTTTGAAAATAAAATGGAACGGATTCGTCGAGTTAAACGAACTCCTGTAATGTTAAACGAATAATTTTGTAGATAAATTGTGATTCCAGTTATAATACCAACGCAAACCAAACAAATACATAATATAATGGTTTCTGCTAAAACATCATCAGGGTAAGGAAGGGAAAGAGCGCCGTACACTTCTCCGAATAGAATAGCAAATGCTGGGTATGATGCACCAGCAATCAATGCAGAAAAACTTCCTAAAAATAGGTAAGGAAATTCTGGTTTAGCGAAACCCAAAATTGTTTTCATTAACTTATAATAGTGGAGATTTTCATCGGAAATTTCTTCTGCCTTATAGGATACTGGTGAAGTGAAATGATTCTCTTCTTTGCAAGATGATTTTCTTCTTTTATCATTAAAGTGGTTGACTTCTTTCATTTGTTCCTTATCTGTTATATCATTTTCTGAAAGAGCAAATGGTTAAATTATTTGATTTTTATTTGGCGTACAGTTAGATACCTAAAATATCATCAAACATTTCAACGATTTCTTTATCATCCTCTTCGACGTTATCTGAACTGCCAGCCTGATTTAAGTTGTAGTAATGTCTTTTCAGCAACATTAACTCATCATGAGTTCCATCTTCTATTATTTTTCCTTTGTCCGTAACAACAATTCGATCTGCTTTTCGAATTGTTGATAAACGATGTGAAACAATCAATATTGTTCGTCCTTTACTAACAGCATCTAACGCATCTTGAACTAGTTTTTCTGATTGTGAATCGAGAGTAGACGTTGCTTCATCTAGTAAAAGAATTTTAGGATTTTGAATTAAGGCACGAGCAACTTAACGGATCATAAAATCGTTACAATAACTGTAAACAAGTTATTTACCACAACCCGAACTACCAACCAACGCAACCGTTTGTCCAGATTTTATTTTTAAGCTAATATTTTTTAAAAACCTCAACATCTATTCGAGTGGGATATTTAAATGAAATATTCTCAAATCCAACCTCTCCCTTCAAACCGTTATTAACAATTTTTCCTCCCTTCGCTAATGGATCAATTCGAGTTGAACGATCAATAACGCTAAAAATTTGAGCAGCAGCTTCACGTGCTTGAGCAAAGATACCGATAAACGGTGCCGTTTTTTCCACATTATCTGATCCAACAAGAACTCCAAAAAACACAATCATCAAAACAGCGGGAGTATATTCCTTATCCTCCTTATCTCGATCTTCTAATATTAATTTTACACCGTACCAAAATGCTAATGCATTACTAGCATAAAATATCAATCTCATAATTCCCTCACCGACTCCAGTCCAAATACCTTTAATTTTTCCAGCCTTTTCTGCGGGAATCAGTTTTGAATCATAACGTTCACATTCTTTTTGTTCTCCACCGAAGGCTAACACAGTTCGAATCCCACTAATTACCTCTTCTGAAACGGTTCCAGCATTTGAATATGATTGCAACTCTTTTGTGGTTAACGATGATTGAAACTAAAACATTAAATAAAAAATTTCTGAAAAATTAAATTTGGTTTTATTGGTGTTTACCTTTGCTACTAATGTACTGGTGACAATTAATATCGGAACACATGCGATGCATACTAACGTTAATTTCCATCCATAAATAAATGATATAACAACCGTAATTATGAAGGACATAAAAAGAGAAATGCACATGCAAACCTTTTCAGAAATTCCTTCACGAATTTTTTCAATGTCACTAACGAACAAAAAAAAAAATTAATCACAAATCTTACAGTTACACATAAAAACAACTTACTCTATAATACGAGATCCAAAACTGTCCACTATTTTTATCTCCACTATTTTTAGGGTTCCGTTTTTTATACGGAACACTATTGGTGAGAGTAAAACGAGTTTTTCACATTATATCGATTATCTCGTAAACTATAAATGCTATGGACTTGAAATTTGAGGTGCGTTTAAAACTAATCTGTCCACATAAAATGACGAATACAATTAAAACTAAAGTGGTTTTCGTTTGGTTTACAGGGGTTCGATGTGAGACCTTTGAGAAAATAGATTTTTTTATAGATTCAAGTAGGGTATCATATGAAAGGACTTTATTTTAGTATTCCATAAAAATTTATTTTGGAATTTTACACCTCACCATTTTTTGTATAATTCTGAATAATGACGTTTTTTTCGTGTTTTCTTACCTCGATTAGCTCCGAACCTAACTGATCGAAAATTTTCAAATGTATTTGGAATGGTAGAAAAATTAGTACAGTTTTAATAAAAAATATATAAAAGTGTCATATTCTCATAATTAGATTTATTAAGGGGGTGGAAATGAGGAGGGGTAAAAACACTATTTAAAATGTGGTCAAGTGGGGTGTCATTTGAAAGAGCACCTAACTTAGAAAACATAGCAATTTTTTTACAATTTTGCGATGCACAGTTTTTGAGTTATTGTCAAAAACATACCGTCCCCCCCCCCCTTCGTTTCGACACTGATTGACAGAAAAATTTGGAAAAATTCACAGAGTTAGTAAACTTGGTAAATTTTGTATGAAAATTATAGCGAAGTCTCAAATAATTATATTTCTGTGTGTTTAGGGGACCGGGGTAAAAAGGGTAAAAAAATCCTTTTTTGACCCAAGCGAGTAGGGTCATTTGAAAGAACACATAATTTAAAATTTGTTGCAGTTTTTTTATAATTTTGCGGTGCACAGTTTTTGAGTTATAGACAAAAAAGCGCAAAATTCAAACCGTCCCCCCCCCCCCCCATACGTTTCGACACTGATTGACAGAAAAATTTGAAAAGATTCACAGAGCTAGAAAATTTAGTAAATTTTGTATGAAAATAATAGCGAAGTCTCAAATAATTATATTTCTGTGTGTTTAGGGGACCGGTGTAAAGAGGGTAAAAAAAAATGTTTTTGACCCAAGCGAGTGGGATGTCATTTGAAAGAGCACTTAATTTAAAATTTGTTGCGATTTTTTTATAATTTTGCGGTGCAAAGTTTTTGAGTTATGGACAAAAAAGTGCAAAATTCAAACCGTTCCCCCCCCTACGTTTCGACACTGATTGACAGAAAAATTTGAAAAAATTCACAGAGCTAGAAAATTTGGTAAATTTTGTATGAAAATTATACCGAAGTCTCAAATAATTATATTTCTGTGTGTTTAGGGGACCGAGGTGGAGAGGGTAAAAAAAAATCTTTTTTGACCCAAGCGAGTGGGGTGTCATTTGAAAGAACACCTAATTTAAAATTCGTTGCAATTTTTTTTTAGAATTTTGCGGTCCACAGCTTTTGAGTTATGGACAAAAAAGTGCAAAATTCAAACCGTTCCCCCCAACGTTTCGACACTGATTGACCGAAAAATTTGGAAAAATTAACAGAGCTAGGAAATTCGGTAAATTTTGTATGAAAATTATACCGAAGTCTCAAATAATTATATTTCTATGTGTTTAGGGCACCGGGGTAGAGAGGGTAAAAAAAACCTTTTTTGACCTAAGCGAGTGGGGTGTCATTTGAAAGAACACCTAATTTAAAAATCATTGCATTTTTTTTTAGAATTTTGCGGTGCACAGTTTTTGAGTTATGATCAAAAATGTTCAAAATTCAGACCGTCCCCCCGTGTATCAAATATTTATTAATCGTTTTGAAAGGGTAGGAATGGTAAGGTGAAATAAAATTTGTTTAACCCGAATAGCAATATCGAGTGGGACTGGCGTGTACATTTTTAGTCATGTCATCCTTTGTACTGATTCTTAGAGCAATTCTTAATTATGCAACTCTTTTAGAGCATTTCGATCAATTTAGATGAGATTGACATTTACTATTGATATTTACGATGAACCATTTAGTTTTTATGTGTCTACGGTCTGGCAATATAAACCCTTTACAACACAACTTTATGTAAATTATTTTGATATTGTTTTCTTTACATTCACGGAACCCTTGACGAGCGAATTTTATTCGCACTTGTCTGACTTTTTTTTCATTTCTTGACTCAAAACAGCCTTAAAGAAATTTTCCCAAATTCTGGTTATCTAAAATAAAAGATTAATATTATATTATACAAAATTTATCTACTTTAGTTTAGATAGTCTTACCTATGTTAAGGCTGTGTAGTCGTACCTGTGTTAAGGCTGTGTAATTGAAAATATCGACACTAAAAGTTGCTGTAACAAACTGCAAAACAGCCGTTAACAACATAAGAATAAGATAAGATGTTGAATCGTTATAGATTTCCGTGCGATATTCTTCATCCGAAGCATTAACTCTACAAATAAATACTTGAATTATATTTTTATACACGGGTTGCAATTTACTGTTACTAACAAAGGTTTTCACCACCGAATAAATGTAATAACGCTGTTTCTGAAGATTTTCCTCCTTTATATGTACGTTCGACTAACAGTGTTGTAAATTCGCCATAAATAATTATAATTAATGGCAGTGCAAATGCATTTACGCATGAAATGCAACACCAACGAATAACATAAACAATATTCTGGTGTGTTTGCGAAACGATACAATCGCAAGTAGTTGATTGGTTTAATTTCTTCTTCATATTCTTTCCCCTTCTTTACGATTTTCTCTTTTTTCGCAGGAACAAAACCAATATCGTAGTTTTTACTACTCCTGTAAATAGGGTTACCAACTGAGTATTTTTCACCCGGAGACTCAGGGTTTGTCGGCAAATCTCCGGGTTCAGGGTTTGGAAGGCAAACCTCCGGGCGAAATAATAATTACATAAAAAATAAAAAAGTGTCAAATTTCTTTCAATTCAAATAAACAGAATTCGTTTGAAAACAAAAAAAACGAAACTCTGGGTATTAGAAAACGGCCGAGTTTGGTTTTGCATTGAGTTTTTTGGTTATTTATGTTGGTTCATTGGATATTTTGTTTTTCCATATTACGTATAAGCTAATTGATGTTTAATGTCTATATTGGGTTAATGTTAATAGTTTTTTGTTGTTAATTTTGAATGGTTTTGACATTTGAATTTAATTAGTTGCCCATATAAAACTGTGCGTATGTTAATTTTACTACTAAATAATATCAGTCAAATGAAAATAATCCCAAACAAAACAATGACAATAAAAGAAAATGTTATTACGTCTCGTTCAATAACGAATGGTTGAAAAATCAAAACTATGAGGGGCTCGAAAAAAGTTAACGAGTTTACAGGAAAATGCAGATTATGTGCTGTATTAATTTCATTATAAAGCATGATGGAGATTAAATTAAATTAAATTTTTATCATATATATAATATACAAGCCACGAAAAAGCGTAGCCAAAGGAAAGAAGAGAATACAGAAGAGAAAGAAGAGAATATAAAAGTTATAAAAAATCAAAAACGACTAAAATAAACGAAAAAAATAAACGAAATTTTTTGAATTTCTTCAAAACCCCCGATATAGAAGCCAAACTCATTTTTAGCACAAACAAAATCGTGATCTTGCAGCGCAATTTTAAAATTAAAACTCAATATGAAAAAAATTCAAAAAATCGCTATAACGCCAGCTGGAAAAATAAAACTCCATACAAAAAAAAGTCAAAAGGTTTAATCAAAAACACCAATTTTTTGCATATGGCAATGTTCATTGTTTATTGCAAATGACTTGAATCAGTAGGGCTATGATTTAGGAGGTTTTGATTTCTTCCAAATTTTATTCTCATTTCAATTTATGCTTTGCTTGCGGATAGACGTATTATTTTGGATTGTGATTTTATTTCAGGCTTAAAAAAATTTTTGCTTTAAAATTTGTGCAAATGCACAGGGGTCCTCTAGTTGAATTATATTTTTGTATATTATAAAATCTCCGGGTCGCGCGCTTTCAAGAATTGGTAACCCTACCTGTAAATAAATATGAAAGGTTTTGTATTATTCGTTATGCTATGAATTATGAAGTGGCATTTTATATTGAATAAAATTTAAGGATATTGTTTGATGAAATGTTATAGGAAAGACGTATGTTTGGCATTCCAAAGACTCAATTCACCCGTGTTTAATAATCATTCGTTAACAAAGAAATTGATATATACAGGGTGAGTTTTTAAAAAAATGCCAGGCTTTTATCTCGAGAACCATGCTAGATGGAACAAAATAACCCATGGTGATATTTGTTAAGGGTCGAGGGGGACGTCTAGTGGTAATATTGAATGACCTTGAAACTCATAAGTATTGGAGATATATGCTAAAGTAGGGTTTTTTAAAATTACGAAAATCAACGAAAATCAATTTCACGCAGTAGACCACGATGCAATAATATTTCAATGAATGATTTTCATTGTTTTTTTTTAATTTATCGAAATTTTATTTTTTTTCGGAAGAACTTAGCGAAGACACGTTTGCTTTAGTGCAAATCAATTTTCATCATATCTACAAAATCGTACACTTTACAAAAAAAAAATTGTAAGCAAAAAGTGTGTAGTTTGATTTACTTAATTAAAAAAAAACCTTAAATGTATAAGTTCTAATTTTAAAAAAACCTATTTTGACATATATCTCCAATACTTATGAGTTTCAAGGTCATTCAATATTACCATTGGACGTCTCCCTCGACGCTTAACAAACATCACCCAGGGCTATTTTGTCCCATCTAGCATGGTTCTCGAGATAAAAGCCTGGCATTTTTTAAAAAACTCACCCTGTATATCGAAATCGAAATGATATAAAACGAAATCTGAAATTCGACGTTCCATAATCTACCCGCTACCTGAGTAATGCTGACAGAATTAGGTTGGTGAATCGGAGACAGGCAGATTAGCCACTGCTTAGTAATGATACTACATCACTGCGGATCATTCTCGCCTAAAAACCAATGCTCAAGTGTCTGTTCCCCAAGTTAGGGGCGGCTTGGAGTGGGCGTCTGTCCTGGATCAAGTGGTTCGCTATATAAACAGGCAAAAAGGTTTTACTGATTACCTTAAGCCTGGGCAAGAGGTTAGACCTGGGACCCCGGAAAAAAGAATTCTGAACGCTCATGATCCTCTCAAGAGTCTAGAGGCAGAGGCTGAGAGGCATAAAATGGTTGTTCGGCAAGAAATTAGAGAGCCAATAGTCGGAAAAGAAGATTTGCATAGTCAATCTCTATATTGTAGTGGTCATTCATCTCGAAGAAAATTTGAACCTGGTTTTCTTATGATAACCTTATATAAACCATAAAGGTTATTCTCCATTAGTCTTTTTTTCTCGTCTTTTTTATTTTGTGAAATAGAAGATATGAAAATCATATAAGTGCGAAAGGAAAAAAGATGAAGACTTTTTATTTATTCCATGTCTTTTTTTTACTTTCCATGACTTTTTTTTAAAAAAAAAGTTATATACTATAAAAAAGTGTTCTACTATAAAAAAAGTCTTTAGAGCAAGACTTTTTTATGGAAAAAGACGACTTAGACACTGAAAAAATATATTTAAAATTATTATGCAGTCTATGCTGGATACGAAATTGTTAAAAATATATAATAAAATTAGATGTTTATTAAAAATAATGGTGAAATGTCACAATTCCAATCATATAAAATATTTTTTCCATGAAAAATTGTGATATTCGTCTTACACTCTCTTTAGAAAATTAATCATTGTTTCTCGTTCTATTTTGGCTAGAAAAAAAGATGAAAAAGACTAATGGAGAGTCTGCTTAATGCCGAAACTAATTATGAAGACATCGATAAGTCATGGTATTTACTCAAAGATGCTGTTTTAAACGCTACAGAGGTAATACTTGGACGAACCGAAAACCACTCCCAGAAACCATGGAACCATGGTTCATCTTGAGTCTTGACGCTATTCAATATAAAAGAGTTTGCTATCTGAATTTTTTCAAGAACCCAAAACCAGGTGCACAAAGAGAACTATAAACTGGCAAAACAAGACAAATTGTCTATTGCCCGTGGCATGTGATACTTCATTTAACTCGTATCTCAACAGCAGGCATTAGTATACGTGCACTCAGAAAAAAAAGTCATGCTAAAAATGCAAGTAATCGAGATTTGACATTAGTATTTTAAAAATGCTTAGTTATGGTATAAATATTCTTAAACTTTGCAACAACATTCTTATTTTGAGTATGACTTTGCATAAAACATACTAAATCTGACTTTCCATTAGTCTTTTTCATCTTTTTTTCTAGCCAAAATAGAACGGGAAACCATGATTAATTTTCTAAAGAGAGAGTAAGACGAATATCACAACTTTTCATGGAAAAAATATTTTATAGGATTGGAATTGTGACATTTCACTGCTAGATAATTTTAAATATATTTTCTTCTTTATTTCTGTTAATTGATTAGATATTTGTATATTTATGATTTGATTGAATCCAAATATATATTCAATTATATTTTTTAAATAAAAAACATATTTATGTAAAATAAATTAAAATATATTATTCCGACTAGTTTCGGCAATACCATCAATACTGTATGAAAGCTATTTTCAAGGAAATATATGTTAAATATTAAATGTATGTATCACATAAAAAACATTTAATATAAAAAAAAAATAATTGTCACCAAAAAATTAAATATTTTGATATATAATAAAAGTATTTGTTTTTCATGATTTGCAAATCGTCAAATAAAAATTTACCCATGATGTTAATGTCAATTATTGGTTTTAGACGAGTTTTATGAAACAGGTGGATAATAGAACTAATTTATAATAAAATTGTTATATGTTGAATCGACATAATATGAATCAACTTGTCTATTTAAATTATTAGGTTTTTTCTTAATTAAATTGCTTCTTTGAGTTTACGTTTGAAAGTATTATTTTTACGAGAACAAATTCTATAGTCTTGCCAATCAATTCTATGTTTTGTTTCTACAACATGTTGTGACAATCCACTATGAGCACCGTTTAGTTTCTTAGAGTGATATTCATGCTGTTTTATGCGTTTGTTTAAATATTGTCGTGTTTCACCAATATAAACACTTGTACAATCTTTACACTTCACCTCATAACAAACAGATGATTGTTGTCCGATAGGAATTTTGTCTTTCAGCTTGCTAAAAATATGTTGCTGAAGAGTGTTGTTAGGTTTCCCAACAACTCTAACATTGGATTTGGCCATTCTATGTCTCAATTTATCAAATAAAACAGGAATATATGGTATGCTGATGGTTTTGTTGTATGTTGTAATATTTGATATTTGATTAGATGAATGCGGTGATTTGATGCGAAGTTTTGTTGCTGTTTTAATTTGGTTATAGATGAGCAAATTTGTTGGTTGATGAGATTGATGGGATAATCATTTTCTTGAAGGGTTTTTCTCAAGAGTTTAAAATTTTTTCTATAATTTCTTATGAGAAAGTTTGAAAATTTTTTCAGTTGGAATGGTTAAATACGATAACCATTCTAACGACACACGATAACGAAATACGATACGATAAATATGATACGGAATACGATACGATAAATACGATAGTAAAAAGTAATGTTGTGAAATATATTTAGCATTTATTGTAATAATATAAAATCATAACCATGAGCTCAACTGCATTCAGACTAGTGCTGTTTTAGTTGCTTCTACAATCCAATGATCTGATTCGTAGTAAATGCTCGACCAAAGTTCAGAAACGTAGCTGAAGATTTGGTTCGTAATGACACCAAATTTGTTAAACACAAAGTATAATAATAATGTCATTGTTCCTTAAACTAAACGATTTATAAGCAGATGTGTCTATAAATGACGCTGTTGACACTTGACACTACCAATACTTCAGTAATCAGGCGCACTAATTTTCGCTGTCCAAACATCCGACCAGCCAGATAGACATATACTATTTATGCTTTTTTAAAAAAATTGTATATTTATGAGCTTATCGAATAAAACTACCATTTATGTGTTTTCAGAATGACAAAATAAATCGTAGATAAGTGTTATAAAAATAAAGCAATTGTTTTAAAAACAATATTCTTCTCTGTCCAACATTTGAATTCAGAATTTAGCAGCAATCCAATTTCTTCTGTTTTCTTTTGCAATATTGAACAGATGTTGCAACAATTTTTGAATTGCTGTTGCTTAAACCCCGTCAACAACACTTCACAAATTTTTCCAATTGTTCTGTTTTATTCCTTTTAATTCAAACGCCTTTTAAATGATATATTTGTTTTTCTATATGGTGCTTATAGTTTTTTTTAATCAAATCAACATATTAATCATTGAATCCACCATTTATAAATCAATAGCTTTGAATATCCCAGATAACATGTTTAACGTTATCTTTTACTATACATTCCGAGATTAATACGATATATTCACGATTAATTAACGATCAGGCCTGAAAACACACGTTCTGAATAATGTAAAGGAAAAGTGATCTCCGTCGGGAATCGAACCCGGCACCCTTGAGTTACAAGGCAAGCGCCTTATCAACTGAGCTTAAACTGACGATGTAAACCAAATCACCAAAATAAAAAAATGTCTAAAATGGAAAGATATTGAGGATAAAGACCACCAATTGATATTTAAATAAATCACAATTATTTTTTCTCATTTTTGAAATTATCCGTCGGAATAAGCGAACAATCTGTACATCCATCTGTACAAATTTTACTGCAAAATTGGTCGCTATATCAGAAATGTCGTAATAGCCAAAGTCGTTTTAAGCGAATTTTTTTACATAGGAACAAAGGCAAGTCCAACCATTACTTTGATTTTATGACGCTTTAGGCGAAATGTCGTTATAAACGAGGGCGTTATAAGTGAATTTCACTATATATATATATATATATATATATATATATATATATATATATATATATATATATATATATATATATATATATATATATATATATATATATATATATATATATATATATATATATATATATATATATATATATATATATATATATATATATATATATATATATATATATATATATATATATATATATATATATATATATATATATATATATATATATATATATATATATATATATATATATATATATATATATATATATATATATTAGGGTGGCACTTATTTTCTTATTTTGCATTTTTGAAGGGCGCCGGTCAAAATTTTGTTCCTTTATACATGTGTAACTAGAATCTGAAGTTTGAGCTCAATTGAACAATTTTATCACGTGGCGACTTTAGCTCAAAGTTGAGAAATTTCAAAAAAAATATTTCTTATCAACTTAAAAATTGGAAAATTCGAACAAAATAAGTATAGGGTCCGTCACTGTGACATGGCCTATGGCCCTTTGTAGTATACGTGCTAAAACAAGTTGAGTCTCGTGCAACCTGTCCGTCCCTATATGATTTAAAAGTGTCTGTCAATAGGTGTGACGCAATGTTAAATCGAAAGACACTATTCATATAACATAATGTCAATCTCTTGTTACTTTACGCAAATAACTTATTTAATAAGTTTAATAGAAAAATTAAAGAAAACAAAAGTTTTTTATAATTTTACTGTTACTCTATATATATCAGCTTGTTAGGCCATCTTCTGGAGTAATCCAGATTACTCCAGAAGATGGCCTAACAAGCTGAAATATATATAGAGTAACAGTAAAATTATAAAAAATGTTTGTTTTCTTTAATTTTTCTATTAAACTTATTAAATAAGTTATTTGCGTAAAGTAACAAGAGATTGACATTATCTTATTTGAAAACTTACGCCAAGTGCCAATGGCCAACAGTGTATAATTTAAAATGTATAATTTAAAATTTGGGAGCTTCATTGGATAAATATATTGAATACCAAAATTCATCCCAGCAATTCTCATCGCCTCTAGCAGTATCTAGATTATCTCTTATTTGTTCTGACATTTTTGTTTTAGTAAAATCGTTTGTTTTGTTTTGTGATTATTGCGGTTGGTTTATTTTATTTTTGTTTTAATTTTAAAAATATGGCTTCCCCAAACAATTCTCCCTCGCGTCCTGCCTCACCTATGAATGCATTGGGTGTTAATGAAGCACCCATGTTAATGACTCATCAGCAGTTAGCTGATATTATCCAAGGAAACTGCTTGAAGCAGTTTGCCCATCAACAGTTCATGGCACAGCGGCAGATGCCACCACCTTGCTCACAACCTCCAACAACTGAACCAGATGTAGCTACAGTGAGCAATATTAATTTTGTTAAATTTAAAGCTCCGCAAAATTTGTTTGACCAAAACGCAATTGTTTAGTTCAGGATGTTGGAACTAAAATTTTTTAGTTCGAATGTTAGGTCGGAAATGACCAATATTCACATGCATTAACTGCAATTGATTCACGATTGCACAACAAATTGGCACCGTTGCTCTTTAAAGAGATAGGTGATACTCCTTATACTACCTTTAAGACGGAGGTAATTAAAATTTTGGGCGACAGCGATAAGGCAAAAATTAATAACATTTTGCATAAATTAGTATTAGGTGATGAAAAACCTACACAGTTGCTAGCTGAATTCCAAATTAACGGTGGTGATATGAACGATGGCATTATCAAACAACTTTGGATGGCACGTCTTCCTGAAAGCATCCAACTTGTTTTATCGTCTTTCGAAAACGATTCGCCATTAACGTTGTTGGCAGAACGTGCCGACAATCTTATGGAAACGTTGTCACAGAGACAAATTTTTGCAATGAACTACTTCTACTTCTGTACAATCAACTAACTCAAACCGGTTTCATCAAAGTGCTTCTCAACATAAAAAAATCGAAACATTAATGAAATTTTTAATAATTTTAAAACGCAAATGCTGAGTGAAATTCACTCGATAGTAAATGCTGGTCATAGGTCGCGCTCTAAATCTCGTGATAACCGTCGGAGTACTTCTAGATCAAAGTCTAGAGAATTAAAAATTAATTCGAACATCTGTTTTTACCACTCCATATTTAAAGACAATCCACAACGCTGCGTCACTAGATGTTTTTTAAAAAGGTTTAATATTTCCACAACATTTTTAAAATCACATCCATGCACATGGAGTAACTTAAGTGAATACAAAGAAGCGTAATTGTAAGTTGTTTAAAGGTAGTCAACGATCCAGCAGAACGATGCATAAAATTAATGGAAGAGTTCAACGATAAAATAACTAAAGATGAAGATCAAAAACAATTTTTGTTAAAGGTAAACAATAAGCAATAATTTAAGATAATTTAAGCATATATAGAATGAGAATTAATTTTATTTCATGCATTTTCAGACCGTTCAACACTACCATAAGAAATATCCGAAATCTGCTACAATGCAGGATTTGAAAAGGCCTTTATAATTTTGTTAACATTATAAAATAGGTTCCTGTTTTTAAACATTAAATGATACTTTAGAAACTATTATACGGTTTTGTTTTTAATACAGACTCGACTATGTGAAAATTACAAAAAAATTTGTATGTAAGCGTGCTTAAGAATCAAAGTCGCCACGTGTTAAAATTGTAATAGAGTGGTGAAACTTTGTCAGTATCCTTAAATTACCCAAAGGAACAAAATTCCGGCCGGCGCCATGCCAAAATACAAAAAAAAAAATCACCCATACAAATAAGTGCCACCCTAATATATATATATATATATATATATATATATATATATATATATATATATATATATATATATATATATATATATATATATATATATATATATATATATATATATATATATATATATATATATATATATATATATATATATATATATATATATATATATATATATATATATATATATATATATATATATAATATATATATATATATATATATATATATATATATATATATATATATATATATAATATATATATATATATATATATGTATATATATAACGATATGAGGTATAACGGAATTTAGCGGCACTCTCACGGTCGCATTTTTCGACCTACACCAAAATAATTTTCTGTGTATGTTTCGGCAAATAATGTCTTGAACAAGTTTGTGAACTCGCCATATCCGGGTACCGGTTAAGCGGCTAGAGCCTAAAAAGTCGAATAATCTAGGGCGCTATAACTTCCGTTTGAATAATAATATTTTAATAAAATTTAAAAATATTGAATATTTGAACCTTTTTTTATCATTTTTTTCCAGATGACAACTTTGGCGTTTCAGGTTCCTCAAAAATCAGCTGTTTTAAAAATTTACTAAACTTTGCTGCCCTTGATCTAGCTGAAATGGCCAAGCTCATATTTGAAAACTTTTTTTCACGTACTTAAAATATAAATCTTTCCAAAATTTTCAAAAGTAATAGTTTAAGTCTAACGGTTGAGACCCTAGGGCTGTTGAAATGAAAACAAACGCAAAAGGCAATGCTTTCATCATGTTTCAGTTTATGTTATTTAAATTCATCTTAGCTTTTAAACATACTTTTCAACTATAGCCTCAAAAAATTTCAGCTTTCTAACCCAAAAGGTTCCATTTTTATAAGCATTATAATGCAACCCTTACAAGAAAAATATCAACCCATTTAATACCATAGAAAAATTATCAAAATCTCTTTTGTTTTTATTTTTTTTACTAAGTAACCGTTTGAAAAAAGATTAAATAAGAACAAAAAAACACAACAACAAAAGATGATTTTGAAATAAAATTGTTTGATAATGTTTGATTATAAATTATGTGTGATGGTATAATTGTAGTTGTGACGTAGTTCATATGATCTTTGGTGGATTTAATATGTTATTAAAAGTAGTTTAAACCAACTTAAATAAAACTGTTCCGAAATTGTATTGATGGAGTTAGTTCGGATAATGTATTTAATTTGGTTCGATAATTTTTTTGAATTATTCTGTTTCTACTTATATTTTTTATTTAAACTAATCTGACTTATCTAATTTTATTTGGACACAAAACCGTCTGACCCCGAAATCTACCTATTTCTAGCGGATATACCTGCCGCTGGGATTTTTTTTCAATGATTTTGAACCAATAAATTTCTTTATTAAACAACATCATTACTCTTTTTATGAAAAGAGCCCGCGGGATACCCTAGGGGGTACAATACAATATTAGCACAATAATTGAAATAAAAAGCAAATTTATTTTCCTTTTAGTTTTAAAATAACATTTTTGAAATCATTAACAACATTAAGAACTCTAAAGTAAGCTATATCACGACTCAGTCATTACTGAGTTTTAATTTTATTTCAATTTACATCATTTACTGATTGATTTAAAAATTATATACTAACTCGAGTTTAAAATTATACTAACTGTTTTACAAAATTATACTGATCAATTTACAAAATTATACTGTTCCATTTACAAAATTATACTGATCGATTTACGAAATTATACTGATTTTTGATCCAAACAATTTGATCGTTTTATACACATCTCATTAAGCTTTCTGTCTCTTTTTCTAATCAATTCTCACTAATACAAACATCAATTCTACTTTTTTTCAAATTAAACTTATTTTGACACACTTGACGATTTTTTTGACACACTTCCGGTACAGTTATCGAACACATCGTCCTTTCGGCTCTTCCCATTGAGCAAACCTAGTTTTAGAAAAAATAATTTTTGAAATCCGTCTAGCGGTTTTCTAGATTTCGTAGGCTGTGACGGCCGGACGTACTCTTTGAATATCCAAAGGTATCATGTCAACTATAAAGGAAGGAGATGAGGAAAATGGAAGAAATGAGGATATTGGGATAACTATACTAATTGTTTTAAATGACGATGGACATTATCTTTAAATGCCTGAGGGGAAAATTCATCGGGAAATACAGAGGAGGGCATTGAGTTCCACAATTTGGCTCTCTTTAATAGGGAACTGTTGCATGACTTCTACGAAAACCATACTGCTTACCATCAATAATTCGCGACACCTCCAATAATCTATTAAATTGTAGTTTGTAAATTGTAATTGTATTTGTAGATTAATAATTTGGTTTTCAGCCAAATTGCCGGCTTTTCAAATTTTGAAACCAAGCATTTTTTGCAACGTTGGTTGATTTCAGATAATGCAATAAAACAAAATATTGATTGTCGAAGTATCTAGATGTTATATCTTTTTTAAAATAAACAATAAATAAATGTAAAATGATAATGAAAAACTATATATGACTTTAGACATGACCTAACTTATGAAGTTGTTATTTTCATATCTCCCACCGACTAATTATGTTCCTTTTGACTCGAAAATGAAGTGTATGCAGTTTTACTGAAATCGGAAAATAATTACCCACCGCGCAGTGGCGTCGAAGATAAGAAAATTAGCAGAATAATAGGATTTTTTATGTTTATCAGATATAATCATCTTAAAATATAATATATCTCATAATAATATATCTCATAATATAATATATCTCATAAAAGCTAATTACTTTACGATTCCAACGAGCCTACGTATGTAGAAATTGATCTTAGGAAAGCGTTTTTATCGAATTTCTTCTTCTTAAATCCAAAAAAAAAAATTTCTGCGAAAATTCAGAAAAAATAAATTTTTATGTTAGATTTAGACTTTGTTTGAGTAACACAAATTTTTATTTTTGGATACATTGCTAGCAGAATTAACTGGACATGGTAAAGTAGATCGTTATTGTTATTGATATTGATATTGAGAAGTTATTAACAGTTCCATAATGCAAAGAACAGAGCGGCATATCGATTGCGAATGTGATATTTTTTTTTTTTTTTTTTAATAAAATGTGATATGTAGTAGGCATTACAATATGTGTCACAACAACACATAAAAACCTTTTAAGACCAAGGTCCCACAACAACATGCGTTCTAAGGATGTTAATGGACGCAAATCTGTTTTTTTTTGTTTTTTTGAATATTTTTTTGTTAAATAATGGATAACTAAACCATAAATCCTATCACATATAAAATATGACATAGGCCAATATTTCGTGATAGGATAGGGAAAATAAAAATAAAATAAGAGATAAAAAGCAAATTTGTTTTAAAAATTTGTAGGAACAAAACTAAAATTGGTTTGCCAATAGTCCAGCTAATGGCATAATCCTTGATTATGGGACGCAGTATATTTTTCAAAGATTAAAGCTCAGATATATAGTTATATGGAGGCTCGTTTCTTCGAGCAAGCTACAGCGTTCCAGCATCAAGGAATATTCATTAGCTAAGATTGAGAGTGCTACCGTTGACTGTATACAGTTCATCCGCCACCACCCCTAAGATATTACCTTGGCTAGTGATATCTCACTGCTATTGCCAGTGGTATGTGATATCTCACGTTAGCTCATATGCCAATAGCAGGGACTGGAGTACGCGGGGTTGTCACACCCGTGGATCAAAGATATGTTATCAATGCCTTGAAGAATGGGATCTTACTGATAAAGTCGAAGCCATGTGTTACGACACGACATCAAGTAACGCTGGACCAGAAAAAGGTGGAAAAAAGATTGGCCACAACTTTATTCGATTCCCATGTCGTCATCACATACAGGAGATTAAACTACGGGCTGTTTATGATCTCAAATTTGGAAAGACCACAGCACCCGATGTTTATCTGTTCAACAAATTTCCGAAGGCATGGGACGATGGTAAAATTAATCCAACAATGTTCAAAAATGGGATATCGGACAAAAAAACTGGGAAACAAAATTCCAAAACACTCGTGAGAAGCTCTAGTAATTTTTTGTCATGAAGAGTTGGAAAATCACACCCACGCAGCGAATATAAAGAATTTTTGGAAGTTTCATTGATTTTTCTTGGCGAAACCATTGAGAATTACAAATTCAAACGCCCAGGTCCGACAAGTCACGCCGTTTGCATTTTTTCGAGACGTTTGCATTTTTCTGATTATGTTGTATGTAAAAATTTGGTTCAAATGCATAGATGGAACAGCAGCCGTATATCAGGATTTGGATTTCATCAAAATTGACCAAAGAGTTTCAGAAAAAATGTTGAACAAAATTTGTTATCATCTTCACTATTTAACGGAAGCAAATACTGGCTTGGCTTTTTTCGACCCAGAGATTTCGTTTGATGAAAAACGAAAAATGGTTCAAAACCTTGAGGTCCCAGCACGAGACATCCCCATCGCACCCCAAACTCGCAAAAAAGATTTTGACACAGTCAAACATATGCAACTTTTTGCTAATAAGAACATTAGTGATTTTGTCACAGAAAAAACAGAAAAAACTCAGAGTTTTTTTAATCGATTTAGAATTTGTATTGATTTTTTGCTACATGACCCATCGGAATGAGGCTTTCGTCAAAGCCACGTTGTTTTGCCAAAGTTTGCATGTTGTTCATGACACCGCCGAACTCGGTGTTAAGTTGATGACACGGCATACAACAGCATTCTAACTAAAGACGAGGAAGGTACACAATACACCATTCAGGTGGTCGAAAACTACAGATGCAAATACCCATCATACAATAAATCTAATTTAATTTATTGATTTCTTTTGGAAAAATGTTGCTTTTGAATGAAAATTTATTATAAATTTAACCATAAAAATTAATTTTTTTCTTTGAAAAAAGATTATTATGAATTAGTGAATTTTCGTATATGTAAGAAGAAAAATTAAGATAAATCGCTTTTCTAAGATCGATTTATACATACTTAGGCTCGTTAGAATCGTTAATTAATTAGCTTTTAATAAAAAAAATCAAAATTATGAGATATATTATGTTTTAAGATAATTATATCTAATAAAAATAAAAAATCCTATTATTCTGCTAATTTTCTTATCTTCGACGCCACTGCGCGGTGGGTAATCATTTTCCGATTTCAATAAAACATATTATAGTTCATATTCGAGTCAAATGGAACATAATTAGCCGGTGGGAGCGAAGAAAAAGATGGTTTGAAAATTGTTCATACATATCTGGTCATGCCTAATGACTATAGATGATAAACGGAGATGGAAGGCATTTAGCGGCACTCTCACGGTTGTATTTTTTGACCTTTTTTAACCCAAAAATATTTTCTGGAAATATTGTGGCAAGCAATCTCTTGGAAAACTTCGACAACTGGCTATATTTGGGCATCGGTTAAGAGACTAAAGCCTTAAAACTGTTTAAATCAAAGCTTTATAACGGCCGTTTAGGATGAAATATTTAAACCAAATTTACAAATATTAAATATTTGAACATATTTCTATTATTTTTCAAAAAGCCAGATATCTGAAATAAAAGGCTCTTTATAGCTATCTGCAATCAACCGTGAACAGGTACAACAAAATTTTGCGGTACTCTCACTGTCGTGTTTTTTAACCTACACCAAAAATATTTTCTGAAAATGTTGGGGCAAATAATCTCTTGGATAAGGACAACAACTGGCCAAACCCGGGTACCAGCTAAGAGGCTAGATCCTTAAAGATGTATAAATCAAAGCGTGATAACGCCTGTTTGGGACAAAATATTGAAACAAAATTGCTAGATATTAAATATTTGAGCATATTTCAATTATTTTTTGAAAACGCTAAACATCTGCTCAGTCAGAGGCCCCACAGATGAAGAATATTATTATAATTACAAAAAATGTAGTCAGTCAGTTTACTTCTGTAACAAATGCCGTCAGTCGCAAATAAAAGGTTGCCGTTCTGTAATACGGTGCGCTCAATAAATATTAACATATATTGAATAAAGTTTCTTTTTTCAATGGATATTCATTTTATTGCATGTACATTGAAGCTGATCTACTCGAACGACTATTAAAATATATAATATTAAACTTAAATAACAAAATTAATAGAATCATATACAGATTTTAATAAAGTATATCCAACAAATTCCTTTTAGTCTTGAGTATGAAATAGCATTCTAATATGAGTCACTGCAGTTGTTGTAAACATCACTTGAGTCATCATTTTCTGGATCAGTTATATCTGACAATTCATCATCTGCAAATAAACTAAACTTAAGTTTAGTTAAACTTCTAGTATATAAGTCATGAAATTTTGAACGTTAGTCCTATTCAAATTCAGCTGTTCAAGAGATCAATAAAGAACACTACTCAGTAAGAATTACAAAAATTGTTATAATTTCATCAAGTGAGGTAACCAATTATTAAGAATTTCAGATTCACTCAACCAGGAGCCCAGAACAACAGCAAGATTTTCAAGTGTTACAAAAACTTGCATCATTATAAACATTGGGTATCAAGTGTAAACAATAAAAATTAATTAAAGGTTTAACAAGAAGTTTTATTAATATTTATAGTTGGTGTAAAGGTGAAATTTTTAAAATTAAAATAAAAGCCAGTGTTAATTAGTATCCCATCAGGAATGTAACTGCGTGTATATTATTTTTCTTAACCAGCTATTTTCTAAAATTCTAGTTCTAATTCTAGTTATTACAACAGTAATAGCTACATACATAATAGTTCAATAACATAATTCTTGAACTATTATTACACAAGCTATTCTCTACTGCAAATTTACAAAATTAATGGATAACTATTTGAGGATACATCAACTTGAATCATCATTTTCTGTATCAGATTTATCTGACAATTCATCATCTGCAAATTAATAGAAGTGTAATATGTTTAAATGATTAAATAAGTAAGCAAAACATGCCTAATCACACGTATAATCTATTACCTGAAACATCGTTTTTGTTAATAACTACATCTTTTACGAAAATTGGAAGTTTTTGACCTTCAAACCAATGAAACTCATAACGTCCGGCTATTTCAAGCCAACCATTTTTAACGGCCATCTCTGTAGTTGGTATTGTTTTATGTGCATTCATCCAAATATTTTAAATGTATGCACTGCGATCAATGTGGTTAATTAGCTCAGATCTACAGGGCGGAAGATTTGATGGGTCGTAACTTTTCGCATGAATTTTAAAAGTTTCGTCGTTATCTTTAAATTTATAGGTTTTTGGAAAAAATTGCGAGACGAGCTTCATTTACAATTTAAGTTTGTTTTGATTGTATAATTGGCAGACGAATTCTTTAATTTTTGTTATGACATCTGAACGATTATGGTCATTCAATGCGCTTAAGTTTGCAAACGCTGTTCGAAAGTCTTCAAACTAATAGGTAATAGATTGTACGTGATATGCCTGTTTATCTTACGTATTTAATTATTTTGAAATTAAACATTGCGCTTATTGCACTTGCACTTATATTAATATGCAGATGATGAATTGTCAGATATAACTGATCCAGAAAATGGTGACTCGAGTGATGTTTACAACAACTGCAGTGACTCATATTAGAATACTATTTTATGCTCAAGAGTAAAAGGAATTTGTTGGATATACTTTATTAAAATCTGTATATGATTCTTTTAATTTTGTTATTTAAGTTTAATATTATATATTTTAATAGTCGTTCGAGCAGATCAGCTTCAATGTACGTACATGCAATAAAATGAATATCCATTGAAAAAAGAAACTTCATTCAATTTATGTTAATATTTATTAAGCGCGCCGTATTACAGAACGGAAACCTTTTATTTGCGACTGACGGCATTTTTTACAGAAGTAAACTGACTGACTACATTTTTTGTAATTATAATAATATTCTTCATCTGTATACTAAATTTCAGATTTTATGAAGTACTTGCACGATGTACCGTTTTTTTACAACTTCAACGCGTGACCGACGCGTTCGGTTACAGGATTGGAGTGACTTACAATCATAAAACTTATTTTTAATTAATATTCTACTCTCAAACGAATTTTCAGGTTTTATAAAGTAGTTGCAAGATACATGGTTTTTTAACAACATTGGAGCCCCACCCACTCCAAACGCTAACGAACCCAGCTGACTGACTGAAGACTATTTCTCTACTCAACATATGTGACATAATATTGAAAAATTAGCCCTTATAAAATTTTATGTCGCTCAGCTCTCGGACAATAAAGGATTTCGGTGCCAAACGCATGTTTTGGAATAGGCATGTTTTGTTTTTTAACGACAAAATTCTTATTGAAATAGATTGTTTGTGATTGCAAAACAATTGAAATGGGATAGCTTTGTTTTGTTTCGAAAGTTATGACGTAATGTCTTTTGAAACGTAACTGGAATTTGTCACCCAATTTTCTCAGAAACAGATACATATATTTTTAAATTTTCATTTTACTGATATTTTCAGTTTATTGCAAAGAAACGAAATCAATTAATAACTCAAAAGTTTTAAAAAGTGGAACAGATCGTTTTTGAACCTAAAGGACACATATGAGGTTTGTTAAAATGAAAAATATATGTTTTGTTGAAGTGAAGGAAAGTTTTTTTAAAATAATTAAATTGGCGTAAATCATTGTAATCCCCAAAATGGGGGCTACAAGAATTGACTTTCAGCAAAAACTTTAAATATCAAAAGTTGGTTAGAATTAATCAATCGATCGTTTCCCGGACTTATTTTTAATGAATTATTTTTCACTCTCGAGATGGGGTAGTATTTACCTCCAGGTTAAAAGCACTCCCCTGCACAGGGTCAACTTCGAAGTAGAAGGTAAGTAGCACTTAAATCCTATTTTTTGTGCAAATCGGTGCTGTTTATAAGGATTATACAGGGAATTGGTCATTAACTGGACTATAAGATAAATTGAAGATGAAGATTATACCTTACATACCAAATGTCTTTTTCGATGTTTTTGTCATTTTGAAAGTAGTTAAATAAATTTAGGTTTCATTATCACACCTTGAAAATATTTATTATAGATACTAATTAATTCTTTATTTTTTCGAAACTTGATTTAAATACTTTTCGTATTAATAAAAAGAAAGAGCTTATTCGCGTTGCGTTAGTTTTAATATTTCATTGTTATTACTGTAACGCTTCATGTTGTTTTTTGTTGCGTCATATCAACAAAATTCACGCAACACAAGGTATAGGTGTATACAGAAAAATGCGACATTTCTTTCACATAAAACTCAATTATTATTACTCGAATGTTGATTATTACACTACGAAAAACCGATTTTTGCCGGTCGATATTGCGCGCGCTTCATTTTTGCAAGAACCATTTTGGCAAAAATACATATTTTTCGTGTTTAGATTGATTTTTTATTGGTATAATGGAAAATTAAGTTATTGTGATAAATAAATTATTTTAGTTTAATGTTTTATTCCCAGATCGTATGGTTATGTTTATCTATTTATTCTTCAACGAACAAATAAGATTAATCGATGTAAACAAAAATGAATTCTTATTCTTAAGCAAAATAAAACAAGAAAAACGTGTTTCATTTCTTTAAGCAAATATATTTATATATGAGCGATTGTTTCCAAGGTTAATTATTGTTTTTGATTTGTTATTTATCAAAAGACGATGAAGGGAGAAAATGTAAGAAAGATAGTATACCTTGTATGTATAACTTCTTGTATTTTTCGTTTTAAATGTTTCAACAGTTTCATTAAAGTAAACAAGTTTTTGAAATTTTAATTAAAATTGTTTTTACATATAAATTTATTTTTGAAAACAACAAATTGTGACAGAAAGGTCACATACAAAATATTTCTCCTACCCGAATACATATATAGAAATGTTTTGCCAAATCGAAAAAGACAACCATTACGTTACGCCGGCCGATTTTATTATTAAGTCATGCTTAAAACTATATACATACATACAACCGATAACGTATATGTAACATTTTTTCCTTCTTCAATCATGACGAGTTCATTCAGAACTCTGTTCAGTACTCAACTCAGTAGTTTTCGGAAGTTCAAGATGTATATACAATGTGAGAAATCGTGAAACATACTTTTTTATAACTATGTATATAATTTTATATATTACAATATAGAATTAATTTGTGTACAATGAAATATAATAATGATACAAAGTGAATTAATTATTTGTAGTTAAACTTTTGTGATTATTGGAAAAGTTTTGTGTAATCAATTTTCTAAATATTCATAAAAGAAAAGAAGTTACTTTCGTGTTAATAATGTTTTGTATGCAAAAATATTTAAATAATATATGATGTGATTTAATTATTTCATTTTTAACTTTTATCAACTTGCATTGAGTAAAAAAAAATAAAGCTCAGGAAGACCTGAATAAAATAGAAAACTTTTTGTTCATAATGACATCAGTTTTAATTACCCAGTTCTTTTTGTGTTTGCGATAATATTTTTTTTTTAATAATAAAATAATAACTAATTAAAAAAAACGAGTTAATTATGTTGATTATAAATACAAGTTGTAGGGTGTCATTTGTTTATTATTTTAATTTATAGAAATAAAATAATTAATTAAAGATTTTTGGTGTAGAATCTCTCAACC
The DNA here is from genome assembly GCA_963693315.1 of Diogma glabrata. Taxonomy (NCBI): domain Eukaryota; kingdom Metazoa; phylum Arthropoda; class Insecta; order Diptera; family Cylindrotomidae; genus Diogma; species Diogma glabrata. The sequence goes on from OY856186.1 coordinate 268,766,295, forward strand.
TTATCACAGTGATTTGTTTTTTGTCAGATTTTTTTCGCTTACATGCGTATTATTGGTTTAACAACTAAAAGGGCATTTTTTTGGTTTCTATGGTTAGATTATTTGAAATTTAGGTGTTGATCTAAATAAAACTAAGCATCCGATTGTGATTTTGTATCACACGATAGATGATGTTTCTTTTTAGATATTGTTTCCTTTAAATTTGTTGTATCTGTGCGAATCTTTGTTTTATTAATTATTAACAGTTTTCGTTTAAAACACTGTTTGTATAGCTAGTAAAGTTAAAACAGATTATAAAGCAGAATAAGTATCATATCACCATCACCACAGATTCAAATTGACTAAGTAGTTAATCAATATTATTCTTTATAAATTACGAAAGATGCTCAAATATTGTACCACGGAATGGAAATGGAAACGGAAAATTTCTAATGATATACGTACTATCGACATACGAGATAACGTGAGCAGCGTTGCCACTTCTACTACTATAGTAGTAGATCTACTACTATTTGACTTCAAAATTATCTACTTCGGACTTTTTTAAAAAATGCCAAATCTACTACTATTTTATAAATTTCAACAAATCTACTTCTATTTTAAAATTTCTACTCCAAGGAATTTTTAAATCGCACCAAGATCTTTTAAATTTTGCAAATTAGATGGTGAAAACTAAAAAAATCAAGTTAATTATCAAAATTTTATAATAACAATTTTTCATATTAGTTTTAAACCATTTTTTTTGTTCTTAAAAAATTAATAAATTTAAAAAATTTATTTTATCTTTTTCTAACCTTGAATTTTTTGGAAATAAATATTGTTCTGTTGATATTTTTCTACCATTTTAGCCAAAATTTCTCCTACTACTTTTCTACTACTATTTTTTTGGAAAATATACTACTATTTGAAGTTCGGGAAGTGGCAACACTGAACGTGAGAGTTTATAAATAACACAAGTGGCCAAGGTGGTATCTTAGGGTTGCTGGCGCTATTCAGTCAACGGTAGCACCAAACAATCTTATGGTTATGGTCTTAGTTATGACACACGCTTTCTTTTGCTCGAAGAGCCTCCATGAACCTCCCTAGACAGTGTGTCATATAATCAAGGAATATACCACTAACTGGCCTATCCCAAATTACATTTTAGTTTTGTTCCTGCAGTTTTTTTAAACAATTTTGTTTTTCAGATTTATGTTATTTTTATTTTCTCCAACTTAATATGAAATGCTGGCCTAAGTATATTATATTTTATTACGTAATAGGTTTTCTTGTTTCTTTATAAAAATGTGATAGGATTTATTCATTCTTTGAAAAAAATTGCAAAACAAATAACGCCCATTAACATCTTAGAACGCTTGTTGTTGTAGGACCTATATCTTATCAGGTTATGACACCTATCGAAATTAAAAAGACATTTATTTAAACGACAACGTTCGAGTTTGTGGTTTTTAGTGTTTGTTTAACATTTGATTCAAGTACTGCGAAAGTGTGAGACTATCTTTAATATCCTGGATAGACTACCATTTCTTATATACATAGTTTACAATTTTTGTCGTTTGCTCTTGGCGTAGTATATTCGTAAGACAAGTCGAAGAAACATACTATCATCTACTTAGCCAAAAATGTATAATTAGATTTATGTATCTCTAAGCCTGTATCTCGTCCTATTGAAAAGCCAAATTGAATAACTTGGACGCAGTAAGCCACGATCAAACGATGGTCAATTAATTATTAGAACTTAGCCACTTTCAAAACATCTATGTTTGCCGTCGAAATTAAGACCGTGATATAACGATGAAAAATGAAACAACGATGACTATCATAGTTAATGCGTTAAATTGCAAAATTGACTGACAAATAGGGCAAACCTTAATAGGAAAATCAGATATGATTCTAATCCGGCCCTGGTCTGGCATTTACTACTTGGGATGAGATAGGTTTTCGAAATCCGGGCCGGATCAGGACAAATACGGCACGCCCTAGTAGTGAAATCAAGTATGATTTCTGATAGGGGTCGGATGCAAATGCCTTATTAGGATTTACCTTATTACACCCTGATCCGGCCCGGATCATAATAGGACATACCTGAACAAATTGGTAGTCCGGTAGTATCTAAAAACCAAAACTTATCATTAATTTAAAGTCGGTTTAACCACTTTTCCTCAAAACTATTTGTTTTATCGTTCATTCTCTTTTAACGAAAAGCCCCACTCAAACTTAATCACACTAAAAGCATATTCTTGTTTATATCGAAGCCAAAATTAATTAAACTATATCCGACATTTTATGTAAAAATAAAATATTGTTCGTGCAAAATCTAATAATAAAATAAAATTCTACAAATGCCAGTAAAAGACTAATAACAGCTATACATAAACAAATAAGTGTTCAAATAAGCGCAGGGTGGTTATGAGTTAGTCACTGTTTATTTTACCATACCATATTATTCCAGTTAAGAGTCTCCTTTGACATAAAAGAAACAAGCAAACAAAATGAAATCATTCTGCTTGACTAAACCGACAAATTATTATGGATTATGTTTTTTGGTTTTGATGAATATGTTTTGTTTGTTTTTGAAATTGATAATAAATGTCATATTGCAATTCCAATTAATTAACATTATATGTTAGATATATCATTAAAATCTCGTTAAAAATGGTAATTGATATGTCAAACTGATTTTTATGCTCATTATGTTTTGTGTTAAATTGTTGAAATTAGGGTATGTGGTTATTGACAACTATAAAAACAAGCATTAGATCATTGAGGGTTGGTTGAGGAAAGATTGATTGATTTCGATTTTGTTTTTGCTGTAAGCTTTTGTTTTTGTATAAAACTTGTATCTGTATGAAATTCGTAGTGCATTTTTTTTCAAACAAAAAGTGTTGTGTAATAAGAAATACAATATATCCAAGGGTTTTTTAAACTTTTGAAAATGATATCTGATTAAACGGACTTTGTATAGCTTCACACACGGAAAAATCTCTATTAACACATATATAATTTAATTTACATGAGACCGTGATGGTCCAAGACATTTCAAAATGAAATTGAAGAATTTAAAAATAAAATAGATATAAAAATTAACTTAACTTAATTTGTTGAGTTAATTGTTGAATGTTGGCAGCGTCTTTCGTCCTTGTATGACGGTACAAAAGATGTCTTCACAAAAAAATCCGTTTGAGTGATACTGTTCTGCCACCACTTACTAAATATTTCAATCTTGTGTTCTCTTTTGGCGTTTTTGTTTAATATTTCGAGTTAATTTTGTTGTAACTCGATTACGATGAATTTGATGGAAGTTTCATCTAAGCTCTAAGCCAAGCTTTGGTGGTTCCAGACCTTTTTTTGTAGAAATTGAATCCCTAATTTAACTATTTCGAAGCATCTCTTGTGTGTTAAACCAACACTAGGAATTATGATGAAAAGAGTAAATTCATCGGTCATCACCTTATAAATGATTTTGTTTTCTTATTAATCAACCAATCCGACCACACAAAACGAATAACTACACTGCTATATTTTTTTTCTATCAATTTTTCTTTATTCTGTTACTAACAATTTTTTTTCTTATTTCTTTTATCACATATTTCCGTTAATTTTAGTAATAAACTATCAAACTGGCTAGAAATTCTTTTATCCACGACTACTAAAGAATATATGCTTTCCATGCGTATGTCTTCCATTGTAATTGTATTCATTCCACAACTAGTGAATTTGATTAAAATTCTTTAACAGTTTTATAGTTTATTAAATATTCCCCTAAAACATTAAAAAACAAACTTTTTTTGTTTTTCGCTATCTTTGATGTATTTATTTTAATATGGCGATACAAATTTTTGCATGAAAACTGGAAATTAAACGAAATATTTTACAGTCGTGGATAAAATAGCATCTAGCACTCGGATGATTCCCTCCACTCGCTACGCTCGTTTCGGGCAACTTCATCACCGTGAAGAATTGCCTTCATTCTAAGCTCATACAAGAATCTACTATTCTTCTTTTCCACAAGAAAAACAACAGAAAAAATATTTTTCTTCACATGTATAACATTTGGTTTTTTTATTTTTATTTTCATTCAAATTTTTTCTATTTTTTTATTAATTTAACACAGTGAAAATTATTATATAAAGAAAATTAAAAATTTTATCAAGAAAAATGAATTTGATATTTTTTTTTTTTTTGATATTGTTGAGTCGAGATTAACATCAATATGTTAATCTCGACTCAACATGCGAGTCATTGTTAGTCATTTCGATTTTAATTTACAACTCAACAAAATTCTAAAAATATTTTGTTATTTATATCTTAATGTTCCATAAAAATAAAGAGTAATTAAAATTTGATCATATAGGCTTTAAGTCTCGAAAATCAATTAACCACGACAACCACCCATTACTCAATTACATAAAAAAAGAGACAATATTCAAATCATAAACCACGCCGAATCTATTCATTAACATTAAATCGAGTACATTTGATAATAATCAGTTTAATAGGGGCGTCAACATTTATTATTACCAATATCTAGTCAAACATTGGCAATGAAAGGATCACTGTTATAACAGCTGACTGAGAAATAAATTTATGTAAATGAAAACATACACCATGATCCTCAGTTGTTTTATATGTGTAAACATAACAAATGTAATGAAACGATGCAATGAAGTCGTATCGTAATTGAAAAATGGAAAAGCGTTGGTTGGTTAGGAAATTAGTCCTTAGTGCCAGTTTTTTTAGCTACAGGGAACTAATTTCCCATCAAAAACCTTTATTCAGAACTCAAGGGTTCTTATCAGATAGGCCTTCTGTTCAACCGATTCATGTTAGACATCACGTAATTTGACGGTCATAAAAATTGATATTGGTATTTACGAGTAAAAATTCATTTTTTATATGCATGCCCATGGTCTGGCAATATAAAAACTATATAACACAACTTTATGTTAAATATATTGATATGTTCTTTTACATTCACGGGATTCTCGTCGAGCGAATTTTATTCGCATTAGTCGAGCTTTTTTGGAATTAGATTCATTCTTAGTTTTAAATATTATTATTGTATTTATGAGTTATAGATTGAAATTGTGCTATAATAAATCAATTTAAAAAAGAATATAATTATATGGAATTATTAACTTCTATCCCTCGCCATTTGCATACATATTGTGACGATTATGGAAGACGATAGAACACAACACTATCGAGAAAATCACTATCACTACATCTTTCGAGAAAATTCTTCTAAAAGAAATGTAAAAATCAATAAAACCAAATCAACGTAACCAAAGTAAACATTTAATAGGAAGTATTTGTTTTCTTGAATAAGGATTGGTTAACGAAATAAAAATTGGTAAATAAAACAAGAAACAAAACAAAAGAATAGATTTCACACCTAGGTGTCAATATTTGAAGATCGTCTTATTGTTGAAATAAAGGAAGGAACAACAAAAAAAAAGGGTTGGTTCATCTAGAATATTGCAGTAATATCGAGGCTATTTCATGTAGTATAAATAAGAGGTGTTCTTCGAGGATATTATTAGTATAAAATTGTTGGTGATACAAAAAGTATAAAAATTTAGCAGTGATAAAGGCGAAGTAAAATTAAAAGTGTTATAAGTAGAAAGTTAAAAGTGATATTGTGAACAAGTATAAAAGATTTATAAGTGGTGAAACATTGTTAGTACAAGAAGAACTAAAAGGGGAATAGTAATAGGAGAAATATTTTTATTGTAAAATCTTGAACGAATAAAATTATAACGTTTAGAAAATCCATTGTGTTTTAAATTTCCTGATTTAGTGATCGAACTAAATAACTGTAACTCGGCTAAAGAAACGTTACAACTGGTGTCAGAAGTGAAATTGGGAAATAAGATGGAGTTGAATGGATTAAAAGTTCAAGATCTGAAGAGTGAATTGGAGAAAAGAAATCTTTCAACAACGGGAACCAAGAATGAGTTGAAAGAACGATTAATAAAAGCTATGGAAGCAGATGGATTGGATCCAGAAAAATATCGTTTTGGGCAAGAAAATCCAGATGCAGGAAATATTGAAGATAAAGAATCAGTTCCAGAACAAGATCGAAGGAGCTACAATGAGATCATGAAGGCTTTAGATCGCAAATATGGTAGTGACCACAAACGGGAGATATACAGACTTGAGTTGAAGGGTCGCTACCAGCGAATAGGAGAAAGTCTGCAAGAGTTTTCGTCTGCGATCGAACGTCTGGTACATATGGCACATGGAAATACATCACCAGACTATATGGAAAGAATGAAGATAGATGCGTTCATCGACGGCATAAGAGATCCAGAGACGCGGAAGTCAGCTGTGATGACGCCTAAAGCTACATTTGCTGAAACAATAGCTTGTGCATTGACTAGTGAGACGGCACAAGCAATTGTCAAACCAACAATCAAAGTACGTCGTGTAGAAATGGAAGAAAAGGATAGCTTTAGGCCCGAAAGAAGATCCCGAGAATACAACAGTAGAATAAGATGTTGGGTATGTGACAAACTTGGTCACATATCTCGAGAATGCAGAGAGGCCAGACGAAAACGGGGAAGATCAACATCACCAATCAGACGGAGATCATCTGAAGAAAAGGCTCAAGCGGGAGAGGATGGTCAAATAGTAGCGGAAGGGTTAAACTAAAACGAGTCAGCTTTAAGGGGCGTAAGCTGGCTCCCACAACCGAATGCCCTATAATCTCCATCCCTATTTCAAGAATCGCAAGAAATGGTGACAGTTTAACGATTGGAGCTGAAATTGATGACAACAACTGTACCATTACACTAGATACTGGAGCAACTCGCACAATAGTTCGTACAGATTTACTAAAAGGGGAGTTACAACCAGCAGAAAAATATCGAATACAAACAGCAACAGGGGAAAGTGCAACTATCAGGGGAAGCAAAATTGCCGATATAAAAATAGGAAATAGGCACTTTCAGCATGAAGTTCTAGTGGCAGACATCGTTGATGAAGTAATTTTGGGTATGGACTTCATGAGGCCGAATGGATTTGTAATAGACGCTGGAAATGGAGTACTCAAGTATGGTAACGTAGAGTTGGTTCTTCAGATGAATGGTGCAGAATCAAGTATGAGGCGAATAATATTGGAACATCGCGAAAAGCTGCCACCTAATACCGAAACAATCGTCCGGGGAAGATCGGAGGGAGATTTTGGGTCACCAAGGTTGTGGGTTGTGGAAGCCAATGAAAATGGTCTACAACATCAAGAGATCATTATAGGGAAAACATTAGTTGTACCAGATGAAAACTCAAGAATACCGATAAGAACACTAAATTTATCAGACAAAACAAAAACCCTCAAGAAAGGAACAATCGTTGGTAAATGTGAAGAAGTAACTACCATTGTGAAATGTGAACAACAGCACACAGAAAGGAAAGTCGAAAATCAAACGCAGAAGAAAGAAATACAAAATCTACTACAGAAGTGGACAACAGAGCTTACAAAAGAACAAAAGAAAGAAGCAGAGCAGTTGCTCGAACGTTATTCGTCCATCTTCTGCAGCACATCAGCAGACAACGGAAGAACTAATCTGGTTAAACATAAAATTGACACGGGAGCAGAGATGCCGATTCGCCAAGCACCAAGAAGATTACCATTAGCAAAACGGGAAGAAGCTGATAGAATGGTAAAGGATATGAAAATGGCTGGTGTTATCGGGCAATCAGATAGTCCATGGAGTTCACCTGTGGTTTTAGTTGGAAAGAAGGATGGAACTATGAGATTCTGCGTCGACTACAGAAAACTGAATGCAGTAACAAAGAAAGATAGCTACCCATTACCTCGAATTGATGATACCTTGGACACATTATCAGGTGCCAAATTATTCTCAACATTAGATCTGCAAAGTGGCTATTGGCAGGTAGAAGTCCAAGAAGAGGATCGAGAAAAGACAGCGTTTAGTGTGGGTAGTGGGCTATGGCAGTTTAACGTTATGCCATTCGGACTATGTAATGCTCCCGCAACATTTGAACGTTTAATGGAACGTGTGCTGAAAGGATTACATTGGAGAACGTGCCTTGTGTACTTGGACGACATCATTGTAATGGGCAAGGATTTTGACGATCATTTGAAGAATTTAGAAGAAGTCTTCGAGAGAATCCAAGCAGCAGGACTAAAATTGAGTCCAAAGAAATGTACACTATTCAGAGAAGAAGTAAAATACTTGGGGCACAAAGTAACAACGAATGGAATACACACAGATGCTGATAAGATCACAGCAGTAAAAGAATGGCCAAGACCTAAGAATTTACATGAACTTCGCAGTTTTCTGGGATTGTGCACTTACTACCGACGTTTTGTACCAGGATTTGCCAATGTTGCTAAGAGTCTACATGAGCTCACGAGAAAGGATAAAGCTTTTGAATGGACCGAAAAGCAAGAAGGTGCTTTTGTGGAGCTTCGGAAAAGATTGTGCACAGCACCAGTTCTGGCTTACCCTATACCAAATTTTAAATTCATATTAGACACTGATGCCAGCAATGATGGTATAGGAGGAGTGTTATCTCAAGAAATTGATGGACAAGAAAAAGTAATAGCTTATTACTCAAAAATACTGTCCAAGCCAGAAAGGAATTATTGTGTAACCCGTAAAGAATTGCTGGGTATAGTGGAATGTGTAAAACATTTTCACAAATATTTGTACGGTCAAAAATTCCATTTGAGAACTGATCATGGAGCATTGAGGTGGCTACTGCAATTTAAGAACCCGGAAGGACAAGTAGCACGATGGATTGAACGCTTACAAGCTTATGATTTCGACATTGAACATCGAAGGGGAAGTGCACATGGAAATGCTGATGCATTATCAAGAAGGCCATGCCAGGTGGAATGCAAGCACTGTAATCGGGCGGAAAGTAAGGAAAACATTATTGATGTCAGGCTTCTGCAAGTGCTTCCTAGTGAAGACTGGACGCATGAAGTGGTAAGGAAGGAGCAACTGGAAGATCCGAGCTTGGCACCAATAATAAAGTGCAAGGAAAAGGGAGAAAAACCTACATGGAGTGAGATTGCCGATAAAAGTCAAACATTGAAGGCATATTGGGCACAATGGGACAGCCTCTGTATTGAAGATGGATGCTTGAAAAGAATTTGGGAAAGTCCTGACGGATCAGTTAAAGAATCAATGATAGTAGTTCCCAAAATAAGAATACCTCAAGTATTAAAGGAATATCATGAAGGAACCAGTGGAGGTCACCTGGGTATTAACAAAACCCTTGCTAAAGTACGGCGTAGATTTTATTGGTCAGGAGCACGTCAATCGGTAGTGGAATGGTGTCAAGCATGCGATCAATGTGCGGCTGCAAAGGGACCTGCAAAAAGAAGTCGTGGTAATATGAGGCAGTATAATGTAGGAGCACCATTCGAGAGAATTGCGATGGATGTAGCTGGACCATTTCCGACTTCTGATAACAACAACAAATATGTGCTAGTCATAATGGATTATTTTAGCAAATGGCCAGAAGTGTGTGCAATACCAAACCAAGAAGCAACAACGATCGCTGAAGCAGTAGTTAGCAATTGGATAAGTCGCTACGGAGTGCCGATGGAGATTCACACAGATCAAGGAAGAAATTTTGAATCTACCATATTTCAAGAAATCTGTCAGATACTGGGGATTAATAAAACTAGAACAACTGCTTCACATCCCCAATCAGACGGCATGGTGGAAAGATTTAATGCTACTCTTGAGAAATATCTAGCAAAAGTAGTAAACAAGAATCAACGTGATTGGGACCGTCATATTCCGTTATTCTTGATGGCTTATAGATCAGCAGTGCATGATACAACCAAAACGACGCCAGCTACAACCATTTTTGGAAATGATTTACGGCTACCTGGTGATCTGAAGTTTGGGATTATTCCATCGTCAACATTATGTGTCCAAGATTATGTTAATAAACTTCAAAAAGAACTTGAGGAGGTACACACGTTTGTCAGACAGAAAGCACAGATATCCAGTGATCGAATGAAGGCTCGGTATGACATTCGCGCAAACAACAAAGGATTTGAGGAAGGACAACTAGTGTGGCTACACAATCCACAGCGGAGAAAAGGATTATCTCCAAAACTACAAACATCTTTGGAAGGACCTTATACCATCATAACAAAATTAAACGATGTCGTTTATCGAATAAAGAAAGGTCAACGAGCGAAACCAAAAGTCGTTCATCTAGAAAGATTAGCACCCTACAGAGGAGGAGATTTAGATTCTATTCGGGACGAACAGAAATAAGTGGGGGAGAATGTGACGATTATGGAAGACGATAGAACACAACACTATCGAGAAAATCACTATCACTACATCTTTCGAGAAAATTCTTCTAAAAGAAATGTAAAAATCAATAAAACCAAATCAACGTAACCAAAGTAAACATTTAATAGGAAGTATTTGTTTTCTTGAATAAGGATTGGTTAACGAAATAAAAATTGGTAAATAAAACAAGAAACAAAACAAAAGAATAGATTTCACACCTAGGTGTCAATATTTGAAGATCGTCTTATTGTTGAAATAAAGGAAGGAACAACAAAAAAAAGGGTTGGTTCATCTAGAATATTGCAGTAATATCGAGGCTATTTCATGTAGTATAAATAAGAGGTGTTCTTCGAGGATATTATTAGTATAAAATTGTTGGTGATACAAAAAGTATAAAAATTTAGCAGTGATAAAGGCGAAGTAAAATTAAAAGTGTTATAAGTAGAAAGTTAAAAGTGATATTGTGAACAAGTATAAAAGATTTATAAGTGGTGAAACATTGTTAGTACAAGAAGAACTAAAAGGGGAATAGTAATAGGAGAAATATTTTTATTGTAAAATCTTGAACGAATAAAATTATAACGTTTAGAAAATCCATTGTGTTTTAAATTTCCTGATTTAGTGATCGAACTAAATAACTGTAACTCGGCTAAAGAAACGTTACAATATTAAAACTAAATAATAACATTAGCCTTTTTTTCTACAATACATTTTTTATCATTTAAATCGACAGTTCAAAACAACAAAAATTATCAACTGTTGCGTGTCATTCGGTCTACTCCGTTTACCTTGAAAAAAAATTGTTGATGTTTTGACTATAAAACCTATAAAAGGCTAACAAAAACTAAATATTATTTGTTCTTTTTGAAGGATGATTCTATCTAATCAATAATTAGAAAACACTAGTTTTACTTCACAAACAATGGAATAAACATGCATAAACTCAATGCATAAACTTTTAAAAATTAACGTACCCAAAATTTTTTTTTTACGTTTTGACAAATTTAAATTCAAATCAAAAAAGTAAAGTAAACGCATGCGATCCTGCGACAACTTTGGGACGAGCTAAGAGTGTATAGTCCGGATATGACAGATAAGAACGTTATGGCTTAAAGTGATGATGGGACTCCAGAACAATGATCATTTTCTGCCTTATTTTGTTAGTGCCATAAACAAACTTATTTGTTTATGAAGTTTTTATTTTTATAAAACTTGGTTAAAAGTTATGAAACTAAACCAGAAGGAACTGCTTTTGAAAGAAAAAAAACAATCACAGCTTCATAGTTTGTTTGTGTTATTGATTTTTAAAAACTATTTCATGTTTTATATAGACGAGGGATTAGCGTACAAAAATATGTACTTATACTTTCGAAAACCTGTATAGTTAAACGAATTTGAATGCGGTTTTTTGCATTCGATTCAGAAAGTCAATTATAAAATTTGTTTGGTGTTTTGCAAACCCAGTTCGGCTTTATTGCATTTCTGCAGTTAAAAAATGCATTTTTGTAAGTGTTTTTTTAGAATAATAAAAAAAAATTATAATTCGGTAAATAATAGCCGAAACGAGCCCAAATTCATTACTCAGGGGTTTTTGGGGTCGCTGATCACGAATATGATGTCAAACAGTCATACCGTGAACCTGGAGGTCAGAGCGCCCTTACTATACAGCTTCTCCTTGACTTTTGTCAAAATTTTCTATACAAAATATCCAATATTTCGGGATCGCTGATCATCATTATGATATTTAAAAATGTGCCTGACGTACCTGGGGATCATAGCGACCCGATAATGAAGATCATCTCCTGGAGTTTTCTTTAAAGTTCTCATCAAAAGCATTAAAAATCTTTACTCGGGGGTTTTCGGTCGCTGATCACGAATATGATGTTTAAAAATTCACCTAACGCACCTGGGGATATCAACGACCCGATAATGTAGATCATCTACTGGAGTTTTCTTTAAATTTTTTATGGATGGCATTAAAAATCATTACTCGAGGATTTTTTGGGGTCGCTGATCACGAATATGATGTTTAAAACTTCACCCGACATACCTGGGGATCATATCGACCCGATTATGTAGATCATCTACTGGAGTTTCCTTAATTTTTTTACCAAAACCATTAAAAATCATTACTCGGGTGTTCTTGGGGTCACTAATCATGATTATGGTATTAAAAAATTCCCTGACATACCGGGGACTTATAATCAGTGTTTCGAACCCAGAAAAACTTGGGTGCAGGTTCAGGTTCGGGTTCAATACATTAAAATTTTGTAGGCTCGGGTTCGGTTCGGGTTTGGGTTCGGGTTCAAATTTGTTACAAAAAAAAAACTATTTTTTCGAAATTTTTTTATGAATTCATTATTTTTTTATGTTACATACATACCGTATTTATGTTACACACATATTTATTTTGGAAACAAATTTTCATTTAATTCTCACTATAGAGTTTTTTACCGAAAGTATTTTGACAGCTCAAAATAATCAAAATCAGGGTTTCAAACCCGAACCGAACCCGAACCCTGAACCCGCTCCGGAGCAAGATTTTTTTTAAATTATGTGAACCCGAACCCAATCAAAAACGCGGTTCAGGTTCAATTTTTAATATAGGAGATTTAGGAAGTTTGCGTAAGAAATTTCATATTTCGGAGAATTTTTTTTGTTTCAAACAAGATTATTTTGGTTATTATTTGTTTCAGTAGAGAATAGTAAATAGAGTTTTTTCTTTAAACTTCAAATTTTAAACGTCAAAATTTGTGCATGTAAAATAATTAAAATTGATTGATTTTCCTTGCAAATTTGGTTATTTTGATTGCAATTAAAAGTGTTTTAAAAGTGAATTTTTGAAAACAGTAATTACTAAAATTGTTAATTGTGTTGTGCTCTTAAGTTTTTAATGCATTAAGGATACTGTAATAATAAAATCGCATTAAAATATGGAAATTAAATCAACCTTCAGGTATGTTATTATTATGATTATTACTCATTTATTTCGGTTTATTTACAAAATTTTTTTGCAAAATCTAACAGTATCAAATACATACAATCATAAAATAGTTAGTTTTTGTAAAATTTTTTTGTAAATAAACCGAAATAAATGAATAATAATCATAATAATAATATACCTGAAGGTTGATTTAATTTCCATGTTTTAATGCGATTTTAATTATTTCAGTATCCCTAATGCATTAAAAACTTAAGAGCACAACACGATTAACAATTTAATTAATTATTGTTTTCAAAAATTAACTTTTAAAACACTTTTAATTGTAATCAAAATACCCAAATTTGCAAAGAAAATCAATCAATTGCAATTTGCAATTTGATTGCAATTTGCTTATAATGACTTTATTTTTAATATCATCTTTATTATTATATATTATTATATTATATTATTATTATAAAATAATTTATTAAAAAAAAACTTGAATTTTTTTACAACGCCTTGTCAACTAAAATATTTAAAAATAAATTAAATTTAAAATATTTTGAAAAATAATTTTAAAAGTTTAAAAAAATAGGTAGTACGTGCCTGTATATTATATTATATTATATAAAACTGTATTATATTTATATTATATTATATAAACTGTATATTATATTATATATTATAAAATTATATTGTATTATATAAAAATAATATTATATAAATATATTATATTATATAAAACAAAATAAAATTTTAGAACCTTCAATCAATATGTCAATCAATTGAAAACGAAAATAAACGAAATAAAATTTAGGGAATTTTTATAATAAATTTTATTTCGTTTATTTTCGTTTTCGAATTGATTGACAAATTGATTGAAGGTCTGTAGCCTGCTTATGTCAAACATAACTCTTTATTAAAGTGCATGTATAGTTTTATATCTCTGTTTAGAAATTTATTGCTAAACTAACACGAAAGATCAATCATAACGGAAAAGTTGCCGGAAAATCATAACAGATCATAAATTATCATAATTTAGTGAAAAGATGATACAATCAGCAAACTACTCAAAAACCTCTCCATTTAGCGTTTCAAGAAAATATTACCAAATCATAAATTCATATTTCTTTCAAAATTCCAAAAATATTGTAAAAATTATATAAAATCAAACTAACAAAATCAAAAATTGTAACTTTTTGCAAAATTCCAAAAATATTCCAAAAATTAGAATAAAATCAAATATTTAAACTTTTTCTAAATTCTAATAATATCCCAAAAATTCTTAAAAATGTAAACTTTTTCCAAAATTCTAAAAATTTTGCAAAAAATATTAACAATATTGATAATTGAAATTTTTTTCAAAATTCCAATAATTATAATAAAATCAAAATTTAAAATTTTTCAAAATTTTAAAAAGATTCCAAAAGTTCTTACAAATTCAAATATACAAACTATTTTCAAAATTCCAAAAATATTTCTTAAACTGTAACAAATTCAAAAATTTTCATTTCAATTCACATTTACGTCATACAAACAGCTAAATTTTTTTTCCAAAAAATTGGCTAAAAAATAAATAAAATCATTTTTTTGACATACTTGACAATATTTTTTTGACAAACTTATAATGCAATAAAATTCTCAATAATAATAATATCATGTTCATCACATTTCATTCCATACAAATAAGTAATTTTATTATTTTCTTAAAAAAGAAATGAAAATCATTCTTTTGACACACTTCACATTATTTTTTTGACAAACCTATAATGCCATAATTCTCTATAAAATTAATTAATTAATTAATTAATCCTCCATAATTCCCTTCATGTCATACAAATAATTAATTTTATTTTTTGCAAAAAATTGGGTAAAAAAATAAATAAACCGAAGCAAAATCTTTCTTTTGACACACTTGACAACATTTTTTCGACTAACTTAAAATGTTATAATTCATAATAATAATAATAAAATTTCATGTCACACAATTTACAAATAATCAATTTTATTTTTTTCCAAAAAATTGAGTAAAAAAATAAATCAAAATCTTTCTTTCGACACACTTGACAACATTTTTTGGACAAACTTATAATGCAATAATCTAGTTTTTGGTTTCACATACCAATCCCGACCATCAAGATTTCTTCAAATTCATTGTTTCTATTCGTAATCACTTAAAATGAACGTTTTTTAAGCAAAAAAATGCAAATAGCCTGCTTATCTTGTTTTGCAAAGAAAAAACAAATCAATTTTATGAATTGTCTCTTTAATTTCTAATCAATAGAAAATATTTAAAAACAAAGAAAAATAATAAATCAAAGAAAATCAAAGAAAAATAATAATAATAATATTTAAAAACAAAGAAAAATAATACGTCTATCTCCTCCGAAAGCAAAGTATAAACTAAATTGAAATTTGAGAAGAAAATATAAAATATTAAATACTAAATAGAAATTTAATAAATTTCGTTTGTTTCGTTTTTTATTTTTATTTATTCCCTACCGTATACTCTTCAGTCGTCTTTTCTACGGTATGGCTACGCCTTTTCGATTTTGTGTATTATTATATAGATTGGTTAATAAAATAACATAAATGTTAAGAGAGCCCGTATTTCGTTTCCGCCCGGGTCCGGTTTTTCTCTCTACGACCCTGAGCCCTTGTAGCTACCACTCTTATGGAGATTTCCTTTATATATTTTAAATGCACTTACTTGTGAGTTATTCCTCTGAGCTTTTCGAATTTCTTCTTGTTTTCAGTACATCACTTTTTTCAACAAAAACACCTTTATGAAAATTAATTTGAATATTTATTTGCTTCTATTTCCAGTAATAATTTTTTGTATTTATTTATTATTTTGTCATAGTCTCGAATGTGAGAACGATTTAATTCAAATTTAAACTTTGCATTTGTTATTTTTGTTTTTTCTTAAAAAACAACACAACTTATTATTAATATTAATATTATTTCATTTCCATTTTTATTTTTATTTATTTTTATTCCACTTAAATAAGTCACCCTGCTTAATTCACTCGTTTTCCGTTTTTCGTAAATCCATGTCGAGGATTTACCCTTCTACTAAAATCGCGATCCGACTAACTAACTCTGGGATTTTCCATCTATTTATGCATAATCTTTGTTGCAAAAAACTAAACGCATAACAAAAGATTGCATTCATTGAATTTGATTTGAATTTCTTTTCTTTGATTTTCTTCATAGGGAATATAAGAAGTTATTTTTTATTATTTATTTATTTCCGTTGCATATTGGAAATATATTTATTCATATGCATCATGCTATGATATTGCTTGGAAATATTTTGTGTTTGTAAAATTATGAGAACGAATCTTTCTGTGGGAAAGTTATTATTAAGAGATTGGGTTGCATCCTAAAGTAATATGAATTAGATCATTGTTAATACAATGTTGCTAATAATATTTTTCTGGATTTTATTGTTGATAAAAATTTTGTCTTATACTTTTGCTTGAAGAAATAATTTTCAAAGATTGTTTTGAGAAGTGAAATTATTGAAACTGTTTTATTTTAAATGGAATTTGTTTTGTCTAAAGGAAAATATGAATATTTCTTGAAATAAAATTAAGGTTCTGTAACGATCGCAATAATCGCAAAACAATAATAAAACCAAATTCCTCTTTGTTTTCAATTCAATAGAAATGTATTTCATTAGTTTCCGTTCATTTTTACATTAACAATAATTTTAAAATTTTCTAAAACTTAACTGCTAGTTAAATTTTGAATATACTATAAAAAGCAAACGAACGTACTCAATTTTATTTCCAATTCTAGCGAACAGATGTCGTTGTCGTTATTAATCTTTGTTGAATTTTGAATATTGCACGATTGATGAGAAGATGTCAAAAAGAAAATCACATTTTTCCAATTTTGGATTTTTAGATTCATTCTGATTTTGGTTCTGATAAGAAAATGTTTGATTGAATTGTGAACAAAATCTGTTTTTAAATTAATTTGTTAATTACTTTGAATTGGTTAAGTTGTTATTACAAATAAATACTAATTCCATTTTTGGTTCTTCAAACAAAATGTTTCATTCAGTTTTTTTTAATAAATTCCGATTTTGTTATTAAAGAAGAAAACAATTCAGCTTTGTGTCAATAACGACACAAATATTTTTATACTAAAAATAAGAAATAAACATAATCTTATATTGTTGTTAAAGTTTGTTCTAAACATCTTTATGTTCAGTAAAAATAAATAAGTTCATTGATAATTATATCAAATTTTTGTAATGCTATGCTTAACCACACAAAAAAAATGTTCTATGAAGTTTTGAATGGTGTGTTTCAAATTATATGTGTCTGGAAACGAAAATAAAATAATAAAGTGATACATATCATAAATTACGTTTGATTTATTTTAAACATGAAGATCAAATGCCTGTAGTACACACAAATGAACATTTCAATATATTTATCAATAATTTGCTGAGAAATTGTAAACAAGCTATAAAACTATTTAAGGAAGGGAATTAAAAGCTAACATCAGATGCTGCTGAATTTTCTTTTGAAATTAAATTTTGGGAAATAGGACATCATACTGGAAGTGTTCACCAATCAACAGTTTTTTTTGGTTCAAGGTATTTTAAATTATAGATATATTAATTTTTGTTTTTCTTTCCTTTGGAATGTCCGGCTAATGTTATAAAAATTTAAGGGATTCCCAAATCCTTGTGTTCGTCTGGGGATAACGTTATCCCGCAGCAATTTTATTTGTATTATCAAAAGTCGCAATACGTGGCGTTTCGAAACAAAGACCGTGGGTTTTTTTATATATAGAAATATACTAGGGCGTAACCAACTGGTTATTTTGGCGGTTATTTCGGTATTTTTTTGGATATATTTTTTTTATATATTTTATTATCGTACGATACGGTAATTTTGCAAATTTTTGGCAAACCTGCTTTGTGTGGAGGTTGCAATTTTGCAAAAATTGTTATTTTTTTTGGATAGGGCGTTGTCAAACCGGTTTGGTTTGAATTAAATAATAATTAATAACAAAATATTTTGTAATAATAATTGGTGGAATTAATTTTTGGGATAAACCAGATATTGGTTTATTTTATATCCTTTTATTTTTATATAACATTTTTTCTGTGTATTTGGGGTGCCCAAATTGTTAGGAATAGATAGATATTTGTTTTTAAATTTTTTATATATAATGTACAACTCAATCAGGAGGTTTCAGGGGGGGATAAGTAGGAGTCGGCCAGGGGGGTGTGAGCCCTGGATGGATGAGGTGGAAGAGAGAGAGCAGATAGAGAGAAAGGAGAAGATGAATGAGGCGATGAATGTGGTGAAAGGAATTATAAATGTGGTTATGAATGAGGTGAAAGATAAGTTATATCTGGAGATTATGAATGATATCTACGAAGAGCAGTATGATAAGTTCCTGGATGTGCTGATTTATGAAATAGCGAATGAGATGAATATGGTGGTTGATATAGTGAATGAGGAAGTGCATGAGGAGGTGAATGAGATGAATATGGTGGTTGATATAGTGAATGAGGAAGTGAGTGATATAGCGAATGAGATGAATGTGGTGGATGAGGAAGTGAATGTGGGCTGGCGAGAAAGAAGGAGGATTAATAAAAATAGGAGCTCTCATCTGAAAAGAAAGGAGAAGAGGAAGAAGGAAAAGGAGAGTCGCTTGGTCGTGGAGCTGGGAGCTTCCTCGACCAAGAGTACTCAAACTGAGGAGCTGGTTGAGGAGGTCCCCATCTCACCGACCACGCGACAGGAAGAGGAGTGGTCTGGTCCACAGGAGGCCCCTGTTCCTCATTGTATAATTAGTTAAGACTAATTTTTTTTAATTTTGAAAAAAACCGTTTTGGGACAGCAATTTTTTTTGGAGATTGTTTTTTGTGCTGTCATCTGCTTTTAGTAATACTAATTGTTTTTTATTTGGAAAAAAGAAAACCGTTTTGGGGAAGCAGTTTTTTTTTTGAAATTTTTTTATGCTACCACGTACATATTGTACATATTTTTGGTATACTATTGTACATATCTGTTGTATATCCTGTACATATTTTTTTTATATATACATAGTACAATTTTTTGTACATAATGTATATTTATATTTGGTTATATATTGTACATATTCTTGGATGATGCAATTAATTTATATATGAAATTAATCGTATGTTTTTTTTGATTGTGGTTAAGTCATGTTTTTATGAGTTTTAGGATGTTATTAACGTAATAAAAGTTAACATTGACCAAACAGTTTTCAACGGTTTTGTATAAGTTTAAATCTTTCGTCACTACTTTCAAAGTATTATTGGTCTGAGTTTATGGAAGTACAATTGAAAATAATTAATTCTCATCAACTTTATAGAGTGAGCCGGATCCAAATCAATATCTCTACATTTGTCATCATAATGATCCGCGGATGTACGTATACATATCTCGTATGAGTCCATTTTAGTTACCACCATTTTTAAAAATTATTTTTTTATTGCGATTAATTTAAAAAAATAAGATAAATATTGAAATAATTATTTTTAGCTAACATTTATTTTTGGTGTTTGTTTTGAATACAATAAATAAAGCGATAAAGATTTAACCTGAACAAATATATTAGAATTAATAATTTAAAGATTAGTAAGCTTAGTTTTAAATTTAAAATAATCGTAATTTTTTTTAAATTACCAATTTATTATTTAGTCTGAAGATTTAATTTAATTAATTTCATGTAAAACCTTATTAACACATATTATATATTTCATGTTTCGATTTAGCATTTTTAAATAGGGAATTGTTTGGATTATGGATAAGTTATGTAGTATTTAGGTTTATTGATTCATTTTCTCCAGCGGTAGGCCTAAAAAGCCATCCATGGGGCTTATCCCCTTAACATTGATGTCGTTCTTAGATCGCCTATGGCCATCGGGGTTATGCGATCGAAGAACATTGGTTTCTTCTCTTCATTCGGCGAGGAAGTTCTCAGGGACGAGGAGTGGTGTTGCTGTGTTTGTACTTGGTGCAAACCAGTAGTACCATTCTTTGCTCAGAGGCTTCTTCGGTGTAATGAAGAGAAGAACCAATTGTACTTTGCTTTCAGGATCAGAGGCTTCACCTCATACAAATTCAAAAAACTTTTCCATTTTTTCATTTAGCTTTTACAATAAAACAATTTTTCATGGAGTTTAGGTTTTGAAGTCTGGTGCTCGGGAGCGTTCTACAACTTTCGCATTAGGTTTAGTTGTAATTTATTTGTAGGTTAAACAAGCACAACTGGGTCAGTAGAAATGGACCTAGTGTCTAATCGTGACAGTTGTGATTGTTTTATTAGGTTGGGGAGAATCTGTTCTGTAGAATCTGGTCGTTAGGGGCTTTTCTAGTCAGTTCTCACATGCATTGTTGGAGTGGGCTCGCGAACGCGATATTTTAAATTTGAACAAAATGGATATTGTAACCATACTTACTTTTTAAATTGTCTCCAGACGAATCTTGATTTTGGGAATCTCTTATATATTAAATAAAAATAAAATAAATAAAACAAATTTTTCAAAAATTAAATAAATAAAATTTTTATTAAATAAATTAAATTTTCGTAATTAAATAATTTTAGGTAAATAAATAATTTTTTTTAGAATCTAAATAGTTTTAGGTAGCTAAATAAATAAATTTTCTTAATAAGCAAGACATCAAGATATAAATAAATATTTTTATTTTTTTAAAAATAAATCAATATTTCAAAGTTAGGACGGTGCATCCAATAAATAAACATCCTTTCTGAATAATTTTCATTTTTTTCAATTTTTTTAAAAATAAATAAATATATTTTAGGGGTGCTATCGTCAATAACTAATTTTAGGTATATATAATTATTTCAGTATATCTGAAATTAAATAAATAGATTATACTTTTACATATATAATGTTTTAGGAATTTTTGTGAAAGATTCAGCAAAGATTGGCTACGACGGTGGTCCTTTTTGTTCCTTTATAAAGTTTGTTTTTACAAGAAAATCTTGTATGTTTTCGAATTGGGCGTTCGTTGTTTTTTTTCGTTTTTGTGCTTTCATCCTTTTTACATTTCCGTCGTACTGGCTCCATTTTTTTTTTGTTGAGAGTTGGTTTTACTATTGTTGGTGATTGCGAGTCATGATTTTGCGGGTTTTACCATCGAAATCTCTAGCGTCTGTTTCCTATATACCAAGCCTAAGTTTTTCAATATATTTTTTTTATAAAATTAAATTTAGTGTTAGAATCATTAGTTGTCATAAATTAAACATATATTCTTAATCATTAGTTATTATAGTTATAAATTTAATTCTCGGTTTTTAGAATTTAAATAGGTGTTATATTTAATATTACTTAGTTATTATAATTTTTTTTTATTAGTTATTAGAATTTCTATTATTAGTTTAAGTTTAATAGTGCTTTGGTGGTTTCTGTCATGGAAGGGATGGCGACGTTTTTGTGATTTCAAGAGTAGAAATCTTGATTTTTACCTTGAATTCATGGTGTAACGATCGCAATAATCGCAAAACAATAATAAAACCAAATTCCTCTTTGTTTTCAATTCAATAGAAATGTATTTCATTAGTTTCCGTTCATTTTTACATTAACAATAATTTTAAAATTTTCTAAAACTTAACTGCTAGTTAAATTTTGAATATACTATAAAAAGCAAACGAACGTACTCAATTTTATTTCCAATTCTAGCGAACAGATGTCGTTGTCGTTATTAATCTTTGTTGAATTTTGAATATTGCACGATTGATGAGAAGATGTCAAAAAGAAAATCACATTTTTCCAATTTTGGATTTTTAGATTCATTCTGATTTTGGTTCTGATAAGAAAATGTTTGATTGAATTGTGAACAAAATCTGTTTTTAAATTAATTTGTTAATTACTTTGAATTGGTTAAGTTGTTATTACAAATAAATACTAATTCCATTTTTGGTTCTTCAAACAAAATGTTTCATTCAGTTTTTTTTAATAAATTCCGATTTTGTTATTAAAGAAGAAAACAATTCAGCTTTGTGTCAATAACGACACAAATATTTTTATACTAAAAATAAGAAATAAACATAATCTTATATTGTTGTTAAAGTTTGTTCTAAACATCTTTATGTTCAGTAAAAATAAATAAGTTCATTGATAATTATATCAAATTTTTGTAATGCTATGCTTAACCACACAAAAAAAATGTTCTATGAAGTTTTGAATGGTGTGTTTCAAATTATATGTGTCTGGAAACGAAAATAAAATAATAAAGTGATACATATCATAAATTACGTTTGATTTATTTTAAACATGAAGATCAAATGCCTGTAGTACACACAAATGAACATTTCAATATATTTATCAATAATTTGCTGAGAAATTGTAAACAAGCTATAAAACTATTTAAGGAAGGGAATTAAAAGCTAACATCAGATGCTGCTGAATTTTCTTTTGAAATTAAATTTTGGGAAATAGGACATCATACTGGAAGTGTTCACCAATCAACAGTTTTTTTGGTTCAAGGTATTTTAAATTATAGATATATTAATTTTTGTTTTTCTTTCCTTTGGAATGTCCGGCTAATGTTATAAAAATTTAAGGGATTCCCAAATCCTTGTGTTCGTCTGGGGATAACGTTATCCCGCAGCAATTTTATTTGTATTATCAAAAGTCGCAATAGTTCTTTAATTGGATTTTTGATTATAGTGTATGAATGAGATTAAGGTTCTTTGATTGTAACTTTGGTTGTATGAATGAGAAGGCTTGAGACATTGTAGTGAATCTGAAGATCACTACACCCTGATATTTTATATGACATAAACCGCTTTCTAATCGAGTGAATTGCTGAGGGAATTGATTGTAGCCAATTGGTCTAATAGTCAGTAAATCATCAAAACATCGCCAAAACAACAGAAATAGCAATTTTTTGACATTTAAAAAATCATTCAGTAATTCACTCGATTGGGAATCGGCTATAGACTATAACTATTCTACGAAACTGCTATGCTACGAAGCTCAATAAAATATGTACCTGATATTTGATTTAGATGAAACTTGGTACATAAGAATTTAGTATGGTTCACAACATTTCTGCATTCCAACTGTCGGTTTTTCACTTCCGGCAAAATTTTTTGTTTGCAAGTTTTAAACTTTTTTTTCTGTATCTCTATGCATACTACATCCTACAATAATGAAGTGATTATGATGAAACCTATGAAAAAGGCTTCAATTAGTGTGAAAATATAATGATCAACTTTTGGGACACATTGATAAAAGTGACGGAGGGTCCACCATACAACTGCTGACTTTTCGCACTAATTGTTTTTAGAATTTAATGGTCGCATACAGAATTCGTTCATTTATGAGTTTTGATGATACTTTGACAAAAGATGGAGATTTGAATGATAAAGAACTGACTTTGGGATAAGCGGTGTGTGGTTTTCTGAGCACTTTTGAGTTTATTTGAAACTTCAATAACATTATTTCCTGATAACTGATTTTGATTAAATTACATATATATCATGATCAGAGAATAGTGTATAATTTGTAACAGTTCTGCATTTCAACTTCCGGTTTGTCACTTCCGGCAAGAAAATTTTTTTACTTTTGTTAGTCGCACAAGGATTTACATCTGCAGGGTTACTACTACAGCTTTCTTGAATGTTTTTATAACATCGGTTAGCCTAACAACGGTTAGCCATTAATTGAAGTATTTGATGGGTATTAGCTCACTATATACCCGGAACATTTTGTTTCCAGAGCTGTGTTGAATTTAGCCTATGCATCAGCATCACACAAAAGATAAAACCAAAATAATTTGGGGTATAAAAGATTGTTTTTTCATCGATAGTTTGCATTACTTCACAAAATTGAAAATTGTGGTGAAGCAAAAATTTAGCTATACTAAATATCGGTGATTTATTAAGACTCTTGTTCGCATTTGTGCCATTAGACCAACCTCCCACGACGCATTAGTCTACCTCACATGTAACCTCTCTGAAATTGGATTTAACATATAAAACTTATAACAGGAAAAATCTATTGCCTTTCTTTTTACGTTAATTAATTTTTGTATTGACAAATTACAAAGGGCTACTTATTTGGATTAATAATCTGGCTGAAATCTCTTGATATAATTGAGACTTGAATATAATTTAAGAAAATTTTGACCGGCCTTCAGATATTTGTTTGTAACTACCTGGCAGACCTAATTAAATTGAGGAACATTATTAGCTTACTTACCCCACATGTAGCCTATTCCAAATATTTAGAAATAAAAGGTACATATTGTCTAATAAAAAACACATGTCGGTCTGGTAACACACAATATTATTAAATATTGCCGAATTTATTTTTTATAAACGACACGGCACGATACAGCAGTTTAAATTTTAAAATGGTTTGGTAACAACTTTTCAATCATAGCTTTATGGGATTTTGTTGATAATATTATCGATAATATTGATCATTTAATAATAAATCATTTTAAAATTTAAATTGCTGGTTCAATGCATGATTGACCGTACGCGGTGTCGTTTATAAAAAATAAGATCGGACATATAATAATGTGTTTTACCAGACCGACACGTGTTTTTTGTTAGACAAGATGTACTGTTGCATTTCTAAATTTTTGGAACATGTTACATGTGGGGTAAGTAAGCCAATAATTTTCACAATTTAAGTGCCAAGTATTTAAAAACAAAAATCTCAAGACCGACCAAAATTTTCTTAAATTATATATAAGTTTTAATTATATCAAGAAATTTCAGTGAGGTTATATTCCAAATAAGTAGCCCTTTGTAGTATAGTTACTAGTAAGTAATTACAAAATTTAATTAAAACTATTAATTAACGTAAATGAGAACGTCAACCACCGAATAGATATTTTCTAATATAAGTTCTATATAGGTTAAACCCGATTCCGCAGAGGTTACATGTGAAGTAGACTAAAGTATCGTGGGAGCTTGGTATACTTGGGCAGAAACGTTATTTTTTAATAAAATCTGTTGTGGAGACAGAAATTTATCGGTTATGGCCGTATTCATATTTTTCAAACCCTATGTAAACTTAATATAACTACACCTATTAACGCAATATGTCCATTTAAATAATATTCAAAAAACAAATCTAATCTAACATATAAACTATATTAAGAAGTTCTAAAATTCGTTATAATAAAATAAATTATGTATGTACATTACTGGTTGAGTCAACCAACTTTTATTATATTTATTCACCCTAACATAACAAAAGAAAAACTATTCATATGAAATTTTATTTTTATAAATTATCCTTCGAAATTATATCACGCAAATACTATAAGTTGTTATTAATTAAAGCAGCTTTAAACGCTTGTTTGAATTTAATGTAAATATTTGTTTTAAAAGAAGTTTTATTTATAATTTGATTATTTCATCAAATTTTTGGTACCAAAATAAAATCATTCATTTAATAACTTGGAAGAAAAGAGTACAGTTATGCGGTGACCACCATTACTTTTCGTGGTTTATTCAAGAAGAATCGGACCTATGAAGAACCATCTTGAACCATCACGATAAATTATCCCCATATTATCAATATAATCAATTTAATTAAAATTATTTCAGAAACATTTTTATGTTCAAAGCATCGACTTGTAAAATTCGATTCATGTAAAATTGAAGTATAATTTCGAATGCTCGCTCAAAAGCGTATAACAAGACTGACTGTTTTTTTTCCTAAAGTTCTTATGTGTTTTTTAACTCCTGCGAGATTTGTTGTAATTTCATTTATTATTATAAAAAATAATATTATGAAAAAACATAATTGTGCAAAATTTTTTTTGTATATTATGTTAAAATTTAATTTTCTTTGATTTATTTTCTTTGTGCAAACGACACATTCAATTCTTTCTTCATGAATTGATTTTGAATGAAGATAAGTAAAGAAATTTCAATCTTGATGTTCGTATTACATACACAGAATCTAATGCTTCCATAAACTCGTAAGCTATCATTGTTGTAAGATATTGAGGATAATTAATTTATTTTATAAATAAAACAATGTGTTAAAACAATATTTTAAATAAAACAATTTACGAATGCCGCATCTTTATTCATATTCGATATAAAACATAAAAATGTACTAGACTTTAGTACCACTACAATTATACGATACATATCTCTATGGGTGCGTTCCACTAAGCGTTTACAATGCTCAAAATTACCCTTCATCCGTTCCACTTGACTACGACGGTCGTTGTGGGCGCGGTGAAAACGTCACAAACGACGTCATAAATTTCGCTCACCTCAAGCTTACAACGACCCATCTCAAAAGGTGGGTTGAAGTGAGTGTTGATAAGTTTAGCGCCATTTGTAAAATTTAAAGATGGCGAAAACAAAAGCAGATTTGTATAAATCTGTTTTTACTCAAAATAATTTTCATACAAACTTGGCTCTTATGAGTAAAAGTTTTTTTATTGTACGTGCACCATAAATATTAAAGTTTATTGTTAAAACTTACAAATTGTAGCCTAACCTCTAGCTTCTACTTTATATGTTCAAACTCGCCATTTGTATTTTTTACGTCAACACCTAAAATGATCACCACTTGAGTTTGCAATTGTAACGCTCAGAAGCAAATGGAGCAGAAAAAACAGCGGTCGTGAGCGTGATTGTCTTGAGTGCTTAGTGTAATGCACCCTATAAGAGTTTTAGACTTCATTTATTTAATACAGTACAACCCATTAAATACATTACAGCACTCCCTTCTACAGTTTAAAATAGATAAAGAAGAAAATTAAAATATTACAAGTTTAATCTATTGGGAGCTTTCCTGTATCTAACTGGACGTACATTCACTTCGGTTTCTTTAAATAATTCCGATAAATCACCGTCATCAAAATGTTCATCTGTGAAAGTTCCGACATGATTCTGAACATTTTGATCAACTGTAGGTCCAATTAGCTCAGGAATACTGTCGATATTAATATTTGAATCAAGAAGTTTTAATTTGACTAATTCATAACTGATTGCATTTTCTTTTGCCCTGTTATCTACCATATTTGATTGTGTACATGCCAAAATTTGATCAACATGACGCTTTATTTTTCTGCCATTTGGTAATTCGCACAAATATGTACGTAGGCCCAAAATTTTAATAATTATGACTGATATCCAACCCTTTTTGTTTGAGTTTGTATTATAATCCCTGACCATAGCTATTTCATTATCATTAAACTGTACATCACGCTTCCCCTTAAAATATTTGACTTGATTAGATAAAGTTTTGTCGATCATATCACTAACATTTTTATTTAACGAATTTTCGTTGGTGGAGATGTTGACTGTTGGAGGTCTAATTAAATCGAATTTTGTTTTGAATTATCTTCCAAACATCTTTCGACGGTGATTCCCTGTTGAACAATGAACGGCGAGTCTATAATCAAATACACATCTTTGAACAATAGCATCAATGCTTTGTGATTCAGAATAATTTTTCGCGTGTGTTACTGCTGCAATCAGTCCTTTCTTAAAACTGCGAACTGAATTTTCTGCAGCCCCGTTTGAAGCGGGGTGCCCGGGAAGTATGAGTATAAATTTAATACCGTTAAGATTTACGAAATTGAAAATTGTCAAGTAAATTGAGTACCGCAATCTGACACTATAACATCAGGTAAACCAAACCGAGCGAATAGTTCACTTAATTTAGATATAGAAAGTAGATAGATATAGATATAGAAAAACTTTTGATAAAATTTCGTCCTTGGCTGTTTCTTACGTTACCTTGGCAAGGTAAGATGATAAATCTTTAACACGAGAAAAGTGTTTCTGAAATTCCCTCGTCACAATCATTTAAATTTAATGACTTACCGATAGGCGTAATGTTATTTATTTGTGAAAATACAATATTAAATTTCGAAAGAAAATCTCTTCCAACAATTGGCTGTTCCGTACCTTCAACATTTTCCACCACGAGAACTGGAAAATCAAAACTTTTGTTTCCATATTTAACTTTAGGCAAAATTTGTCCTAAAACTTTGATTGGATAACCTGAAAATGCATTCAAATTTGTATCAGATAGTAACAATTTAAATATTTTCAAAAAAATTGAAAATTTATCATCTATTAATTTTACAACAAAAGAAACAAATTTGTTGAATAAAGGACTGAAGTTTGCACCAGTTAACACTACTTTTTCCAACAACTTATTTCAAGTGGCTGTTGATGTGGAAGTCGCTTTATCAGGAAGTTTTAACTGTTCCATTAACAAAAATAACTTAAAATCTATTTGTGCCGAAGAAATTAGACATGAAAAAAACCAAAATTTAAGTATAAGCCAATAATACCAAGTTTATACCACCGATACTTTAATAGAATAATAGTTTTTTGCTATTAAACTATTCGATACATTGCACGTTTATACCAAAATAGTATTATTCTATCTGTGGTATAAACGCTCAGAATAATATTGACAGATAGAATACGGCTAACGTATTTCAAATTTGAATATAAAATCTTATCAATCGAAAAGTATTTCAACAAAAAATTATAAAACTAATATTAATTTAAAATTAAAACTAAATTTTCAGTGATTTTGATATTGCACATTTTTACAATCGCAAGAAATTGCCTTTTACATTTAACGTTTTGACCGTTACAATTTTTTTGAATATACTATTTTACTATCGATCAAAAGCAAAATATCAAATCTGTCAAAGTAAAAAAGGTATACCTTAATATATTATTCTATCCGTTTACACCATAATAGTTTAATAGCTATTTGCTATTATTCTATTATACTACCATGGTGTAAACTTAGTGTTAGATTTTAATAATTTTAAAAATTTAAATTTAGTTAAATCAATCAAATCTAAACTTCTTTTAAATGACTGCATTCTTTCTAAAGCTGATAAGGGAAATACCATCACAATTTTGCCAAAATCATCATATATCCAAAAAATTAATGACTTCTTATTTGATAGCAATGCAGAAATTCTTCGAACCGACCCTACAAATAAATTTAAACTTTCTGTTGCAAATTGTCTTTCTTCATGTATTAATTTAATACCACCTTCGACATCATTTCAATTTAAACAAATGAATCCATTTGCACTAGTGTTTCCAATCCGGTTTAAGCCGGATTGGAATTATCCGGATAATTCGTAAAAATTTTGCTATCCGATATCCGGTTAATTCACAAAAAAAAATCCGGATAGCTAAATTAAAGCAAAAAAAATTGTTTGCGCTATTTACCTTTTTACAAATTTTAATCAGCTACTACTAATTTTTCATAATAGACGTTTTCGTCTAGTCAATCTAAAACAATGTGATTTTCGATTGGTAAAGTCAGATTTGATCGAAAAAGATCTAGATTTCGGTGACCAAACGAACATGAAATCAGCTGTTTTTAATATTTTTGTTGTATGGGTAAAAAAATGACATTTGCGAGTTGCAACATGTGCTTTGATAATAGTAAACTACTTTTTACACACTTCACGCATTTTACACACTTTTATATAATTCAGATTTATTTATTTCATTTAATTTACTTTAATTTACAATTAATAAACTCATCTAAAATTAGAAATCTCATATTAAAGAATACAATTGACATATGTCAAATTTCACTTTAATTGGTATTAGTGAAGGGGAATTGATCTGAGTGGTAGATCTCGCTAAAATCGATTTGAAAAACAGATCTCAGATCAAAAATAAATCAATTTATTTTTGATCTGATGTACCAATAAAACACAAATTTGCTGTCAGATAAAAAAAATTTAACAATTTTTTTTTTATCTGACGTGCGAATCGAAAATCACATCAGTTTTTTCATTTAGACGATTTCGTTTGGTTGATCTAAAAATTATCATTCCAGCAATTGTTTTGAATTTGAATTTTTAGAAGTGTAATTTATTTACAAATAAAAAACAGTATTTTGCCGTGTCATAATTTACGGTTCAATTTTTTGTAATTTGAAAATATTTAAGGTTAATCACATTAAGGCAGTCTATTAACAAAACGAGAAATGTTAAGCTAGTTTCATTAATGATGTTGATGCAGAATTTAACACTATTCCAAAATAATAATTTTGACGATTTTAGTTATATTTCTAAATCATAAGCTATCAGTTATGCAAAAATGTTAATAAAAAGTTTGTTTATGGATACCAAAACAACCGAAAATGTTAAGTTAAAAATGGCGGAACAAGAAGTTAAGGAAAATGAAAATTCTCCAACTCCGACCGAACTTACCGAATGTACTTTAGTCATGGAATTCAAAAATACGATTTCACCAATCGAAAATATATAGTAAAGATAATCGTTAAAATAATTATTCTTCACTGGACAAGGAATTTAATTTATAAAAGCATAAATAAAACACTCGCTCTTTACCTAGAAACGCTGTTTGATGCTTTGAAGACCATTCAACCTACTTCGAACGGAAGTGAAAGAGTCTTTTCGGTTGCTGGTATCTTCTTAACGAAAACTAGAAATTGGTTGCAGTTGCCAATGTTAAACGCTCTTGTATTTTTAACATGTTATTTTTCAATGAAAATAAGTTAACTAATTTTTATTTTTTAAAACTACATATTGTTTTTATTTAAATCCACTATCCGGATTATTATCCGGATATCCGGATAATTACTTTACTTACTATTCGATATCCGGATAGTTAAAATCACGGATAATTGGAAACACTAATTTGCACCTGTTTCTTACGGACTACCAAAATTACACAAACCAAACATACCAATTAGGCCAATCGTTTCATATTGTATAGTGCTCCTGCCCACAAACTTTGTAAAAAGTTTCAAAAAATTTTCATTGAAAAAACTGGGTTTGTTTCCAAATATTCCGTTAAAAATTCTTTAGATCTCATTAATAAAATTAAAAATGTTGTAGTTCCTCTAAATTCTAAATTAATATCGTTTGACGTATCAAGTTTGTTTACATCAATTCCATTAAATGTACTAAATGACATTGTACTTCAAATTGTAAACTTAAATGTATTATCTGCCGATATTAGAAATGAGTTAATCCTTATATATAAGACTTGCGTAGAACAAAATTATTTCACTTTCGAAAACAAATTTTTTAAATTCACTGACGGACTCCCTATGGGTTCGCCTTTATCACCCATACTTTCCGAAATTTTTATGGATTGGTTTGAACAACAATTCCTAGATGCTAATTTACAAATAGCAAATAATATTTTATTTTGGTATCGTTACGTAGACGATATTCTTTGCCTTTGGACCGGTACAGAAAGACAGTTAGACAATTTTCTTATTTTACTTAATGGAAAACATCCCACAATTAAATTAACCATTGAAAAAGAGATTGATAAAACTTTAAATTTTCTAGATGTTAAAATTAAACACATTACAACTAATTTTGAATTTGACATTTATCGTAAGCCTACTTGTACTGATATTTTAATACATTCTTCTTCAAATCATTCTTTTAATGCGAAAAATTCCGCAATCTTTTCGCTCGTTGAGAGACTTGTTAGAACACCACTTTCTGACCAAAATTTTCAAAAAGAACTAAATTTAATTTTATTAATTACTAAAAACAACGGTTTCGTATCTAAATTAGTTCACAAAATTCTTCAACGTAAATTAAAACATATTGCTTACAACTTTATTTATCCAAATTCACTACAAGATACTAAACATTGTCGCAAAATTTATTATTCAGGTAATTTAAGTCAGAGACTAGGTAATACATTATCTAAATTTACAAATTTAAGCTGTGCATTTTACAATAATTTCAACTTGCATAATTTATTAGTTAACAATAAACTTAAACGAAATTTAAATTTGAAATCTGGGGTTTACCAACTTAGTTGTGAAGATTGTACTGCTATATATATATAGGCCAAACTGGTCGTAATTTTAAACAGTGATGCTCAGAACATTTAAGAGCATTAAGATTAGGACATACAAGTTCAACTTTTTCGAACCATCTAATTAACGAAAACCATAATAGCTGTTTTCTTAATAACAAAAATCTAAAAATTCATCATGTTGAAACTAAAGGCCCTAAACTTGATATTCTTGAATCGTTTGAAATTCGTAAAGCTCTTTATTTAAATAAAAATTTATTAAATTTACAAACAGATGTCATTTATTCGCTTTAACCAACCCAGATATATTTCTTTAACACAACTTTCCAAATTTGTTTTCAAAATTTTCAAAATTTTCTAAATTGTGATGTTATTTTCATTTGTCGGATGCGAAGATGTTGTCATTACTTCATATTTTAATATTAATATTTAAGGGACGAACAATAATTTTTTAAAATGTTATTTCTTTGAATTTACTATTATTTAAATTTAAATATTGTTTTGTATTCATTTTTGATCTAGTTTCATTTTTAAATTGATTTTATTTGTATATAAACGACATGTTTTATTATTTTTTCTTTATAATAATTTTTAAGCTCTTGAAAATGGTATAAAAACCGAAACCGGTTGAGCGAATTTTAATTTTATTTATTTATTATAATACAAATAAAGTTTAATTCAAAAAATTAATTTGCGAAAAACAACAAGTGTTTTATTATTAAAATAAATTTATTATTAATAATGTTTCGCCAAGTGCCAACAGTAGCCTCAATAAATACTATAAATACAATTTAAATATTTTAAATTTTATTAATATAAAGTTCATAAGGAATCAAAGTGACTCCACTACCACTGTCCAATAAAAATTTTAGACATTCATCTTGAAGTTGTACATCCATATACGTTGGATCCTTTTGAAAACTTCCGTGGATTGTGTAAATATTTTCAATGCTGTTATTATTTTTTGCCAAACTTGCACTTTGTTCCACTAAAACATTGCAGTTTTTACTTTTGCAAATGTTAGCTAAATGGCCCACCTTTCCACATCTATGGCACTTTGCTGAAATATATCTGCAACTTGTAGAATCATGATTTTTATATCCACAATGTGAACATCTGACGTTTTGCGTCACACTGTATTCATTTTGGTTTGACATCGAACATCGAAGAAATTTTTCCCTCGTTTTTTGTTGAACTTCTTTGATCACCATTATTACGAAAATTTTTCCCGTATTTGATCAAATTGACATCGGTATTTACCGTGACTGGATTTGCTTGTGCTTCATATTTACAGGCTAATATGTGCCTTTTCTAATGTTAATGTTTTATGATCTTCTTCACATAACCTATCAAAAATTTTTTCCTGACTGATAAGTTATGAATTTATCTAAAACCATTAGTTCCAAATTTGCACCAAATACGCAGTTGCTGGTCAGGCGTTTAATTTTAGCCATGAATTCAACAACATTTTAGTCATCATTCTTTTTTGTTTCCAAGAAAATTCTTCTTTCTTGGTAAACTACAATTGGCTTTGTGAAATACGAGTTGAGCATTTTACACAACTCATCGTATGTTTTTCCGTTGGGTGGACTTGGAGTTGCCAAATCCCTCAACAACCTGTACACATTTGGTCCGATATAATTTAACAAATATACCTTTTGTTTTTCTGCATCTGCAATGTCACAAACTTTGAAAGATTTTTCCAATCGTTCCTGATAAAGCGTCCATTCGTCGTTGTTTGGATAAAATTCTCCAATGGTTGATTGCGGCAACATTTTGAGGTCTCCCATATCGAAATTTTTCGATTTTTACTTTTTAATAATAGAAACTTCAAACTTTTGGATTTATTTAAAAAAAATTTAACCAATTGATGAATTACTTCAATTTGAATAATCCGATCCAAGTCGCCAGTGTTTGAGGATAATTAATTTATGTTATAAATAAAACAATGTTTGCACGCTAACTCAATATTTACGAATGACGCATCTTTATTCATATTCGATATTATAAAACATAAAAATGTACTAGACCAGTGATCGCAAATACGTGGCACGCGTGCCAAACTTGGCACGTTTGAAAATTTGTCTGGCACGGCAAACATTCTGAAATTGTGTCCAAAATTGTCCTTATATTCGCGTTTTTGGAATCATAATAAAGAAAAGATTTTTTCAGATATTTTTTAACACGTTAAATGTTACTGTTCAGTAAAAGACGGTAAGAATAGTAGGGAACCTCCAAATTCTTTGGATCAGCATCGATTTGCCAAAAAATTTGGAATTAAGCTCAACACACCACCCTCCATTTCAAAATCTATCCTATGCGCTTTTTATTTTTTAGGGGCAAAAACTAACCCCTTATTGTCGAAACTTATTAAACTACAAATTAAATCTTAACAGATCGAAATAAAGATCACAATTACATATCTCAAACCTTTTAAACCACTTACTATTATGATTACACTAAAAAAAGTTATTACAGTCAACAAATTTATTTTCTTTTTTTTATTTAAATTCTTTTTTATTAATATTCGATCTAATATGAGATCTATAATCATTGTCAATCTCCTCCTTTTTTGATCTAAAATCGGAGCACTATTATGACAGATATTGCCGAAGCGGAGCATACACTACAAGTTGCGTTGCAAAAACGTCTTTCTTTTCGACAGATACATAATACACCACATCCTTTTTTGCAATTACAGAAATCATCATTTTTAAAAGGTTGATGGAATTTTTTGCATTCTGATAGTATGCAAAGATAACTCTTATGTATTCTTATGAGGTAAATTTTTGTGAACGATGGTTTATTTCTACCACCTTCAGACTTTGTTCATAATAACAATTAAATACTACAGCAATATTATTACCAAAATTCCTTCCAAAGTTTGCAGTTTGCATACCGTAAGAAATAGAATTATAAAATACGTGAAAATATTTCTAAACAGTTAAAACTTAAAATCTGATCTTCATGCGGTTGGAGTGTTTGGATTGGCAGTCGATAAGAGTACAGATATTAACTCCGATACCAGACTGGTAATTTTTTTGCGTTGTGCTACAGTTGGGAAAATACGACAAGAACTCCTAAAACTAGAAACATTGCAGGAACGAATTTTTATTTACACAATTTACGTTCGTGAAATTGCCTCCCTTGACGCTAACGCGTCTCGTGAACAAATTTTCACTCACAAAAACGCAACGTTTTCATTTGTTGTAGTAAAATGTACTATTTCATAATTGTATTGGCACGCGAAAATAGCGATTATTAAAAAAAAATTGTTTTGGCACGCCAATAAAATTCAGTTGCGAACCCTGTACTAGACTTTAGTACCACTACGGTTATACGATACATATCTCTATGAGAGTTTTAGACTTAATTTATTTAATACAGTACAGCCCATTAAATATATTACAATTGTCGTTTTATTAATAATAATAATAAAAACAACAAACAGTAACCATTACCCATGTTCTTCAAATACAATTTACAAATCCTCTTTATGTTTATTGATTGAAAATATCGGCTTCAAGGATAAATAAAATACATTTTCAAGGTGTTAGAGTGGTATTCAACAAAAGAACTTAAAAGAAATTGTATTTCTTTGGTAAATAATCATCGTTTATTAATTTTAATTTTATCTTTATGGTTGCAAAATTGCCGTTTTGATTTCCACAATTTTTGAGAAATCGTCAAACATCTTACTATAAATCATACATTAAAAACACTAAATTTATTTTATTTTATTTATTTATTTCTTTATTTTTATTCCACCTATATTTTACACATTTATTAATTTTAATTACACAGTTTAGTACATGACAAGTAATAACTTACTCTACAAGATAAAATTACATTTTATATGTTTAACAATGACACAATATATTAGAAAAAAAATTGAAGACACAATATATTTGAAAAAAATGTACTTAATATTTATCATAGAAAACTGTGTTGAGAAATTAAACATTTACTTTAAATTTTAAACGATAATATAAATCCAGCTCAAAATTACTAGCCACAACTTAAAGTTAATGTTTTGTTTTTATATATGTACTATAATAACTAACAAAGAATGGACAAAAATAATTAATCCTTGATTAGAATAAAAATAGCAGGTATTTCCAGAAGCGCACAGAGCGGTTGTAAACAAAAATACCATCGAAAATTTTGACAACGAAGTTAAAATCCAACATTGTGAGGTGAAGGATTTTTATTAGAAAAAAATTATTAATTGATATATGTATACTTAAAAGATGAAAATTTGGATTAACTAACTAATTATTTAGAAAGGAAAGTAACAGTTCGATACAACTGTCTTTGCAATTTGCTTATATTTGTTTGAATCGATATTGATTAGGATTATTAGTTTGATAAACTTCTGTTATAAAGAAACTCAACATTATCTAGACTGAAAAGCCACACTTTTAAACTTTTGCGAAATTCTTTGCTTGAGTTGATTGTCTTTAATGAAATTGGCAGGGCATTATACAAAAAAGGGGCCATAAAAAAGTAAAATCGACGACAGTATTCCTTTCTCGTGAAAGGAACAATACAATGATTCCAATTTCGTAAACAGTTAGCACGTCCTTCTCTTACAACTTTATGACCACTTCTTGTATAAAAATTTCTTAGAACTTTGTAGATAAAAATATATCGGAGCGGTAGAATTTTTTCCGATCGAAACAGTGGTAGAGAAGATTTAAATCGATTTTTAAAAAGGATTACACGAAGCGCATACTTTTGAGCAACACTCAAAGGAGAAACGTTGTTGTAATAGTTGCCACCCCAAATTGCAATACCATACTCTAATCGTGAGTGGAACAAAGAAAAATATAATGATCTCAGTAAAGTTTTAGGACATAATGATCTTAGGATGTACAATTTTCTAACCGTAAATAGGAGCTTATTTTTTAAATTTAAGATGTGTTCCTTAAATTTTAAATCCTGGTCTACAAGAACTCCAAGGTATTTAAAAGAATTGACATTTTTGATTGTAATACAATTTTCACAACACCTGTTGTCAAAGCAGTCAAGAGAATGACTGACAAAAGCTTCCAAGGCTGATTTCATAGAATCTGGATCAGATTTTATCTTAAAGTTGATAAATCTACTTTTTTGACTAAGCACCATATGGTGAATATTGAGCCATTGTCTAAGTAGGATTAAATCAGACTTCACCATATGCCATATATCATCTATGTCAAACGACGAATAAGAAAAGGCAGTATCATCAGCGAAGCTAGTAAGTTTACCATTAAACTGAAGATTACATAGGAAGTTAACATACACTAGGAATAATACTGGTCCAAGGATTGAACCCTGAGGTACACCAGTTTGGAGGGTGATCTCGGTACTTCTAAAATTATTGATTTTCACTTGCTGAGTCCTTGAGTTCAAATATGACCTAAACCATTGTAAAACAATTCCTCTAAAACCAGCGCGTTCTAATTTTTCCAATAAAATGTTATGATCTACAGTATCAAAAGCCGTTTTTATATCTATGAACAAACCAGTAGGCTTTTTACCATTGTTTAATTCCTGAAAGATATCAGATAAGTAATTTAGGAGCGCATCTTCAGTACTAAGTTTTTTTCGGTATCCAAATTGTAAATTACTTAAAAAGTTGGTATATTCTAAAAAATCAAGCATCCTTTTTTTCACAATTTTTTCTAGAATTTTAGAGAAAACAGGTAACAAAGATATTGGCCTATAATTTTTCATATCTGTTGCGACTCCTGATTTAAACAATGGAATTACAATTGCTCGCTTCATTTCTGATGGAAATATGCCAGTTGATAAACTTAGATTGCAGATGAACGTTAAAGGCTCTACTATTTTACTAAAAATGTTTTTTAAAATGACATTAGAAATGTTATCATGGCCCGCTGTGTTTGTATTTTGTAACGTATTTATGAAGGTCAACACTTCTTGTTGAGTAGTTGGCTTGAAAAAACAGCTTTTCGTTTCAGTTTTATTAGAGAACTTGAGCTGTTCTAGTTCATTTGGGGTGTAGTTATAATTAACATAATTAGAATTTATTAAAATAATTGGCTGAGAAACAAAGTGTTCATTAAATAGATTCGCAACTGTTCGTTCATTGACTTGGAGTACATTAAATTTATCATTAACTTTCATTTGCTTATGATCATGGCTGGTTTGTTCCCCAACGACGTTATTCACAATTTTCCATTGGGCTTTTAGATTGTTTTTATTTATCTCAAAGAGATTGGTAAAATACTCACTTCTTACCGTAATTATACTTTTCTTGACTCTGTCTTGCAGATGCTTGTATCGGGTTTTCAAAGATTTATTCGAGGGATGTAGTTTGCTTTTAAGTCCAATTTTATTTTTGAGTTTTATAAGACTGCATAGACTTTTAGTGTTTCACACCTTCAGATTTTTTCTTTTATTTATATACCTTCGTTTAAATGTGGATTTTTCAATAAAATTTTAAAGTTTTAGTATGAAAGAAGAGTACGCGTTGTTAACTGATGTCTCATTATAAATTTCTTGCCACGTTTCATTATCAAGATATTGATTAAGATCAAGATAGTCGATTGCACTAACCTCTGATTCTCTGTTTGTTGAGTAAAGTTGACCAAAACTATTATTATTTTCAAAGTATAGCAGCGTAGCGCAGTGATCAGATACATTAAAATTTTCCACTTTGGCATCCAGCTTACATTTGCTGTACAAGCTTTGTCTTACGAATATGTGGTCAATACATGTTTTGGAGTGCTGTGTCATGCGAGTTGGTTGGTTTACAAGTGATTTTAAGCCATTAGAAGCCATAACACATTTATACTCCATATTCTTTGAAGAATCTTCCATTAAATCCAGATTAATATCACCCAGTACAATTAGATTCTTGGCGTTAGTCTGGGTTAAAAAATTATTCAATTCTGCAACAAATAAGTTATGATCATAAGCATGAAGTCTGTAAAGACAAATTATTACATATTTTTCATTATAAATGGTACAGTTAACACGCAATCCATCGGCACTGTTGAAACAAAGTTTTGAAATTTTATTCGGGATTTCAGATTTTATGTACACTGCGACTCCTGCATTTTTGTTATGTGGATTGCAGTTGGCAAAGAGAGTGAAATTGTCAATTTTATGGTTATCTAGTTCTTGTTCTTTGACAAAGATTTCAGACAAAAATATCAAAGAAGGCTGCGTAACAAAACTATCCAAATTGCAAAGAAGGGCATCTAAATTTTTACGAATACTCTGAATATTTTGATGTAGAATCCAAAAATCAGGAGAAAGAGATATAGGATGTACAGAGTTGTTTGGCATAGGATACGATGAGAATGGATTTACATTTAACAGACCAAAATTACTACTCATGCTAAAATTAAATTTACAAAAAATCTATTAAAAATTAAATTAAATTATTATAAATTTTGAAGGTCTGCTATTGAATTAATATAAATTATTTTACCTCCTTCATCCTTCCTCATCATTATTCGACCTCTGCGCAACCAACAATATTTATATTTATGCGTTTCCTTCATTTCGTTTGATTTCTTTAACAGCATTCGACGATTATAAGTAAGACACTCATTTATATACACTCTATTTTCTCCGTACGGATCTTGATCATTGAAAAAGTTTTTAACATGGATCCGACCAGATTTTCTTGATCCAGTGATAATATTTTTACATTTTGTCACATTCTTCAATTTAACAATTATTTTCCCTGGTTTTTCTGGGGCTTTATTTTTTATGTAGAATCAATCCTGAACATCGTCTCTAGTAACAGTAGTTTTGCTGGTTTCAGTAAGAATTGTAGATACAAAATCATCAAGGTTAGCATTTGTACACAATGGGATTCCCACTATTTCAATTGAAGCTGCTAGATTGTTTTGCTCTAAATCATCGATCCGTTGTTCAAGCGCAGATACTTTGCCCTTAAGATAGTTATTTTGAGCTAGAAGATTGTTCACTGATTCAACTAAACAATCTAATCCATCAAATCGTTTTTTAATATAAAGGTAAAGGCTATTTATGTTTAAATTTTCAGGATTTATTTCATCAAAAATCATGCTATTATCATTCTGTGATTGCTTTGAAGACGTACACTTAACACAAAACCACTGCTTTTTTTCCTTTTTTAAAACCTCTATGTCATTTACAGAAACATTTATACATTTGGCATGGTAAAAACTTTTACAGATGCTACAATCTATGTTGTTGAAACTGTTGTTTCTGTTAATCTTCAATTGACAAATTATACACGACATTATCACCGATTGAGTTTTTATTTTTATGAACAAATTACTAACTGTATTAGCGTTACTAACAGTTGCATTAATACTGTATTTTATTGATTTTTTATTGCATTTTGAAAAATTATTTATTTTTAAAGTTTAACTACACAAAAATTATTGAATTTTTTGCAACTTATGTATTTCATTAACTGGTGTATTTCTACTGATCTTAAACAAATTGCAATTTCTTTTGGGTGACAAACTCAACACTCACGTTAAACAACAAGAAATTGACAAAAATTGGAATTCAATGTAAAACGTTTGTATAATTGATGTTAATTTCAGAATTAATTTATATATACTGTATTTTTTTATTATTTTATTATTCCAAGAAAATAGAACAATTAAATTAAATCGACTGCACCTCACAACAGTAGAATTAATTATGAATAAATTGAATTTAATTCATTTTTTATAATAATAGATAACTATGATATAGGCGATACTTTTTCGATTAAGCGTAGAATTTTCAGCCGAGGTTTGCCAACCCTAAAGCTATGCAAAATAGTTTAGGCGCTATTAATAAAAATGTTTTTTCTATTTTTGATTAATTAGAAGTCTAAACAAGTAATTATTGATTGAAATAAAAGTGCGGCAACACTTCACAAAAAAAAATATGGGCGTTTGAAAAAAAAATATTTCATATACAAAAAACAACATTGTCCAACCAAAGCATTTACGTGTAATAATACCGTTTCAAAAAATTGGTAGGAAACGAAGAACACGTTTAATTCTAAACAATCTTGAAAATAAAGTTCATTATCTACAAATCAAAAGAATATATATTTTCTTTTGATTTATTAATAATAAATTTTAAATAATAAATTTTTGGATTCCGTTACGTTGATGATGTGTGATTATTGTGTTGTGATTAAGATTGATAAGTTAGAAGAGATTTTAAATGTATTAAACAATCAATACTCCAGCATCAAATTTTACCCACGAACCGGAATTAAATAACAAAATATCTTTTTTGGACCTGACACTGATAATAGTCAACAACAAAATTGAATTGGAAATTTTCAGAAAATCAACCAACAACCTACAATACATTCCAAAAGATTCTTACCATAACCAACAGCACAAAGCAGCAGCCTTTAATTCAATGATCCATAGAACTTTCACTGTTCCATTCCACTGTCAAAGAAAAACCATATCAAGGAGTTGAATAACATCAAGAATATCGCAAGAAGAAACGGTTACAGCAACGAGTTTGTTAACAATATTTACGACAAAAAACGTCGGCAAAGTCGGATACAAAACATCACGAAGCATACTCCCAAATCCAAAATAAAATCATTTAGAATCGCATTACCGTACAATAAAGAAATCCACAATAAATTGCAGAGAATTTTCAAAAAATCCAATATTACCATTGTAAACAATAGCCAGAATAAACTAAAAGATCTTATAGCCCCCTCCAAAATCAAAACCAGCCCGAGTGAGAAACCTGGTGTTTATAAAATTAATTTCAATGACTGTGATGAATTTTATATAGGATATTATCACAAAGAATGATTGGACAACGATTATAGGAACATTTAACTGATGTTAAACATAAACGTCCAGAAAACTCCAGTGTCGCAGCTCATATGCTTGAAAATAACCATTCTGAATCTCATTAAACAAGTGAATAATCCAAAATATCTGGAAGCATATGAGTCATTTTTTATTGAACAACAAAATCGAAAAAACCCAGATATTTTGATGAACTCAAAAGAAGGGAATATTAAATCCAGAATGTTTAATCTCATTTAATAGTCCATTCATAAATTTAAAATTTTTTATAATTATTAAGACATCCACCCCCTTTTTCACCTTTTATTGTTATTTCATACTAGGGGGTATCCCGCGGGCTCCGCCCCCCCCCCTCCCCGCCCCTCCATCCTTTCCCCTCCCTACGCACACAAATACACTCTTGCTCTTTTCATCCGGCTTTGATACAACTACTAAGTACTATCCATCATAATCCAACCTCTTCTAATCTATTCTGTGTGTACCTTCTGCTTAACTATAATTCTACAAAAACCATCGTGAGGTTAACGATAAATTTTTATACGGTCAATGACAAATGGTTGAAAATAATAATAATAAGAAAATACTGAAATAGCAGCTTTTTATCTTCTATATTTTATTTACAGAAAATGAAGCTATGCAAAAATAATGATGGAAAAAAAATATTCTAAGATTTTTAGCACTATCTGTCATATAAATAATTAATTTTCTTATTAATATCGCAACGATATAAATTTGAACGAAACGGCTAAAAGACAATTAGAGCAATAATTTTGAAAAACTACATTATCGAAAAATTTAAATGCCGTAAATGGAATTTTTATGAAGGAATTTTTATGAAAAAGGAATAATTTTTATGTTCTATAAAAAAAATAAACAAAAACAATAAAAATTAAATATAGGATTAGCGTTGAGCTCCGAACCTTTCTCACAACCCCCTACATCGACAATGACAATGAAATTTCGTACTGAGTTTCTTAAAGTTCATTTTATCAAATCGCTTTAAATTATTAATGTTTGAAAATGTATATTATAACCTAAACTGTTTTTTGCATAAAAATATCAAATGTTTTCAACCTACATTGTTTTTAAAAATTGTTAAAAATCTATATTTTTCTATGCTGTTATGTTCGCTGTACTATAGAACAATTTTCTGGTTCTGGTCCTGCCATAATAGCGCTAGTATTTTACGAAATGTTGTGTCAAAAAGTGAGGAAATAGACCTTTAATCATTTACTTTCATCAATTTGTTTCCTCTTTTCTTTTTTAATAAACTTATTATAAAAACCATCTACCAACTTTACTATTTAATGTAAAAATTATTCCTTTAAAAAAAGGTTATTATTCCTTTAAAAAAAATTCCATCTATTTTTCATTATAAATACTACATATCTTGTGACTAATTCAAAATAAAAAAGGTTTTATTAATAAAACATCAACAAAAATTATAAATATATGCATTATGTAACTGAATTAAAATAAAATCCCTGAATGCATTCTAATTTTTATTAAAACTTAAAATAACTAAACAAAATGACGTCACACGATCTTTTATGATAAAGCTATTATATTGCAAGAGAAATACATACTCAAATAGTAGTTTTTGTTTTTCCTTAATTTAGTTCACAGGAATGAAATTATGGCAAATAATTATCGCAAACCACTATTATATGATTTTTAGCACTGCCTGTAAAAAAACTAATTAATTTTCTTGTTAATATCGGAATTATAATAATTTGAACGAAACGGGAAATGACAGTGCAATAAAATGCTATAAAAACTGCATTATCGATCAAATTGCTCTATCGTAAAACGAAATGTATGTTTGAATAAAATAAAAGTGTGTAAAAAAACAATAATTTTAATGTTATTTATAGTAGTTGTTGTTATTCTTAATATCGAAATGTAAATATCGAAATGATTTTAATGATTTTAATTTGAACAAATTAAATACAAAAGACAACTTAACTTTTTAACTAACTTTAAAGAACTAATAAGACTGAATCTAACAAAATTGCACACCATATTTTGTTAGATTCAGTCTTATTATTCATGATGGGATTATTTCCATCGGAGTGATGTAATATCACAAATAATTCATTGAATTAATTGTAGATAATGTGTCGATAGACACAAGTGAAGATGGTCATCTTCTTCTTACCGATACAAGTTTGTTATCCAATTCTAACTTGGTTAGAGTATAACAACAATAGTGATCAACTAGAGAAACAAATTGACTAAACCTGAATCTAATTAACATATGTTTATGAAAGTTTTTTGGTTTCTTATACTTCGCTAGAGTAGTGACCTATTTTAGGTTTACATAGCGAAAAATTTTTTTTGGTAGTGTATCTAGTCGGCTAGCCCTGATGAGAATGATATACTTTTTTAAAGTGTAATAAAAAGTTCTTATCGGTTCGAAACTAGATCGATCGACAATTTTGTGGATAGCAAAAAATTTTCATAAATTGCACACCATATTTTGTTAGATTCAGTCTTATTATTCATGATGGGATTATTTCCATCGGAGTGATGTAATATCACAAATAATTCATTGAATTAATTGTAGATAATGTGTCGATAGACACAAGTGAAGATGGTCATCTTCTTCTTACCGATACAAGTTTGTTATCCAATTCTAACTTGGTTAGAGTATAACAACAATAGTGATCAACTAGAGAAACAAATTGACTAAACCTGAATCTAATTAACATATGTTTATGAAAGTTTTTTGGTTTCTTATACTTCGCTAGAGTAGTGACATATTTTA
The DNA here is from genome assembly GCA_963693315.1 of Diogma glabrata. Lineage (NCBI taxonomy): Eukaryota > Metazoa > Arthropoda > Insecta > Diptera > Cylindrotomidae > Diogma > Diogma glabrata. The sequence continues at coordinate 268,810,881 of OY856186.1, forward strand.
GGTTTACATAGCGAAAAATTTTTTTTGGTAGTGTATCTAGTCGGCTAGCCCTGATGAGAATGATATACTTTTTTAAAGTGTAATAAAAAGTTCTTATCGGTTCGAAACTAGATCGATCGACAATTTTGTGGATAGCAAAAAATTTTCATAAATTGCACACCATATTTTGTTAGATTCAGTCTTATTATTCATGATGGGATTATTTCCATCGGAGTGATGTAATATCACAAATAATTCATTGAATTAATTGTAGATAATGTGTCGATAGACACAAGTGAAGATGGTCATCTTCTTCTTACCGATACAAGTTTGTTATCCAATTCTAACTTGGTTAGAGTATAACAACAATAGTGATCAACTAGAGAAACAAATTGACTAAACCTGAATCTAATTAACATATGTTTATGAAAGTTTTTTGGTTTCTTATACTTCGCTAGAGTAGTGACCTATTTTAGGTTTACATAGCGAAAAATTTTTTTTTGGTAGTGTATCTAGTCGGCTAGCCCTGATGAGAATGATATACTTTTTTAAAGTGTAATAAAAAGTTCTTATCGGTTCGAAACTAGATCGATCGACAATTTTGTGGATAGCAAAAAATTTTCATAAATTGCACACCATATTTTGTTAGATTCAGTCTTATTATTCATGATGGGATTATTTCCATCGGAGTGATGTAATATCACAAATAATTCATTGAATTAATTGTAGATAATGTGTCGATAGACACAAGTGAAGATGGTCATCTTCTTCTTACCGATACAAGTTTGTTATCCAATTCTAACTTGGTTAGAGTATAACAACAATAGTGATCAACTAGAGAAACAAATTGACTAAACCTGAATCTAATTAACATATGTTTATGAAAGTTTTTTGGTTTCTTATACTTCGCTAGAGTAGTGACCTATTTTAGGTTTACATAGCGAAAAATTTTTTTTGGTAGTGTATCTAGTCGGCTAGCCCTGATGAGAATGATATACTTTTTTAAAGTGTAATAAAAAGTTCTTATCGGTTCGAAACTAGATCGATCGACAATTTTGTGGATAGCAAAAAATTTTCATAAATTGCACACCATATTTTGTTAGATTCAGTCTTATTATTCATGATGGGATTATTTCCATCGGAGTGATGTAATATCACAAATAATTCATTGAATTAATTGTAGATAATGTGTCGATAGACACAAGTGAAGATGGTCATCTTCTTCTTACCGATACAAGTTTGTTATCCAATTCTAACTTGGTTAGAGTATAACAACAATAGTGATCAACTAGAGAAACAAATTGACTAAACCTGAATCTAATTAACATATGTTTATGAAAGTTTTTTGGTTTCTTATACTTCGCTAGAGTAGTGACCTATTTTAGGTTTACATAGCGAAAAATTTTTTTTGGTAGTGTATCTAGTCGGCTAGCCCTGATGAGAATGATATACTTTTTTAAAGTGTAATAAAAAGTTCTTATCGGTTCGAAACTAGATCGATCGACAATTTTGTGGATAGCAAAAAATTTTCATAAATTGCACACCATATTTTGTTAGATTCAGTCTTATTATTCATGATGGGATTATTTCCATCGGAGTGATGTAATATCACAAATAATTCATTGAATTAATTGTAGATAATGTGTCGATAGACACAAGTGAAGATGGTCATCTTCTTCTTACCGATACAAGTTTGTTATCCAATTCTAACTTGGTTAGAGTATAACAACAATAGTGATCAACTAGAGAAACAAATTGACTAAACCTGAATCTAATTAACATATGTTTATGAAAGTTTTTTGGTTTCTTATACTTCGCTAGAGTAGTGACCTATTTTAGGTTTACATAGCGAAAAATTTTTTTTGGTAGTGTATCTAGTCGGCTAGCCCTGATGAGAATGATATACTTTTTTAAAGTGTAATAAAAAGTTCTTATCGGTTCGAAACTAGATCGATCGACAATTTTGTGGATAGCAAAAAATTTTCATAAATTGCACACCATATTTTGTTAGATTCAGTCTTATTATTCATGATGGGATTATTTCCATCGGAGTGATGTAATATCACAAATAATTCATTGAATTAATTGTAGATAATGTGTCGATAGACACAAGTGAAGATGGTCATCTTCTTCTTACCGATACAAGTTTGTTATCCAATTCTAACTTGGTTAGAGTATAACAACAATAGTGATCAACTAGAGAAACAAATTGACTAAACCTGAATCTAATTAACATATGTTTATGAAAGTGTTTTGGTTTCTTATACTTCGCTAGAGTAGTGACCTATTTTAGGTTTACATAGCGAAAAATTTTTTTTGGTAGTGTATCTAGTCGGCTAGCCCTGATGAGAATGATATACTTTTTTAAAGTGTAATAAAAAGTTCTTATCGGTTCGAAACTAGATCGATCGACAATTTTGTGGATAGCAAAAAATTTTCATAAATTGCACACCATATTTTGTTAGATTCAGTCTTATTATTCATGATGGGATTATTTCCATCGGAGTGATGTAATATCACAAATAATTCATTGAATTAATTGTAGATAATGTGTCGATAGACACAAGTGAAGATGGTCATCTTCTTCTTACCGATACAAGTTTGTTATCCAATTCTAACTTGGTTAGAGTATAACAACAATAGTGATCAACTAGAGAAACAAATTGACTAAACCTGAATCTAATTAACATATGTTTATGAAAGTTTTTTGGTTTCTTATACTTCGCTAGAGTAGTGACCTATTTTAGGTTTACATAGCGAAAAATTTTTTTTTGGTAGTGTATCTAGTCGGCTAGCCCTGATGAGAATGATATACTTTTTTAAAGTGTAATAAAAAGTTCTTATCGGTTCGAAACTAGATCGATCGACAATTTTGTGGATAGCAAAAAATTTTCATAAATTGCACACCATATTTTGTTAGATTCAGTCTTATTATTCATGATGGGATTATTTCCATCGGAGTGATGTAATATCACAAATAATTCATTGAATTAATTGTAGATAATGTGTCGATAGACACAAGTGAAGATGGTCATCTTCTTCTTACCGATACAAGTTTGTTATCCAATTCTAACTTGGTTAGAGTATAACAACAATAGTGATCAACTAGAGAAACAAATTGACTAAACCTGAATCTAATTAACATATGTTTATGAAAGTTTTTTGGTTTCTTATACTTCGCTAGAGTAGTGACCTATTTTAGGTTTACATAGCGAAAAATTTTTTTTGGTAGTGTATCTAGTCGGCTAGCCCTGATGAGAATGATATACTTTTTTAAAGTGTAATAAAAAGTTCTTATCGGTTCGAAACTAGATCGATCGACAATTTTGTGGATAGCAAAAAATTTTCATAAATTGCACACCATATTTTGTTAGATTCAGTCTTATTATTCATGATGGGATTATTTCCATCGGAGTGATGTAATATCACAAATAATTCATTGAATTAATTGTAGATAATGTGTCGATAGACACAAGTGAAGATGGTCATCTTCTTCTTACCGATACAAGTTTGTTATCCAATTCTAACTTGGTTAGAGTATAACAACAATAGTGATCAACTAGAGAAACAAATTGACTAAACCTGAATCTAATTAACATATGTTTATGAAAGTTTTTTGGTTTCTTATACTTCGCTAGAGTAGTGACCTATTTTAGGTTTACATAGCGAAAAATTTTTTTTGGTAGTGTATCTAGTCGGCTAGCCCTGATGAGAATGATATACTTTTTTAAAGTGTAATAAAAAGTTCTTATCGGTTCGAAACTAGATCGATCGACAATTTTGTGGATAGCAAAAAATTTTCATAAATTGCACACCATATTTTGTTAGATTCAGTCTTATTATTCATGATGGGATTATTTCCATCGGAGTGATGTAATATCACAAATAATTCATTGAATTAATTGTAGATAATGTGTCGATAGACACAAGTGAAGATGGTCATCTTCTTCTTACCGATACAAGTTTGTTATCCAATTCTAACTTGGTTAGAGTATAACAACAATAGTGATCAACTAGAGAAACAAATTGACTAAACCTGAATCTAATTAACATATGTTTATGAAAGTTTTTTGGTTTCTTATACTTCGCTAGAGTAGTGACCTATTTTAGGTTTACATAGCGAAAAATTTTTTTTGGTAGTGTATCTAGTCGGCTAGCCCTGATGAGAATGATATACTTTTTTAAAGTGTAATAAAAAGTTCTTATCGGTTCGAAACTAGATCGATCGACAATTTTGTGGATAGCAAAAAATTTTCATAAATTGCACACCATATTTTGTTAGATTCAGTCTTATTATTCATGATGGGATTATTTCCATCGGAGTGATGTAATATCACAAATAATTCATTGAATTAATTGTAGATAATGTGTCGATAGACACAAGTGAAGATGGTCATCTTCTTCTTACCGATACAAGTTTGTTATCCAATTCTAACTTGGTTAGAGTATAACAACAATAGTGATCAACTAGAGAAACAAATTGACTAAACCTGAATCTAATTAACATATGTTTATGAAAGTTTTTTGGTTTCTTATACTTCGCTAGAGTAGTGACCTATTTTAGGTTTACATAGCGAAAAATTTTTTTTGGTAGTGTATCTAGTCGGCTAGCCCTGATGAGAATGATATACTTTTTTAAAGTGTAATAAAAAGTTCTTATCGGTTCGAAACTAGATCGATCGACAATTTTGTGGATAGCAAAAAATTTTCATAAATTGCACACCATATTTTGTTAGATTCAGTCTTATTATTCATGATGGGATTATTTCCATCGGAGTGATGTAATATCACAAATAATTCATTGAATTAATTGTAGATAATGTGTCGATAGACACAAGTGAAGATGGTCATCTTCTTCTTACCGATACAAGTTTGTTATCCAATTCTAACTTGGTTAGAGTATAACAACAATAGTGATCAACTAGAGAAACAAATTGACTAAACCTGAATCTAATTAACATATGTTTATGAAAGTTTTTTGGTTTCTTATACTTCGCTAGAGTAGTGACCTATTTTAGGTTTACATAGCGAAAAATTTTTTTTGGTAGTGTATCTAGTCGGCTAGCCCTGATGAGAATGATATACTTTTTTAAAGTGTAATAAAAAGTTCTTATCGGTTCGAAACTAGATCGATCGACAATTTTGTGGATAGCAAAAAATTTTCATAAATTGCACACCATATTTTGTTAGATTCAGTCTTATTATTCATGATGGGATTATTTCCATCGGAGTGATGTAATATCACAAATAATTCATTGAATTAATTTAAAGAACTACTTTATCGATAATTCTAAGTATCCAAAAACAAAATTTTATATAAATTTTATTTATATATGAATTATTTATTTATATGAATTCATTCATGAATAATAAAATAAAAAAGCACAATAATTTTAAAGTTATTTAAAGAAAATAATGAAAAATAAACAATTCATAAATAAACAATTTTAATGTTATTTAAAATAAAAATTTAAAAACTGCATTATCGTAAAACGAAATGTATGTATGAATATGAATAAAATAAAAATAATTTTAATGTTATTTAAAAAAAAAAATAAAAAAAAATTTGCAACAATCAGGTTTCGAACTTTCAATCTTATGATCATCAGTCGAGCGCGCTACCAATATACCAATTTGAACTATATTTGAACTATAGACTAAAGGATAGATAAGGTATCCGTTACGCTTGTATAGAAGGATAGACTTACGGCTATTATATTATTGATTATTACTTCGGTCTAAAAGACCTAAGTATTACATTCATGAGCTCAAAGTGAAATTCTTACCCCCACTTTTTTTGGCATTTCTCGACGTTTTAGGACCTACTGATTCTAAAAAAGCAACAAAAAAAAAATGTATGTCTGTCTGTCGGCCGGCCGTCACAACCTACGAAATCAAGAAAACCTCTGGACAGGTTTGAACATTTTTTTTTTCTTCAAATAGGTTTACTCAATGGGAAGAGCCGAAAGGACGGTGTGTTCGATAACTGTACCGGAAGTGTGTCACAAAAATGGTCAAGTGTGTCAAAACAAGGAAATTTGCATATTTTTTGCTTAAAAAACTTTCATTTATGTGATTACGAGTAGGAACATTGAATTGAATTTGGAGAAATCTTGATGGTCGGGATTGGTATATGAGACCAAAATCTAGATTATTACATTATAGGTTTGTCAAAAAAATGTTGTCAAGTGTGTCAAAAGAAAGATTTTTATTTATTTTTTTACCCAATTTTTTGGAAAAAAATTAAATTAAAATTTTGTTTGAAATGAAATTTTATTATTATTGGCATTTTTGCACGAGAATGGCATTTTTGCATTATAATTCTGTCAAAAAAATGTTGTCAAGTGTGTCAAAAGAAAGATTTTTATTTATTTTTTAACCCATTTTTTTACAAATAAATAAAATTAATTATTTGTTTGAAATGAAATTTTATTATAATTATTGAGAATTATGGCATTATAAGTTTGTCAAAAAAATGTTGTCAAGTGTGTCAGATGAAAGATTTTTATTTATTTTTTACCCAATTTTTTGGAAAAAATAAAATTAATAATTTGTATGACATGAAAATTTATTATTATTATAGAGAATTATGGCATTATAAGTTTGTTAAAAAAATAATGTCAAGCGTGTCAAAAAATGATTTCATTTATTTATTTAGCTAATTTTTTGGAAAAAAAAATGTAGCTGTTTTTATGACGTAAATGAAATTGAAAATGAAACTGGACATGGAAATACTTCGGTTTTTTTTTAATTTGTTATAGTTTTTGAAATATTTTTGGAATTTTGAAAAATGTTTGTATTTTTGATTTTGTAATAATTTTTCAATATTTTTAGAATTTTGGAAAAAGTTTTAATCTTTGATTTTGTAAGAATTTTTGGAATATTTTTGGAATTTTGAAAAATTTTTAATTTTTGATTTTATTATAATTTTTGGAATTTCGAAAAAAGTTTCAATTTTTGATTTTGTAATAATTTTTGGAATATTTTTAGAATTTTGAAAAAAGTTTGATTTTATTATAATTTTTACAATATTTTTGGAATTTTGAAAGAAATATGAATTTGTGATTTTGTGATATTTTGTCGAATCGCTAAATGGAAGGTTTTTGAATAGTTTGCTGAAAATGTAATTGAAAATGAAATTGGACATGGACATTTTTGAATTTGTTATAGTTTTTGAAATTTTGAAAAAGTTTCAATTTTTGATTTTGTAAGAATTTTTGGAATATATTTAGAATTTTGAAAAATTTTAAAATTTTAATTTTATTATAATTTTTATAATTTTGGAAAAAGTTTCAATTTTTGATATTGTTATAATTTTTGCAATATTTTTAGAGTTTTGGAAAAAGTTTGATTTTTTGAATTTTTAAGAATTTTTGGAATATTATTAGAATTTAGAAAAAGTTTAAATATTTGATTTTATTCCAATTTTTGGAATATTTTTAGAATTTTGAAAAAAAAAATTTTTGATTTTATTTATCGTTTTAGAATTTTGAAAAAGTTTCAATTTTTGATTTTGTAAGAATTTTTGGAATATTTTTAGAATTTTGAAAAATTTCAAATTTTTAAATTTATTATAATTTTTATAATTTTGGAAAAAGTCTCAATTTTTGATATTGTTATAATTTTTGCAATATTTTTAGAGTTTTGGAAAAAGTTTGAATTTTTGAATTTTTAAGAATTTTTGGAATATTAGAATTCAGAAAAAAGTTTAAATTTTTGATTTAATTCTAATTTTTGGAATTTTGAAAAAATAATAGAATTTTTGAATTTTAAATATACATACTTTTAGAATTTTGAAAAAAGTTTCAATTTTTGATTTTGTAAGAATTTTTGGAATTCTGAAAAATTTTAAATCTTTGATTTTATCATAATTTTTATAATTTTGGAAAAACATTGTAATTTTATTTTGTTATAATTTTTGCAATATTTTTAGAATTTTTGAAAAAAGTTTTAATCTGTGATTTTGTAATAATTTTTGAAATATTTTTAGAATTTTGTTTGAAAAAAGTTTGAATTTATTATTTTACAATATTTTTGGAATTCTGAAAGAACTATGAATTTGTGATTTTGAAATATTTTCTCGAAACGCTAAATGGAAAGGTTTTTGAGTAGTTTGATTGCATTTTAAGTTTGTCAAAAAAATGTTGTCAAGTGTGTCAAAAGAAAGATTTTTATTTATTTTTTTACCCAATTTTTTGGAAAAAAATAAAATAAATAATTTGTATGACATGAAATTTTATTATCATTATAGAGAATTATGGCATTATAAGTTTGTCAAAAAAATAATGTCAAGTGTGTCAAAAAATGATTTTATTTATTTTTTTAGCCAATTTTTTGGGAAAAAAATGTAGCTTTTATTATGACGTAAATGTAATTGAAACTAAAATTGGGACATGGAATTTGTTGAATTTGTTATAGTTTTTGAAATATTTTTGGAATTTTAAAAAATGTTTGTATATTTGATTTTGTAATAATTTTTGCAATAAATTTAGAATTTTGGAAAAAGTTTTAATTTTTGATTTTGTAAGAATTTTGGAATATTTTTAGAATTTAGAAAAATTTAAAATTTTTGATTTTATTATAATTTTTGGAATTTTGAAAACAGTTTCAATTTTTGATTTTGTAATGATTTTTGCAATAGTTTTAGAATTTTGGAAAAGTTTGAATTTTTAAGAATTTATGGAATATTATTGGATTTAGAAAAGTTTAAATATTTGATTTTATTCTAATTTTTGGAATATTCTGGGAATTTTGAAAAAAGTTGGATTTTTTTTAATTTTTACAATATTTTTGGAATTTTGAAAGAAATATGAATTTTTGATTTTGTAATATTTTCTCGAAACGCTAAATGGAGAGGTTTTTGAGTAGTTTGCTGAGTGTATCATCTTTTCACTAAATTATGTTAATTTATGATCTGTTATAATTTTACGGCATCGTATTGATGTTTCGTGTTAGTTTTGTAATAAATTTCTAAACAGAGATAAAAATATACTTGTACTTTAACAAAGAGTTATGTTTGATATACACCGCTGCCCAACACTAAAAACCATGTCCTCATAAAAGCTTGTTGCCGAAAACCATATCAAAATCCTTAACCTAGATCGAAGTCTTGATATCTCAGAGCTGTGGGATTTCAGGCCCTCCATATTTTTTTTAATTAGCTTTTACATTTGTCATAGCATTTAAGTAATTGTAGGTTTATTGTTGTATTGCTTTGTACATGAAGGTATAAGATTTTTTAAGGACAACTTTTTGTGTATAACCATATTGTAACGTACTCTAAAATTTAGTTTTGATATATACTACTGTCGATGAAATACGAAATACGTATCGAATACGTGTCGAAATATACTATATACGTAGGAAATAAAAACTATTAGTTAACTAGAAATTGGCGATTTTATTTTAATTTATCAGTGAAATTTATTATAATACTTGTTATGTTTGAACAAACAAAATTATTAAAATATGTCTATTGATGTTTGTTCACGATTTTTCGAAAACGGCTTATTCGATTTGGTAGATTTAAATTGTACTCTATTTAGGTAGATGCCCGAATTGTTCCATATTTTTTTCTATGACATGAAAAATACCGTTTCAGAAAAATGGAAAAAACTGTGTTTTTTTAATAAATGTTGATGTATGTTTGATTCCCGATTTCTCAATAACGGTTCATACGATTAGGGCTCGTAAAATACTCGAACATTAAGTACCCGGGTATCGAGTAGTTATTTTACTCAAATACCCGGGTACCCGGGTAACCCGGGTATTTGGATAATTAAAACAAAACAAATTTTCAATCGTTCATTTGCACATATTTAACTCAATTACTATTTATATTTATGTATTTAATTCAATTAATTTAATTCTTAAAAATATGTTAAATGTTAAATGAAATCAAATTTTATAATAATATAACATTTACTATGACTTTTTGTTTATAAAATAGTATTTTAAAAATATTAAGCCATTGAGTGTGGAAGGAGCTAACGAACTGCGAGTTTTGGTTATTATATTACCGTCTACTGAAAACACCCGTTCGCATGCCGTTAATATGTAGAATTTATAGTAAGCAGTGAAGCGTACAGATTATCTTACATTTGGTTTCGTTTCGCTTACCCCCCATTTGTCTCCATATATTTTCGCTTTTGTCGTTGGTTGTAGTTATATATGATGCAAGACAATGCTGTAGCTCATTATATACTGATGTTTGTTCCCGCTCTCCATCAGAAGAGCTTGAGCTTTGATCTGCAACTCTGATGTTGTTTTCATTCGAGTATAGACGAAATAATAATTGATGAGCAAGCTACTTTGTAGAAATTTTTGTTGCGTAGCTTAACAACTCATTGCATTTTGGAAAAATACCATGATGCAAATATAACGATAATTAATTTTTGATTTTTGAGATCAGTTAAACTCAAGTAAGTAAAGAAGTAATTGGAATTTTTTCAATTCAAAGGTATGGTTTGAAGTTTCTCAGAAAAAAGCTCCACTTCACATTTTTCGTGTTTCGGTTGGGATTCGAACCTACCTCGTCAGTGCCCGGATCTAATCCTTGGGCAGACACGCTATCGATTACGTCGTTGAGGCGATGACAATTTCAAAGTTGAAACTTCTTCATCACTTATTTATTTTTACTTAAGCTGAATTTTTTCCACTGTCATTAGACTCCCTATTATGGAAATGTTTTTACATTATATGACATTTTTTTTTTATTTGCATTAAATGGGCTTTTTTTTTGCATTAAATTTCTAGACAATACTTTGTGTGAATTCATAGAATGGGGAACATTTCTATTCTAATTAACATCCTAAGTCACGATTGTATAGTCATTATTGATTGTTTCCAATGATAATGTTATTATATCCTTTTGTCGACGTCCATCAACTTCGTTTTTCAAATTTTTAAATAGTTCACGAGAAAGAGGTGTACTAATCTCGTTTATTTTTTTAGTACGAGTAAAAATTTACCTTCAGCTGTTATAAGGGTGGCGTTTTCTTTACTCAGCTCTTGTGCTGCTAGCATAAGCGGTTCGAGAATAAATGAGATTTCTTTTAATATTTCTAAATCGCATTTGTTCATTTTGCCAGCGCCTAGCTCATCCAGTGCAGTATTAATGCATTTTTTAATTAAAAAAATTGATTTATTGCTGCAATAAACGTATTCCACCGTGTTTTACAATCTAAAATCAGTTTTAACTTTTTGCCTTCCTGAACTTCTACGTGCTTTGATAAAATGTTAGTTCTTACTGCCATTTATTTGCAATACATTAAAATAATTTTTTTTACTGTTTTTAAATATTTTAATGTAAAAATAAGATAAATTAAACAATCGGAAAATAACTGTAGTCGTTTGTGTGGGAGTTTATGTTACTAATGAATCTCTCAAGGATCTACATTTTAAGGCGATAGAAGTATTTCTAAAAAATCTAGATTCATTCATTTTATAAATCTCTTTTGGTTCAATTGGTCGCTAAAACGCTCATTTTACTTACAAGCTTCGTAACTATTTGACTGTCTTAGCTGATTTACGAACTTATATCTGAAATACTACAATACAACATATATTTTCTGAAATTATTTTTTGGACAAATCAGCAAAAGCGACAGTGAGCGTCATGAGAATTTTGTTTTTTTATTACCCGGGTACTCGAAGCTATTACCCGGATATTCGAGTAGTAAAATTTTTGGTCAAATACCCGGGTACCCGGTTATCCAATATCCGAGTATACGAGCCCTACATACGATTTGAATGATTTAAATTGCATTCTATTAAGGTAGATTATTCCATACTACAATTTGTGTCACAACAACACATAAAAACTTTTAAGAACAAGGTCCCACAACAACATGCTTTCTAAGGTTAGTTGATAGACGCAAATTTTTTTTATAATATGTTTTGATTATTTTAAATATAAAAATGAAAAATGAAAATGAATTCTGTGAAACCCAGAATAATTTTAATGATTTTAATTTAAAAATTCTGAAATTTTAATTTGCAATGCTACAATAATTGGAAGATATGTACAAAAAAACACAGCTATTTCACAGTTTTAAGTTTTCACTTCTGTCGGAAGTCCTCAAGACTGCCTTTTTTTTAAATAACAACAAATTATAGTAGCTATGGTATTTTCATGTAATGCTACAAAATTTTTAAATCAAAGGAACCATTTGTTTCCAATCAATGCGAAAATCAATGATTGACACTTGGTCAATTAAGGTCATATATAACTATACACCCGTGACTTAGAATGTTGACTATAATAGAAATATTACACATCCTATGAATTCACACAATAGTACTGCCAAGAAATTCCGTGCAAAAAAATATTCATTCAAAATGAATAAAATTTCCATAAAAAATTAGGTCTAACTGACGATTGAGAAATTCAACTAAAGTAAGATAACTGATGATGAAGTTTCAACTTAGAAATATCATCGTCTTGGTGGCGTAGTGGTTAAATGTGTCTGCCAAAGGAATTGAACTCGCTCTGGCACTGATGAGGAGGTTACGAGTTCGAATCCCAACCGAAACACGTAAAAGAGAAAAACAGTGTTTTGCTCTGAGATATTTCTAACCATACCTTTGAATTGAAAAAATTCAAATTAATTCCTTAGTTACTTGAGTTTAATTGCTCACAAAAATCCCGAATAAATATATTTCAATAATTTTGGTATTGTCTTTCAGCGCATTATTGTTGTGGTGCCTAAGGCAACCGTTCGGTTTGCTTTAGGACCAGACACTCCTGCTCCTGTGCCCACATTGAATCGAGAACCTGTGTACCAAATGCTGGCGTTATGTGGCAGTGACCGCATGTAGTTTTTAATACGATCTCTTCATCTCTCTGTTAATAAATCGAAACTATTAATTAATGGTATGACTAAAGGTGATTTTGTTTCTAAATAAGTATTTAGGTTTAGTAGGTCGGTAGTTGCAACTTCAAATATATTTTTACAAAAACATTGAAATTTCAAGAAAGAAAATAAATTTTGCAGAAAAACAATCAATATAATTATAACAAAAAGTAGAGCTTGCTGTTTTATCACGAAAATTTCTGGAATTATATTTATAACATCAAAACTAAAACTAATTTTACTAACTTAAATCGATAAAATTGGAATTTATATCGCTCGTGCAAAAAATATAATAAGCATTTGGGCTATTAAGAGTATTACCAATCGACTTGGTCTCGATCTCCAAACATATATCCTCAATCGTATATCCTCTATCCTCTATATATCCTCTATCCTCAGAACACTATTACTGTCTTTAATACTTAAATAACTATTTTTACATTTTACCATTTATTTTTAAATATAGTATACCCTTAAAAGTTTACACTTTTAACTTTGTCCAAAAATTTAATTTAAAATTAAAAACAGTAATTTCTAATTGCGTGACACAAATTCAAAATAGGATAATTATACAGCGTAATTTTGAGCAATTTTTCAAAACGTAACTAGTGGTGCGGAGATGTAAAATTTATTTGAATTCAACAAACATTTAGGACAAATTTAAGTTTATACTTTATATTAAAATGTATACCTTCGATCAAACGTTTAAGAGTTGTCAATTTTTAATGTTACAAAGCGATTTTTTTCCTTCTTTCTCAAATAGGTTCGTTCATTAGTTATTTATAAAAATTTACAAGAATCTTCGCCAGAGACAATAAATAAAAGTGTAAATATTACTTTTAAATCTGATTATAGATGTTTTCATCTTATTAAATGACGTCCATCCCATCAACTCATTCCATTTCCACACTTAGGTAATCCACATTTTTAAAATCAGCTTAATAATCAATTTTCATTGCGTTTATACAATTTTTAACGAAAGATATGAACTTAAGTTCAATTTACGTAAGAACTTGAGTAGATTTTTTTGTATAGTTGGGACGACAATAGTCCCTCAAAAATAAAATTGATAAAGATCAACACACAAAAAGTTAGAATCAGATTTAGTCGAGACACATTTATAACAACTGCATGATCGACAAACATTTTCCATTTATGTTTATAAAAGCTAAGAGAAAATTTTCTTTTCTTTCGGCTTTAACAAACTTGAATAAATAATTTCTTATACTTTCTTTGTTCTTATCTTCGATTTTATTATATTTCCTTTTAGGAAGTATTAAAATTATTTTATACCCTGTATAACGAAATTGTTCATTTGATATAAATTATAACATAATTTTATATTCTAATCTTTCTGCATTATCTCCTACTTTATTCAATTTGTTATTTTAAATATGATCATTTCACACCCTAATTTTCGTCTTTAATATAAATCGAAAATTCAAATATTTAAATTTAATTTAAAATTAAAAACAAGAACATGTAATTTTACTGTTTTATTACTCCAATTACAACAACAAAATTATTCTTATTTCTGAATTTTATTTTGCGTGGCACAAATCCAAAATAGTTTTAAGGTTAATTATAGATGATAACTTTCAGAGAATTTTTAGAGGGAAAACAGTCGGTGGTAAAAAGTGCGAAGTTTATTGAAATAAAAGAACAAATATAAATTTACGTTTTTTTTGTTTCTTTAGGTTGTTTGGATAGAAAACTAGATAAACGTATGTTACTGGATATAAAGAAAGTTTTATGTTTAGTTGTAATTTATTTGTTAGTTCTATTCTATTTCTAAATGTAAAACTTTGTTAATTTTAAATCTTGCAGAAGAAAACTTATTTTCGTGAAAATATAACTTATGTCTTCAATCAAATTTATGATCTTATGTTAAGCTGTTAATAAAACAAATGCACTAGACTTCAAAAGTTAAAACTAAAGGAAGATTACAACTACCACTTTTCTGATCAGAAAAGTCTTAATCTTATTGAATTATTTCCTTTCTATTCAACTAATAATACTTGTGAAAACATAATTCACATTTTTATAATCAGTTAGTTTAACAATTTTGATATGCAAGATTGAATGAAACCTCAATTGTTTTAAAAAAAGAGATTATTTCTATATATATTTTATTGAGTGCTAGATATCTTTTATAAAAATTATGATAAGTTAAGAAAAATACTAATTTTTGATACTAAATGAACTTATTTTCCAACTATAGATTTCAACAGCAATGCTGTTTGTCAAGATATTTTCTAAACAGTTCAGAAAATTCCTTGACAATGACAGCATAGCTGTTGAATTCGATAGGTATAGAAAATAAATTCATTTATACCGCATTTACAGCGACATAGCAAATTAGTAGATAGTATATTAATTTTTGGGAAAAGGAGACGGTGTAGAAATCAAAGATTTTTATTTGCAATGGTGTTCACAGCGTGAAGTATTAAATTAAAAAAAGGCTAGATATCAAATTAGTTGCAAGCTTTTAAATTAAAAAGTGTTTACAGCACAGATTTAAATTACATCTACTAATTTGCTATGCCGCTGTAAATGCGGTATTAGTATCAAAAGTTAGTATTTCGCTACGCTCGTGCTGCAAACTACACTCTTTTTTGGAAAGCGCATTCTCACTAGTGACACAATATACTAATCTGTGCTATGTGAGAAAATTTAAATAGCTTGAAATTATACACAGTTTGTCCACAACTTCAAAAAACAAAAAAGCTGAGAGCAGAAATTTAAATATGTATTAAAATATTTTTGTTCTTTTTTCTAGCCCAAAACAATCTTTTTTGTAATTTTCCATTGATTTTTCATTGATCGAAGGTCTGCAGGGTCGCACAGTGGCGTAGCTAGCATGGGTGGCACCCGGGGCGGATATTGTGGTGTCACCCCAAAAATAAAAACTGTCAATAATAATAAAAAGCCGATAAACGTAATTTATAATTTTTTTTAATTAATACAAATGAGCATTATTATTATAAGCCCGCAAGTAATTTTTAACTAATTTTAATTTGCTGAAACTCCTCTCACACGAAGCCACTAATACCCAAATAGTCATAAATAACTTTAGTGCGACCGTAAGATTCGGAAGAAATTCTAAAAAATCCCATTCTACGATGAATTTCAAAAAGTCTAGGTACACCCAGTTAGAAACTGTAACATTGGCCGCTTTTAAATGCCTCCTCACCCTTTGTATCTCTATGAGGAGTTCTGTTGCCAAAACCGCATCATAAAACCCAGTAAATTTTGATACCGATAATTTTAATTCTTCACTGTTCGCCAAAAGCTAAGTGTTTGTCTGCACAACCTCGAACAATGAAGCTAAATCTTGAACTGACTTCAGTCTAGTTCGGAGTTCAACACTGAATCGGTCAAGACATTCCAACATGTCCTTTTTAAGTTGAGCTCTCAGTGTCAGTCCAACATCAGGTGCAAACTCACCACCCGTTCGTTTTTTGCGTTTTTATGACGAATTCGGCTTTCCATTGGAATGTCATAGTCCTCCGATTTTTTCGCAGCAAGATCTATTGCCTCTTCTACAATGAGACTTCGTTATGGATTGACTCTATTTTTGTAGCTAATTGATCAATATTCAAGCCCATGCTTTGCAATCCAATCTGAGCACAGATATTATTTCTCTTAGAATATCATTCCAAAACAAAAGATAGCAAAGAAACGATAAATCACATGCTGCATTGATAAGGTTCTGTGCAGTGCCTCTAGTGTCTACATTTTCTTGTTGATCACTTAACTTCTCAATTTCATCCACAATCCCATCAAAGTTTTCGGCCAATACTTTTACTGCAGCATAATGAGCACTCCAATGCGCTGTTAAGAGTATTTTAACAGTTGCTTTGTTGTGTTTAGCAAGTACTTTTCAGCGGCTAGTCGAAGCAGAAAAACATGTAAAAATGGCTTCCACTGACGAGTGTTGGCCGCATAAATTAATTGAATGATCTTTGCAGCCCACAAAAATTGCTTTGTTATTTTTTGCTTTAATAATAGCTTGTACTTCTCCATGTATACTACTCATAACAGCTGCATTATCATAACCTTTGGGAGCGACAATTCATAACATCTATACCATCATTTTCAAGATTTTTACACTGAAAAAAACATGTCCTATTTCCAATCGAAATGCAGTTGTCTCAACCTCACCGTGCGGGCAGATATGGCGAATCGAAATACGAGATTTATTCAACAACCGTACAATGATAAGCCGATGCAGTTGAGACAATCACATGAAATATTTATGTGAAAATAAAATATAGTTCAATTAATCTCAAATACTTAAATTTTAAAATGAAAAATTCATGATATAAGGCCAAAGAAATATGTTTTCATGGAAATAGTTATTAACTTTATTCAACTACTGTTATATTGGATAGCACTTTATATTTTAATTACACCTCATTCTGTTATCAGGAAAATGTTACTGAGTACTGAGTAGTTGTCCCAATCACGGTGAAATTGTTTGTAAATATCTTTTCTTTGCATGAATAATAAACTGCCATCTTCGAGATGAGGTTATCATTACTTCAATTTTTTTTTCAGTGTAAGAATTTCATCGCTTAAATCAGCGGCTTTTTTCCACGTAAAGGAAAAAATCCAAGGAATACTTCCTTGATTTCCACTTTGCTACCATCAATTTTCACATAACGAATCACTTCTGACATTTGATCAATATGTGAATTCATCATGTCCATGAAATGCTGGGTTTTGTTTAGATAAAAACAAAGTTATTTCCAATAATCTTGATAAAAGATGTTTCCACTTCTGTTTTTTATTATATATTAATTGCAAGGCTGCGTCTCGTATCGTTTTATGAATTTTTAACCTCATTTCCAAAGTTTTCCACTTTTCAAAATTCTCCAGATGTTCATTTGAAGTTTCATGCTCGGCCACTTTGGGATTTAGTTTCCACCGCTTCTGATATCCAGTAGTAAATGTTGATTTTGTATTATTATTATTGGTGACAGCAAATACACGACAACAGAAGCAATACAGGACGCAAGTTATTATTTACAGGAGAATAAACAATCCATGGCCGTAGAATTTTTTCACCATTATTCATCATTTTATAAAACCATTCTTTAGAAAGATGGCGAACATCACCTTTTATGTCTAGCCCGTGTCTAGATACAGTAACAAACGACCCTTCTCTATTTTGAAAATGTTCACTTTCTTTTTTTATGATTTCAATGCGAACATTACCAGAGACGAGTATATTCCAATGTGATACATCTCTCAAGTCCTGAAGTGATTCACCCATGCAAATACTGTCTTCGATAGTAGAAGCATTAGCGGCATTATCACTGTCATTTTCATTATTCCTTTCTAATTCGTCATCATAGGTTATCATTATTAATTCTGTATTGTTGCTGTTACTTTCTGAAGATGAGCCAATATTCTCTGAAACATTCGTTGCATCAACGTGATAATCAGTTTCTTTTGATGAACCTTGGATATCATATCATAGATTTGGTCTTTCTCTGCTGGAGCCAACTTTTTCTTTAAAAAGTATGAACTCCTCGTGGCATATTTATTTTTTGGGATATTTGCTAAACGAAATCTAAAAAAATATTTTTAATTATAGTATAGGTATCAGCAAAGCATTAATTCTAAATATATTTGTAGGATACATAATAGGTACATAGTTCATAATAAGTACACTGTGTTAACGACTAAATACACCGCCAAGAAAATTAATTTATTTAAATTTCCTTGTAACAACTTATAATAAATAATATTTGATAAAATGGAATATACAAATCATAGCCTAATATTATAAGGAACTATTTAAAAAAATATAAGTATGAAATCCTAAAAGATATTTTATATAAAGAATTGAAACCAAAATTAAATATCCAATTAGAATCATGCTCAATAATTTACAAAATTAATTGTGATTTTTGTGAAAAATTTTACATCGGGAAAACCGGAAAATGTTTTAAAGACTGATTTAAGGAATACCTGCCTAAGAAGAAAAATAAACAAAATATAAAGTTTATTTTTGCAAACCATTTACATAGTTAATAACAAAAGCTACACCACTTTTAAAAAAAAATTGAAGGCTTTACATTTATGTAGCCAAGGATCTTTAAAAGAATCACTTGATGAGTTTGAAATTTTCAAGGGATTTAAAACCCAACAAAATGTAATTTTAAATGATAAACTTTCATTTAATTCAAATATATAAATATATAAAACTGAAAACAAACAGTATGAGTATGTATCAACCTACAAAAATTTGCAAAACTGCAGTAATTGCATAACTGCCATTTTATTCCACAGTAATTATTTTTGTGTCCATTGAAAAACGATCTATTTCAATTTATTCTTTGAGTTTCAAGATAAAGGAAAAAATATTATTTTGAGATCATTTACAAACATGGCAATTTGATTGTTTGTTAGTTTCCTTAGGTGTTTGCAATTAATTTGTTTGAAATGTAAAACATATATTAGGTAGTAAGGTTAAGCGGATATTTTAGAAATAATGGAATAGAGACATTGTAACTCAAGGGTGCCACCCTATCGACAAAGGGTGCCACATTATCGACGTAAACCACTTTTCCTATACATTATTCAGCATATGTGTTTTCAGACCTGGTCATTAAATAATCATGCTTGCATACTAAATAATATACCGTAAAAATAGTCAATATGGTATCTATAGGAGTATTCAAAGCTATTGAGTAATTGTGGTGATGGGATTCAATGCTCAACATGTTGATTCGATTAATATTGTTAAAATTTTATTTCACGTAATAACTCAAAAATTTTAAAAAGTAGAATAGATTCTTTTTGAACCAATAACACATTTATAGGACACATTTATAAGCTATCACAATTTATAAATTAAAATTATATGGATAACCTGGTTAAAATGGTTTCTAAGTGATTTATCGTTGAAAACATGTGATGGTTTGTTTAAGTTTTTTACGTTCGGGTGTCACCCCAAAACGGTTTCGAAGTGATTTATCGTTGAAAACATGTGATGGTTTGTTTAAGTTTTTTACGTTCGGGTGTCACCCCAAAACGGTTTCGAAGTGATTTATCGTTGAAAACATTGCGATGGTTTGTTTAAGTTTTTTACGTTCGGGTGTCACCCCAAAACGGTTTCGAAGTGATTTATCGTTGAAAACATTGTGATGGTTTGTTTATGTTTTTTACGTTCGGGTGTCACCCCAAAATGGTTTCGAAGTGATTTATCATTGAAAACATTGTGATGGTTTGTTTAAGTTGTTTACGTTCGGGTGTCACCCCAAAACGGTTTCGAAGTGATTTATCGTTGAAAACATTGTGATGGTTTGTTTATGTTTTTCACGTTCGGGTGTCACCCCAAAACGGGTGACACCCGGGGCGGACCGCCCCCCCGCCCCCCACCCCCTAGCTACGCCTCTGGGGTCGCAGAAGCGAGTGAAAAATAAAATAATATATCAAAAAATATTATATCTTAAAATATTTCACCGACAAAACAAAACAATAATCTATCAGATGATTGATATTTTCAACATAAAAAAAGTCTATCAAGTAATGTTTTCCGCGCCCTATATACATATATATTGTTGTTCAGTATAAAAGCTGTACAACATACTCCATTTTCAAGGTCATCGGAAGTGACGGAAGAATTCTATATATATACCAAACAATTTTGTTTATGTAATTTTCTAAGACCCAATTTTTTATTTATTAATAAAATTGTGTTCCTTAAAAGGACTATTTGCGTTGAATAATCTAAGAAAAGGTAAATATTTCTACGACAGCAATTGTATATTTGATTAAACAATTAAATCTAACAAAAAATGAAAAACATAAATAATCTGATAACTGTCTGTGACAAATGAATTGATTTGCTTCACCATGCACAACCATTATTTTAGCTTCAACAACAGTTGAAACTACAATAATTGATAAATATCTTTTACAATATATGTACATGATTTAGAAGCATAAAGAGATAAATTTCACTAATAATTTAAATAAAAACGCCAATTTCTTGTTAACTAATAGTTTTATTTACTATATACGTATTTCGAAAGCTATGCTTTCATCGACAGTAGTATATATCAAAACTAGAGTTTTGATATATACTACTGTCGATGAAAGCATAGCTTTCGAAATACGTATATAGTAAATAAAACTATTAGTTAACAAGAAATTGGCGTTTTTATTTAAATTATTAGTGAAATTTATTATAATACTTGTTAAGTTTGAACAAACAAAATGATTAAAATGCATAAAGAGATATGCAATATGCAGTTTTAAGAATTAAATAATCTTTTTTTTTGTTTTCCAATAAATTTTTTTTTGTTTTAAAGAAAAAATTTGAAAAAATTCATGGTTGCATAGGAAATGTGTTAAATAAAATCTATGGCGGTCGGTTCATCTTTTAAAATTTTATGTGGACAGTCCCTTCGTTGTGAGGAGAAATTGGACAGAACCTACAAAAAAGGACTGTCGGTCCATAAGGAGGACGGTTGGTCTCTCTCTCTTTCTCTCTGGCGTTTACATCCGATGGACTATGGAGGGATTTTATGCCGTCTGTGCAATCAGCTTACATTCATCTCATTCCATGACTAGTTGACCCCAGTCTCGAATCCTATATAATGAAGGTCTTGGATGATGTCATCAAGCCAACGTTGTCTTGGTCTTCCTTTTCGACGAACACCAGCTGGTTGTTGTTGTGACAATTTTTATAGCATTCTAACTAATGGGACCCTTTCTACATGACCAAACCATATAATTCGGTTTGATTTAATGAATCCGATTACATCGTAGCCTCCAAGAACCTGCCTGGTTTCATGATTCATTCGGCTTCTATACCGATTTTCAGCAACTTTACATGAACCATAAGTTGCTCGTATGACCTTTCTCCCGAATGTTGATAGAATATTCTACAATCGGAGGAATTCAGTCTCCAACTTTCACTTCCGATGGCAAGCACCGGTCGAATTAATCCTTTGTGAAGTGTGAGCTTACAACATCGCGGAAGATTTTTTGATCGCAGAAGTTTTAAGTATGCGTTGTAACTCTGCATGTCATTTGACGATGTTATTACAGACCCGAGGTATTTGAAGTTTTCCACGCGTTCTACTTCACAATCGCCAGTATCTAGATTGCCAGATGTTCCTTGATGAAGTTAAAAGTTTAGTTTTGCTGGTGTTGATGCTTAATCGGTCACTTTATAAAGACGGTTGGTCACCTTATTATTATTCTATTAAAGGTTTTAAAATATCCCGGGTAAGAAAAAGCTAAGAGGCCAAACCTGGTCAAGCCCACGCCACAGCTTTTGGGGTTTGGGCCAGGTTTGACATTTTCAAACGGCCCAAATTTGGGCCAAGCTTGGACTGATGTCCTGGGCCAAGTCTGGCAAATAAAACTTGGACTGATGTCCTGGGCCAAGTCTGGCAAATAAAACTTGGGCCAGGTCTACCAAACCAATTTTTTTCCAGACCTCCTTTAAATGTGTGGAGGTTGTGGAAAGACTAACATATACGAAAATAAAGATAAACATAATATGACCTGCACTTGCACATGTTTACAATGCATTAGACTGGTTATTAACGCGTAATATAATAAACTGAACCTTGGTTCAGTCTAGGCATTTACAACTGGCCCAGATTGAAACCAAAGCTAACTGGCCAAGGCTTGGCTCGCCAATGCTGGTCCGAGATTGGTCCGTTGTTTAATATTGGCAGCTCCATACCCGGGATCTACCGTAAAAGGCGTTAATTATCGTTGTATCCTCTAACAATCGATTTGGATATTCTTTGTTTCATTCTGTTTGTTTTATTTACAAGAATTTTATGATTACATTACACGGTAGACGTGAAAATTTTAATAAATATAATAGTTATTTACATATCGAGAGCTGAAAGTGGAAGATTACGCCCGCGATTACCTTCTACCAAGAGCGAAATCTTCCTTTCAGCCTGAGTGTATGTACATTCACTGTTTTACGCACAAATTCACAACTTTATTATAGAATATAGCTATTTACATATTAGGGGCGTAAAGTACGTCTTTTTTACTTGAGAGTGAAATTGTTGCTCGAGGCGTTAGTCGGGGCAACAAACACTCGAAAACAAAAAAGATGCTTTATGCCCAAATGGCATACAAGATTTTTTGTACGAGTTTCTGTATTATTTGCTTAAATTAAAATACACAAATAGTAAAATATTTTTTGAGAAAATTGTTTAATTCAAGTAGTTATTTTCCTAAATTTCTATATTTATTAGAAATATTATATTTATATATTTATTTTCCTAAATTTCTATAGCAACCAATTTTTTTTTTAAATTTCCTAATTAATGTATTTAAAACGTTTTGTTTTTCAGCTATATTTGATCTATCGTATTGCTAAGTAAACTCATGTTTAGTAAAATACAAGCAGTTTTTTGTTTGTTATTTTTTCTAAATTTCTTTAGAAACCAATTTATTTAATATTAATTATTGTATATTAAACTACTAATAAACCAAACAAGGCTTATAGTCCAGTAAATAAAGGTTAAAAGGTCGCAAAAATCCTGTCGCGGACGGGACCTGGCGGAAATTGTTCTGTTTGAGCAGTTCTGTTTAGCCAGAAATGAAGGTGAGCTAATTATCTACAGAAATTGTCCTATTCATTTTTATCGTAAACCCGATAGTTTCCGAGATAACGGACTCGAACCTTGTCCTGCATTTTTCTCTTCATCATGGAGCCAGAACGCCGCTTTACACGTATTTACTAAGGAGCGGCGGACAAATTAGCGGATAACTCGGTCAAAATTCAATATTTTTCGATGATTCAAAATTCATGTGAAAGAACCCGTACCTGTCATCCTGTGATAAAATTCCTGTTATCACGTTTGTAAGCGAGTGCAAACGGCGGTCAAAGTTTCTTTTTATCCGGTTTTCTAACGCTGTTTTAAATTTATTCATATTTTTTTTAAAAATTGTGTTTTTATATGTTTCTTTCTTGATTATTGTACCTGGGGGGGGGTCAAAATTTCCATTTTGAGGACTTTCATGGAGTTTCGGAAAGTCCGCGGAAAATCATTAATAAAAGATTTATTGTCTATTGAAGTACCTCATAAGTTACACCAATTTGTAGCTTAGAATGTCTAGTTTCCGATCGTATTTTTCAAATTGTTTAGAAATTTCCAGGGCTCTTTAAAAGATGATTTTACGGCCACACGGGAAAAAACTGGCCAAATTTTTCAGACACTTTTTTTTCTTTCCGAGGAATGTTTTGGGTATTGTTACTTATATAAAAGTAAAGCTGAGGTTCTCAGCTTTCCATTGATATAAATAATGTCATTGTTTTTAATCCACAAAAAAAAAATAGAAAAACTTTCTCTGAAATTATTTGTGATAATTTCCTCTTTTTTTCTGCTTCACGTGGCGGCGCGTATATTACGTGTATAATATCGGTCCGCGCAGGCGCGCACACATAGCGCACACCCACACACTGGCTTCACGCGTCCCTCGTGGACTTATATTGTTATTGTTTATCGTCAACAATAGTACATTATGATGCTAGGACGTAAAGCTAAAGATTTTGGACGGATGTGGAGTTTGCAAATCGAGGCACTAGCCGAGATTTACACCCACATTAAGTCCAAAATAGCTTACGTCCGTGCATCATATACTATTTTTTATTCGCCGCAAGCAAAATATTTTAAGAAAATTTGTTTATTCTAAATTAAAATTATAAATTTTCATAAATTTTAAAATAAAAATATGTGGAACAAGTAACCTTTGACAAAATATTTATTATTTTTTTCAAATTATTGTGTAGCTATGACAACAAATGATAACAACTATTTTAATTGGATAATGAAGTTTTGAGTTTAAGGGTTGCTTTGATAAAAATTTTTATTTTTCATAGAATTTAAACAAATGCAAATGATTTTTACTTTTTTGGACGTAGCTATGACAACAAAATAAATAGTTGAAAAGTGATACTTTAAAGCCGCAAATCACAGTAATAAAGTAACACTTTAATATGTAGACGAATAAAAAAAAATTTTGTAGACCATTTGATTGCTGAAAATTTTCTGTTTTGTTGGAAATCAATATTTATAAAAAAAAAATCTGGACAAAAAGTGGACTTTTGGTGCTATTTGGAAATTATTTGGTGCTGTTTAAAATTTAGTGTTGCTGTTTCAATTTTTGGAGCAAGGGTAAGGAACAGTTAATCTCTTTGATTGTCCCAGAGGTAAATTTGTTGAGCATTACAATGCTGGAACAACTTTATCATAAATGAGTGCAAGTTGAAGTTTGAAAAATTATAAAAGTGCTTGAACATACCTTCAAACCTACCTTCAAAAGATTATCTGATAAGAACAAAGCAATAAATCTTGCAAATTTGCCTCCTACTTCTGAAGCTACGCGGCAGCACTCATATCGGGTCTATTTACAAGTACAACAATGGCTTGGGAATGAACTGTCGCCAGAAGAATGGGGGTGGAAAAGGGAAGGGGATGTCCTATCTCCGGTCCAGACCGTGAAAGAGCCCGCACACCAAACTCTCTTGAAGATGATTTTCTGCAACTGCAAGAAGAACTGCTCCAATAGCTGTTCCTGTATGAAAGCAGGTTTGAAATGTTCGTCTGTTTGTGGTTCATGCAATTCTGGCCAATGCTCAAATTATAGAGATGACGATGCTCAAATTATAGAGATGACGAAACTGTAATCTCATCTGAACAAATACAGGCATAGGATGAAGTAGAATGTGAGGAAGAAAAAGGGGAAGAAGAGAGCGAGACTACTGTGAGCGATGGACTTGAATGAGGTGGTTTTGAATAAGATCCAGTTAACTGGTTATACTTACAGTTTTGTATAAGTTAATGTATTTGTCTGTAATAAATTTTTGATAGATTGAATTTTTGAGTTATTTTTTAGTATTTCCACAAAATACCCCATCTGAATTGTTGCCACTAAAGTTCGCGAAAAAAAGTTTGCGAAAAACATCTTGCGAAAAAGTTTGCCAAAATCACCTAGAATTAGCACAAGAGGTCGATGACCATATCGAGAAAATATTGAGCACCCTTTAGAGGTTTCAACTTATGTAAGACAGCACAGCCAGGAGTTCAAGAAGCCGTAAGGTGGAAAAATTGTTTTTGCACAATTTCTATGAATTTGCGAGTGGTCTTCCGGCACTCGTAAGCTTTATGATGAAATAAAAAGAAGTTGGATCCTTATTTCCAGAAAGAAAATTAAATTTTCCTTCTCAATATTTGCACGGCGACTGATCCTTCCTATGCTCCTATATGGCCGCGATAATTTCGCAAATACAACGAGGAAGCCATTGTCATTTGCAGGTCAAATTTTTCAGGCCAAAACGTGGAGCTGTGGGTATTTCCAAGCCCTCAGTTCTCAAATTTGATGAGAATCTGGCGTTTTTCATGGTCTCAAATTTGACAGTTTTTCACTACCCGTTTTTGCAAAAAGTATCAATGTTGCGAAAAAAATGAATGGGACCATTTCTGTAGATAATTAGCTCACCTTCATTTCTGGCTAAACAGGAATGCTCTAACTGCCATATTTCCGGAGATATGGCCCGGAAACTACTTCTGACCCTTTGAGGGCCATTTTCCAGGCTCACAGGGTCGGAACCCCAAGGTAATTTTTCTCACGTCAAAGTAGTCGGTAAGACCAACAATTTCCGCCAGGTCCCGTCCGTGACAGGATTTTTGCGAGCTTTTGATCTTTTTCGACCTTTATTTACTGGACTATTAGATTAAACGATTTTCTCAAAATAAAATTTCACAAAACACATGTCTGTAATAGAATATTACATATCTAGAGTTGTGAATAGCATTTGACATGCGAGAGAAAATTTTGCGCACGAGACGCGTAGCGTCGAGTGCAGTATCTTCACGAGCATGGAAAATGCTTTACAACTCGAGATTTGTTATATCTTTTTTCTACGACTTTGTTTTAATGCCCAAACGCATATAATTACTTGAAAAAATGAACTACTAATTATAAATTAAATGCAAATAGTTTACAAATTGCGGTAGGCTTTGCATTATTCTGTGTCAAAATAAATTGAAATATTTAATTTTTAAGAATCAAATTTTTCTTTAAATAAAAATTTTTCTTTTTATTAAAAGCGTGCGGTAATATATATATGAAAATTCATTACCGCACGCTTTTTTTTACTGACCGCACTCTATTTGAAATAATCAATTTTCATGTCATGGATACTGTGATGTAATTTATAATTTACTGTGATAGGAGTAGAAAAATATATTATGTATGTTTTTTTGAAAATATGCAGGCAATATGTATTTTTTTATTCGCCTACATATTAAAGTGTTACTTTATTACTATGATTTGCGGCTTTAAAGTATCACTTTTCAACTATTTATTTTGCTGTCATAGCTACGTCCAAAAAAGTAAAAAGCATTTGCATTTGTTTAAATTCTATGAAAAATAAAATTTTTTATCAAAGCAACCCTCAAATTCAAAATTTCATTATCCAATTAAAATAGTTGTTATCATTTATTGTCATAGCTACACAATAATTTGGAAAAAATAATAAATATTTTGTCAAAGGTTACTTGTTCCACATATTTTTATTTTAAAATTTATGAAAATTTGTAATTTTAATTCAGCTAGCGCCTCGGTTTGCAAACTCCACATTCGTCCAAAATCTTTAGCTTTACGTCCTAGCATCATAATGTACTATTTTTTAGATTTAAGTATGTTTTCTGAAATATTGACGATTTAGGGCGTAAAATAGTAATTTTACACAGTTATTTCAATTGGAAAAAACATAGCCTGATTTTTAAATCGTAAAATTTTTTAAACTAGCTAGGTTGACATTTTGAAAATTCGAAAAAAATCAATTCATGCCACGATTTTCACTTGAACTTCATACACTAATTTATGTGTTTGTTTAAATTTTATGATTATTTTAATTATTTTACGGGCTGTAAAGTAGAAAAATAAATCAACGTTTTATATAGCAACGGGCTTTTATTTTACGGACGCAAAGTTCCACTTTCCGCCACGATAACTAGGATGTAAAATGTGTTTTACGATTGATTTGTGCGTAAATTAATTTACGCACAAACGAATTGTAAAACACGAATTGTATCCTAGTTATCGTGGCTGAAAGTTAAACTTTTCGCCCGTAAAATAAAACCCCGTTGCTATATAAAAAGTTAGTATATTTTTCTACTTTGCCGCCCGTAAAATAATCATAAAATTAGACCTAACAAATAATAGTACACTATGATGCAAGGACGTAAAGCTAAGGATTTTAGACGTATGTGGAGTTTGCTAATCGAGGTGCCAGCCGAGATTTGCACCCACATTAAGTTATCTCGAGAAGGATGATTTTGGAAAAGTGCCGAGAGTTCAACATACCTGTGCACCAACTCTTCATTGATTTCAGGCAGGCCTATGACTCTCTCGAACGAGAGACTCTATGGTCTGCTCTGGTGGCAAATAGGAATCCCTGGTAAACTGGTATCACTATGCAAAATGACAGTACAGAAATCTCAATGCTGTTTACGAGTAGAGAACGAAATATCAAAGATTTTTAAAGTCGACTCCGGCTTAAGACAAGGTGATGCTATCTCTCCTATACTTTTAAATTTAGCCTTGGAATATGTGTGGCGTCAAAAGAAACTACCGACTAACAACAATATCTTGTCAATAAACTCAGTACAGATAATCGCATACGCTGATGATGTTGCCATCCTCGGCTGAAGTGAAGCTGTTATGAGTGAAACTTTCAAGTCGCTTGAGAGTGGTGCTAGAAAAATTGGTCTGCAAATTAAATACAATAAAACCAAACATATGAAAGTTTCAAGAGTGGCAGAGAAGAAAGATTTAATGTGCGGCGATGAACGAATTGAGGAAGTTGAATCTTTTAAGCCCAAATATTTCAAGGCTTGACTCAAACAACAGCATACTTACAGATATAAAAGCTCAAATCGCTACAGGTAATCGAACTTTCTACTCAATTAAACTTCCGCTTGGATCACCGTATGTATCAACTAACACCAAGCTCAAGTTATACAAGACATTGATTAGACCGGTTGTGATGTATGGTCACAAACGTGGACACTTACACAAATTGACGAATCGCATTTATCTGTATTTGAGCGTAAGATCCTACATTTTTGGTACACTTAAGACAGACGATGGAGAGTATAGAACCCGATATAACTTTGAGATCAGAGACCTTCTTGAGGATCCTGATATAAAAGGTTGTATCCGTTCTAATAGGATTGCTTGGTTTGGGCATGTTCTACGAGCTGATTCACAGTCTGGAATGATTAGAAAAATGTACGTTAGTACCCCAGGGAGTGGGCGACCGCGAGGTAGACCATGACTACAATGGGTGACTGACGTAATAAAAGACCTTAAAAAAATCGGCTGCCATGGTAATTATGTCGCTGTTGCGAATGACCATGGTGAATATTCAAAGCTGATTAGCCTGGCAACGCTCCTACATGGAGCCTGAACGCCGTTAAAAAAAAATATAATTTTGATATATTAAATTTTTTTATATTTATTTACGTATTAAATATTTTTGCATATAATAATTCTTAAGAATTTCATTATCTAGCAAATAAACTCAAATATTATGTTGTGTTAAACCCAAGTAAATTAGTGATATAAAAAGCATTGTTGAAATAAAAACAACAAAAATAATAGAAAATTAAGAACAAAATATTAAATTATATGAAAGTAAAAGTAACAAAAAAACGTTTCCGGTTGTAGAAAAGATAAGAAAAATTAATCATAATAACAATAATACAATTAATCTGTTCGTTTATCATTAAATCGATGTTAAGGGATTATCAGTTATTAGTTGAACATGTGAAATGGTATGATAAAATTATGAAATTTCATTGAGAGGTGATTGTAGGATATGGCAGATAGTATTTTAAATTCAAGTAAGTAAGGTTTTTTTGCTACGTATAATATGTTTAACAAAAATGAAAAGGATTTACAATATGCATATATTCTAAAATTATTTTTTACAAATCTCTAGAGTGACTTATTTTCTAACTTATCTCCCATTTCTGGATTGTAGTTTTTAAAATATTTGGCTTGATTTATTTTATTACATGTTTACAAGAACTTCGTTATTCTTCGTTAAAGCAACTGCGATATTTTTATAATTTAAATTTGTTGTGTTTTTATTTCTGTGGTTAAGAGTCGTTTTTTTAAAGTTGAAGACTTTGTATGAGGCTGTGATAGTGATACCTTCGATTTCCCTAAAATTTTCAGGATGTATTAGTAGTACTGTAATAAGAAAAAGTGCAGTTTACCACACTCACGACCTGGAGGGCCAAAGTCATTCGTAAATGATGTTTTCGTTGGTATTTTTTGCCTTGTTATCGGACTAAATATCTATATATTAATACGCTAACGCAAAATTTTGTGGAGCCTAAGGCTTTTTTATTCGAATTTTGATTGATTTCAAATTTTCAGTGCTAACTGATATTACTGTAACCTATTTCTGGGATTGGGATTGGGATTTTTCGGATCATAAATAAAAAAGTTATTATATACGAAAAACTTTTTATATACATATGCATTATAAGTTTACATACATACAAAAACGAAATTAAATTTAAAACTTAAAAATTTATTTTATTTTTTTATATTTTCTTTTTTATATATTCTTTGGTAGATGGAATTTCATTTTAGTCTTCTTATGTCTTCGTACATGGAAGGTTAGATCGAGTCGTCGGAATAAAAGAGATTTTATGCGTAATAATGTTGATTTTATGAATGATAAAATTTATTTTTTTATATTTTCTTTTTTATATATTCTTTGGTAGTGGGTAGTAATAAACGTATCGTATGCGTAGCCTAAGGCTTTTTTATTCGAATTTTGATTAATTTCAAATTTTCAGTGCTAACTGATATTACTGTAACTTAGGTTTTAGAGATTTTTGAGGATTTTTCGGATCATAAATAAAAAAGTTATTATATACGAAAAACTTTTTATATACATATGCATTATAAGTTTACATGCATACAAAAACGAAATTAAATTTAAAACTTAAAAATTTATTTTATTTTTTTATATTTTCTTTTTTATATATTCTTTGGTAGATGGAATTTCATTTTAGTCTTCTTATGTCTTCGTACATGAAAGGTTAGATCAAGTCGTCGGAATAAAAGAGACTATATGCGTAATAATGTTGATTTCATGAATGATGAAATTTATTTTTTTATATTTTCTTTTTTATATATTCTTTGGTAGTGGGTAGTAATAAACGTATCGTATGCGTAGTATATTAGTAAAAACTAGGAGGGCCCGGCGTGCTTCGCTACGCTTATAAATAAAGTTTTTGCGTAGACATTTTGTTGACGTAGAAGCAATGATTTCAAAAAGTGGTAATGAGAAATGCTAGCATATAATTTTTAATTTTTCTTTTTAAATATATGAATGAAAAATAATCAGAACTCTAGCTGATCAGTTCGGATATAGGAAAAATTAGCGATCAAATTAGTTTTCAAGTAAGCTATTTGATCTCTAACTTATTTGATCGCTAATTTTTCATATATCTTAACTGATCAGGTAGAGTTCTGATTATTTTTCATTCATATATTTAAAAAGAAAAATTAAAAATTATATGCTAGCATTTCTCATTACCACTTTTTGAAATCATTGCTTCTACGTCAACAAAATGTCTACGCAAAAACTTTATTTATAAGCGAAGCGAAGCACGCCGGGCCCTTCTAGTATCTACTAAACACATGAGTGACCCAAAGCAAAAACTTTTGGATTAATTACACAACATATGATAGTACTTAGACAAATTTAAAACGGCTTGGGCTACTCTTAGCTTTAGGAACTAAACGGTCTCAAATTTTTGAGCATAATTTTTGAAAAAATTCAAAGTTCAAGGTCAATAACTCTAGAAGCCATCA
Source organism: Diogma glabrata (assembly GCA_963693315.1). NCBI lineage: Eukaryota > Metazoa > Arthropoda > Insecta > Diptera > Cylindrotomidae > Diogma > Diogma glabrata. Next base: position 268,842,616 of record OY856186.1, read on the forward strand.
GTAAAAAAGTTTGAAACATAGCTGTAATTATACTTCATACCGTGTAGTTTAAGGTTCAGGCTTAAACCCCGTAGGGAAGTGTTTGTTTTTTTAATGCATGCTTTTTTTCAAACGTCCAATATGCGTTTTACAAAATGTATCCTTATTTTACATATTTTCAGGCTATTTTTGATTTTATAATGATTATAAATTAATTTTTTACTAGGGCCATAATCGATTTAGTAAATAATTTCAAAATCGCAATTCCACAATACTCCCCCATTGAAGAAAAAATATATTAAGGTTTTTAATTTTATGTTTTTTTGCTTTCATTTCATGTTTTCTTTAATAAGCGATTGAAATAAACCCACCTGTGGCATCTCAATGCCCCGTTTCTACTGTGGGATTGTGGTTTTATCATTAGTTCCCACAAATAAACAGAGCCCCTAGTAGATTATTACTTGTGAAGGTTAATTTTTATTTCTATAAAATACACTTGATATACAAATAAATATATAGTAATAATTAAATAATTCATCAATTTATTGTTTATTTAATACTAATTTAAATAAAACATTGGTGCATGTTGGGGCTTACTCCTGGTGCAACAGTCTCCATTAAACATTATTTTGCTTCTAACTTTGGTGCACTTGTATCATTTGATTCATCTGATGTAAATTCGGTCGCCTATCTGCGGTTAACTTCTTTTCTGGAATGTGTTTTGCAATCTTGTCTCTAGGTTGACAAAGTACATCACCGATTGGAAAACTGGACCCTGATCTATTAATTTCTTTGTAAATTTCCCAGGATACAGGTCTCAGAGCTATTGGTTTCATTGTTCTATGAAATTTTTGTGTTCAGGGTGTTGGCATTGTTTCGGTGGGCGCCAGTACTTTCCATATGCATAGCGGTGAATTGCACATATCTGATCAGATTCTTGTAATATTCGACCAGACCTATTCTTTACACCAGACCAGACCTACTTACCTACTCGTAAATAAATTAAACTTTGCTTCATTGTCTGTCCAATATTATACTTGTACCTTTTTTCACAAATAAATTAAAAAATCCAGGTGTTCTTAAGGGGGAGTATTGTGGTTTTGTAATTTTTTACTCAATCGATTGTGGCCCTAATAAAAAATTAATTTGTAATCATTATAAAATCAAAAATAACCTGAAAAATATGTAAAATGTGCATAAGGATACATTTTGTAAAACGCATATTGGACATTTGGAAAAGCATGTATTAAAAAAACAAACACTTCCCCCACGGGGTTTAAGAATGGACCTTAAACTACACGGTATTCAGTATAATTACAGCTATGTCTTAGAGTTATTGACCTTGAACTTTGACCTTTTTTTAAAAATTATCAACTTTGACCATGTCAAGTTTTCATATGCAAGGTGATTTTTTGTAGTTCAAAACAATATTTTTGTAAGTTTCGAGAACACAGTTTTCGACTTATTTTCAAAAATGTGAAAATTTTTTCCTGTCCACCCCCTATTGTCATACATTACCGAAGAGCAAAATTGAAAATATTCAAGGTTATAGGTAATGTTGTAAAGATTGAACGAGCACTATAACGGTCAGCTCACCATTTCAAACGTTCTTTAGAGAATGGTGAGAGAAGAAATTTTAAAAAAAGTTGTTTTTGATCTTTATGAGTGGGGTGTCATATAAAAGGAGAATTTTTTTCGAGTTCAAAACATTTTTTTTGATAATTTGCGAAAGTGCCGTTTTTGATTTATTTCTACAATTGTGTTTTTAAAAGAACTATTTCCGTAGAATACTATATACACGCAGTAGCGGATTTAGGTTTGAGGACGCCCTAGGCCCGAGACAATTTGGCGCCCTTTTTCTTTTGTTACAGTATATATATATATATATATATATATATATATATATATATATATATATATATATATATATATATATATATATATATATATATATATATAATATATATATATATATATATATATATATATATATATATATATATATATATATATATATATATATATATATATATATATATATATATATATATATATATATATATATATATATATATATATATATATATATATATATATATATATATATATATATTATAGTGAACATTCAACAATTGAACAATTTTAGTGAACATTCTCATTTAACCTAAAGTTATGTATAATAAAAGGTTAAATTTAACCTAAGTGTCGTACTTTTTCCATAAAAATATTGGTTAAATTTTTACATAATTTTTATGTAATATGCTGACTAATATGTGATTAAGTTTAACTATAATTTAACCAAATTTTAAGTTAAATAAGTGCAAATGTTATGTTATATTTTAGCTAATTATTAGTTAAATTTAACTTGTTTGTTACACATGCAAACCACAAAATGTATGCTCAGAATTTCTCCCCTAATGATCACATAAGCTTACTTTATAGTATACTACAAACTATTATTATATTTTCAATAATTAATGTTTTTTATCGAATACCGAAAAGAAAATTGAAAATTAAAGTATTCCAGTTTAAAAAAAATAAATATTTAATTGTGTTTTTAAGGGTTGTTCTCATTATTTTTTCCTGTTTTTGTTTTATGTATAAACAAGATCGAACCTTTCTTTATACATGAACATTTAAATCCATTCAAAGATACGCTCCAAAGTATGCATAAAAATGTTTATTTGAAGTCGGTTTAGAAATTGTCATAAAAACCTATTTTGTCCTTAAATGCATTAGTTTGGGAGATAGATAATATCGTATCCATAATTCCTAGCCATAAAATTATTTACCTGTTATTTAAGTTAAATTTTGTCAGGTGTTTCATGAAATAACTTAAATTTATCCTAAATTTTTTCACGTATTTTATTTAATACATGTAAATTATCTAGCTATAAAGTGGAAAATTGATCATATAATTCTTATCTAGAATACATTTAATAGCTACAATATCTGAATTTGGCAGAGTTAATTCATGTATATTTCATGTAACAGCTGACTACAAAACTAAGCAAGTGCAAATTATATGTAATTTTACTGTACCAAAGTCAGATATTGTAGTTATTACATGTTTTTTTTATTCATGAGAATTACATGTAATTGAACCATCCATTTTTCTTTAACCTTATTTTATTATCGGGCTGTCATTCTACCATAAAAAAAGCTAAAATATAATATTATTTGAAACAAAATTTTTTCAAAAATGCTTGAAAAAGCACCTTATTCTTGTTTCCTGAGTTTTATTATTTTTTACTATATGTATACGCATTTCGAAAGCTAAATTGTAAAGTAAGATACATTTCATATTTCCATTATATACCGGTGGTTTAATAAAAACCCATTTTAAAAAATTAATAATCTAACTACAGCAAAATATAAAATATAAAGCAAAATGAATAAATCTAATAAAACAATCAAACCATTAGAGAAAATTACAAAAAATAAAAATGAATTTGACAAAAGAAGTAAACCGAAATAATAACAGTTTTATGATGTGTCCGTGGTGTGTAAGCTTCGAAATGTAAGCTATAAACCAAAAATCAAAACTGAGCCAAATGAGAAACCAGCTATTTATAAAATATCCTGCAACGACTGTAAAAAATTTTATGTAGGTCTTTCTCAACGCAAAATAGGACAACGCCAGAAAGAACACCTTACAGAAATAAAATACAAAAGGGCTGAGAATTCTAGCGTTGTCGCTCATATGCCGCTCAACAACACGTCTCCATCAAATTTAGAGCTCATAAAGAGATTAATGATCTGAAACACCTAGAAGCGTAGGAATTTTTTTTTATTGAAAAAAAAATCAATTAAACCCCGGTATCCTGATGAACAATAAAGAAGGAAACATAAAATCTAATTTATTTAACCTAATAATTAAAAGACCGCCGAACAACATATCGTCGCTTTAATAATGATACAACGTATTCGCAAAAGTGTAGTTTCGAGATAATTGGGTTTAAAGATTTTTCGATTTTCAGATTTTCGTAAGCTCGGCAGCACTATTGAATGAATAAAGATATTGGAAAAAAAATTTCTACCAATTACTCTTGATTAATTTCCTCACAGCATATTAAAATTTCACATTGGTACCTGCTGGCTTTTCTACCTAAAATAGGTGAAAAGTCAATCAGGTACCTTATACGTTATTTCATATTTCTCAATTACGATTAAGCCTAAAACTGATTATTATTGAAATAACGCATGATATTCTTACAATTTTTTATTTATATGAATTTTTATTTATATGCTTATACAATATTTTATTTTTACCATTTCGTGTGGCGATCGTAATGTATGTAAAATATACGACAGTGATTTTGCCCAAGTTATTATTCTGTAGGAATTGGAATATCGTACATGCATTTACGCTGTTTCAATATTTAACCAAATTCAAATTTGCATGTATGTTAATTATCAATATATTAATTTTCACCCCCAGTTATAAAATAATTGGAAAATGTTAAAACGCCACTCTATAGAGATCCTTATGAGGAATGTAGGTCACCCATTATATAATAACAACGTATAAATGGCATACGTTATTTCATTATTAAAGCGACGATATAATAAATAAATCACCTAAACTCTATTTATGACTGAAGGATATCCACCCATTTCGGACATACCATAAAACTGTTATTATTTAGGTTCACTTCTTTTGTCAAATTCATTTTTATTTTTTTTAATTTTCTCTAATGGTTTAATTATTTTATTGTTTTATTAGATCCGTTCTTTTTGCTTTATATTTTATATTTTTTAGTAGTTAGATTATTAAATTTTTAAAATGGGGTTTTATTAAACCACCAATATGTATATAATGGAATGTATCTTACTTTAAAATTTAGTTTTTATATACTACAGGTGATGAAAGCATAGCTTTCGAAATTCGTAAATAATAAAAAATAAAAACTAATAAAACAAGAATAGTAAACAAGAATAATAAATAAATGCTGAATTCCCCAATAAACTGTTTTAAAAGCTCCTCTAAAGATGATTCATTTCAAACTGAGTCACGATAAATGTGATATTTTTAATTTAATATTCTTTTAAATCTTGTTTTGCAAAGCCCATTGCCTTAGTTCGTTCAACAGATCTATTTTAGTTTGCGCGTTATGCTCATATTCCAGGTGTTCGCGCATCAATTCCTCAGCAATATCTGCTTCTGATAATAAAAATTCAGCGTTTTCACCAACTTGGGATGTACAATCATCTGGCATATCATCGTCACACTCTACATTTTCATCACCAGTAACACTAACGGGGATGGTATTTTCGTTCATAGCATTTTCTGCTGGCAAATTATTTTCAAAAATGGCATTCAGTTGTTGTGGTGGTGGCCGACCCATTTCTTCATCCGTTGACACATTTGATGCATCAAATCGTGCTTCGAATTCGGCCGCTCTCTTCTGCCGCATTATGTAGTATCGATCGTTTTTCTTAACTTTCTTTTTCAGGGCCATTTTTTACTATTTAAAACAACGTTAGTGAGAGAAATATATAATAAAGACTGTATCTGAGCGATTTGATCAATATACTGCGCACTAATAATAATTGTCATCGGAAAACGAGATTTGCTATAAATCTTTATGGATACTTATAAACACATATACTAATTATATGTATTATATGAAAACGACAGCAAAAATTTAGTTAACATTCGTTCACTAAACCAAATTAAATGCAATATTACATGTAAAACTCGACCTATTTAACTTAACAGCAGTCTGAGAATTTTTTTTAAGTTTCAATGTTCCGTAGTTATGTTAATTTTAGGCTATTTAACTTATTTCATGAAATAACTGTTGCAATGTCAGCTAAATTACCGCTAGCTAAACAACAGGTAATAAGTTAAATACATGTATTAGATACACTTTTGTAGCTTAAATTGTCACTTAATACATGAAATACATGTACTATCTGTATTACATGATTTTTTTTACTTAAATTTGTATACTTAATATGTTAAATTTACTTATTAACTTTTTTTTTTACACCAAAAACATATTAACTATAATTTTCGAATACATGTACACTAAGTAGCTGAAACAGTCATCTATTACATTTTTCCATATATTTAACCAAACTTTTACTTAAATTTAACCAAATCCCAAAATGGTTCACCTAAATTTCACTAAGTGTGCTGGCTGGGATATATATATATATATATATATATATATATATATATATATATATATATACATATATATATATATATATATATATATATATATATATATATATATATATATATATATATATATATATATATATATATATATATATATATATATATATATATATATATATATATATATATATATATAAACATATATATACATATATGTGTGTGTGTATAAAATAATGAAAATAATAAAAATAATAATAATAAATCTAATTCAGGTATAAACATTTATTTATTTAACATTGGCGCCCCTCAAAATTTGCCGCCCTAGGCCCGGGCCTCACGGGCCTAGGCCTAAATCCGCTACTGTATACACGGAGCCCTTGGCGAGCGATTTATATTCGCACTTGTCCGAACTTAATACGAGAACACGTCACAAAAACAAATGGAAATATTGTTTTTGATTAACATTTAAAGATTAAACTTTATCTATAACTCGTTTTTGGTTGGACTCTAAACTTTTGATTTCGTATCGAACATCATCGATCAGGCTCAAGCCTCAGACGACAGTCATCTGAAACCTCTGTTGAGCTGTCAAAACTTTAGGCAGTAATGTGACGTAAACACCAAATGAAAACCCCCGTAAAAGACGGAAATTTCGTATTATATTTGGTATGTTTAAATGCATCTAACTAAATGAGTTTAGTCAGATTAAGTAGTTCAACTATTTTAATGTTGAACGAATAATTTGGTTTTACCAATTAATATTTCACTTTATTACAAGACACGCGAAGAATGCATTAGTAACGGGCCACTACTCGAGAAGAATTTTGCTTGAAAGAATGTTTTAACTCGCATTCACCAACATAGATACTAAGTTAATAAATATTGTTAATGCTATCGACGCATCGGATGAATAATATACAAAATTTCCAATCTTTGTGGAGTCATTGAATAGTATCGTCTAAGCAGTATTGTAAAAGTCTCTAGATGGCCACGAGTAGTAAGCAATATAGAATTCATCTACTAAAAGCAAAATACATCTTGAGGTGGTATCCAAGTAGTGGTAGCGTATGATTGAGTTTTCAACCCCTCGCTCGACTTGTTTGTTATTCGTTTGGAGTTAAACGTTGAGCATTGGATCGTTTATTTATACCACGACGTGTATACAAAAGACTAAACAAAATAACCTGACATGATAGTGCTGTGAGCGGAGGGGCACCGAGTAGGATGGTGTAGATACAGATAGGATAGGCAAATTGTACAAAATAAAAAAACTTGGCAACGTAAAAACTTTGAATGTTGAAAATTAAGTAATGTTTCGAAACGCTTGTCATATTTCAACTAAAAAACGACACTTCAATTTTATTTCTAACTGGTAAATAAAAATGAAACCTTGACCCCCAATTCAATGAGCTTCCTTAAATAAAATTATTGTTGAAAAATTAAAACCATTTCAGAACGCCCACTGAACAATAACTTAACTACATAAAACAAATAAAATTATTCGTTTTTCTATAATGACACAATAAGTTCACCCTGGGTGAGTTCACTCTTCTTCATTTTCAGAAAATATAAAAAAATTAGTTTTAGATAAATAAAATAAGTTTTTGTCACAACAAACAGAGTATAATAACGATTAAATTTTTGTTCAGAAACTTAAAAAACTTATATTTTACAAAATCATGTTCTCGATTATATTATATTTAACTTTTGAATATTCAAAAACATATTCTTTGGAGAGTTCATAATTAATAATAACCATTTTGTTTACCCTTACTAAATGTTCCCATTATAAGAAACTAAAACGGTTTTATGATTTTAGAAAGAGCTCGATTAAATTCACAACCAAGATGTCCGAGTCTTGGAAAGCACTTAAGCAAATCAGCTTCAGAACTAAGTTGTCGAGATTGCAACATGGAATCACCAACAGGCACTCCCGTAAGAATGAAGAGTGCGGGCAATCCAGCTGTTGCGGGGGTTATACAGAAAACTCATGGATTTTTTAGCACTTTAAGGGTAAAATTGTAAAATTGTGTCTGTAGATATGTTTATGTTAATTTTTAATTAATAGCATCGTTGGTCGCGGGGTCGAAGTAAAGAACGTGGGCGAAAATCACCAAATTTAGATGAATCATTAGAACATAGAGATAGTACAGATTATGCTGCTGATAATAGTTCCGAGCATAGCAGCTCTGCTACACCAATTACACAATCACCACGTCATAGAGCTACTACAATTGGTGGTAATATTGTACTTTTATCTTGAAATGTTTTATGATTAGACATTTCTATTTATTAAATATAATTATAAATTTTAATTTAGATTCTCCTCTAGCACGAGCTGATTTTAAAAGATCTGAGTCACCATCAAAAGCACTTTCGAAGTCAGAAGGTGAAGTTTCATTGATATCTAATCCACTCGAAATATTACAGGTAAGCTGATAATATTTTGAGAAATAACATCTGTTTATAATATAGTACAATCAGCTTTTTTATTTAACCACTGCTATCAAAAAATGATTTTAATACGATGCTACTAATCACTGCTATGCAACTACTATGATAACTCAACATTACAATGTTTTAATTTTTAGAGTGATGAATACCAACGAAAGCGAGAAGCGATTTTACGTCAACATTCTTTCTTTCAACTTCGAATTCATTTACTTAGCGGAACGGATCTAGTAGCAATGGATAAAAGTGGTAAGTTACATAATATATGGATAAAATGGCTTAAATTTGAACAATTTTTTTCCTAGGTACCAGTGATCCATACGTTAAATTTAAACTTGGCGGTCGACTATTACATAAATCACGTACAGTTCACAAAGACTTAAATCCAGTATGGGATGAAGCATTTATTGTTCCCATTGAAGATCCATTTCAACCAATCAATATAAAAGTAATTAGGTGAAAAAATTTATCAGAAACAGTTAATGGAAATACTTAAATTTATTTTGAAAATAATTTAGGTTTTTGATTACGATTGGGGCTTACAAGATGATTTTATGGGATCGTCTAAACTAAATTTAACGCAATTGGACTTAAATCAGCCACAAGATATAACAGTTAAACTAGAAGATCCAGCTAGGCCAAATAAAATATTAGGTGAATTAAAGTTAAATGTAACGTTGTGGCCAAAATCACAAGAAGATAAAGAACAGGTTGGTGTTTTATTTTTAATTTGCTATCATATGATATAAAGTCTACAAACACATACATTTATTGCTCTTTTTTATATATATAACCATACATATTTTTTTATGGAGAAATAAATTGGCTATAATTAAAACAAACACGAAAAGTTAAAACATAATAAAAGAAAATAGCCAACCACAAATGTTGATAACACAGTACACACCCAATGACTATGGCGTAATTACTGAAAATGTTTATATGTTTCTTAGTAGTTATATTTTTCACAAATATTAAATTCAATAAATAAAATAATATTGAAATTTAAACTTTAGATCTTAAACGTTAGATTTTTTTATACACTAATGTGTGACTAATTTTTGTAATTATGCTGTCTTTTACAACAAGATTATTTCAAGATTATCTTTCGATGCAATGCAAATGAACACAACGCCGATGTAAGTTGTAGTACATTTACCACGATTTATCAGAAATAGACTTTGAATGATCTGCTTGGAATAAAATTTACCAGTTGTACCCAGTCATTGAATATAAAATAGATTTGCTCATTTGAGCCCGTTTGACTGAAGGAGTATCTATATACTTATTATTATAAATAATTACATCAAAATTCATTTAAACTTTCTACATGTATTTAGTAGTCGTATTACTTGTTAATGATGACAACGATTTATACTCTATATCAATTTAAAATAATTTAAATCAAAAAAATTACGACAAAAGTTATGACAAGTTAAAATTATTTAAATCTGATTTAACCAGGGTTGCTAATATACACGTATAAAACGTTTTATACGTTACACGTATAATACGTAACGTATAAAACGTATAAAACGATGATTTTGTTTTTAAAATTCATTCATAAAAAATTAAAAATACTTCTTACTTCAGATATTAATTATATTTTTAGTAAAAATATATATATTTTAGTAAAAATATAAATACGTAGTTATAAATTATTTATATATTTTATAATTTATAACAAAAACTATTTAAATTCTAGATGTTATTTGAGTGTATATTTTTATACTTTATACGAAAGACTATGTTACTGTACATTAAACTGGTTAATAATTTTTAATTCACTAGATTTGAATATTGAAAATTTTGATTTATATATTAGAGATTTTTTTGAGCACTTAAACTCAAGCAATTAAATGATTTTTGAATTTTTCAACACGTATACTAAGTATATGATTTTCTTTCATTTTGATTCCAACATTTACTTAATGGGAAACATTTTGGATTAGAAACATTTGGCTCATGAACTTAATTATTTGGCATCAACATTTCATGATATATAAAATATGGTTCAATCCAACTTCAGCTCCTCCCATCTAATAAGAACAGCTGGGAAATATTATGTTGTCGCAGAATAAATGTCGTTTTTTTTCATAGCAGTTAGGGAAATTATTAGAGACTATTAGACTTATTTTTAAAAAATTTTGTTGTGTGAATCCGGGTTGCACCACTTCCAATTAATAGACACAGTTTGAAAATAACAGGTTCTTGTAGATCAAATCTTCTTTTTATACAAAAGTTGTAATAGTTAAAATATGTATTTACGTCAAACGAAAAAGTTTAGTGAGAAGTTGATTGAGTAAATTCAATTTTGGTCATTGATGAATAATAGGTATGGTTGGAAATGTCAAATTATTGCAGACTAAATTTGTTTTGAAAACAAATAATTATATTTTGAAAAGAAGCGTTTACGTTAAATATGGAAGTTTTCGGGAGTAATAGGAATAGTTGGGTAAGAAATTATCATGACGACGCTATATTTTCTAAAGCAACTGTTCCTATTGGTCCAGAAATCTAGGCCTTATAAATATTAAATATCAAGAGTACGATGAATAATACGCCCGCAATAATGTTATATAAATGTATTTTTATCTATTAAGGATTTTACTTTTACACGGTATAAAACGTAAATAATTGTGTGTTTTATACTGTACGTTTTATACGTTTTATACGTACGTTTAATACGTGTTTTATACGTTACCGTATTATACGTTACAACCCTGGATTTAACTTAGCCCTACCCTGTATCATGCATATATACTGATAAATTTATATTTGTCTGCCATGAAAGGCAAGACCAAAATGCAATTATCCCAATTTATAAAACCAAAGTTGTATTAAACATAGTTAATAGGCCTTGTGTGTAAGTACCAATATCTGTTAAAGTATGTAAAAAGTTGAAGAATAGTTAGCCAAATACAAATGTTTCTGAATTGATCAAAACCCACAGACACTCGCAGTATGTGGAAATAGTAACATTTTACCTTTTCTTACGAAACAAATAAACATTTGATAAAGTTTCTAAGAATACAAAATATTTAATTTATAAATTATATTTTTTTTTTTTTATTAATTAGTTAGACATGCTTAGCACACTAAATATGAAATATTCATTATTTAGACTCTTTGAATATCCGAATTTATAAATTATAGATACAAACACTCTTTTCAGTATTTCCAACGACACTCCAAGCTAGCTGATACATCAAAAAAATTAAAATCACAAATTTGGAGTTCTGTCGTAACGATAGTTTTGGTTGAAGCCAAAGGTATCCTTCATGATTCTGAAAATAGTGTAGCTGAAACTCATGTTAAATTTAGATTAGGGAATGAAAAATATAAAAGCAAGTCATCATGGCGAGGAAGATGGCTGGAACAATTCGATTTGCATTTATTTGATGAAGATCAAATATTAGAAGTTTCTATTTGGAATCGTAATAATGCTTATGGAAAATGTACCGTCGATTTACGTGATCTGGATCGTGAAAAAACGCATGGGATGTGGCAGGTATCACAAAATAATTACTAGAACTTTATATCGTTTATATATACTAATTCTTTTTTTTTAAAGCCATTAGATGACGGCTTTATTGAAGTGTTTCTGTTATTAACGATAAGTGGTACCACTGCTTCAGAAACAATAACAGATTTAACATCATATCGAGAAGATGCGAATGAAAAAAAAAATATTATGAACCGATATGTAAGTTGTTAAATTTAATTTGTATGTTGCGGCAACTTATAAAGTTAAAAAATATTTACAGTCATGGTTAAAATGTTTACAAAATCTTCGAGATGTTGGACATTTAACTGTCAAAGTTTTTGGTGCAACCGGACTAGCAGCAGCGGATCTTGGAGGAAAATCAGATCCGTTTTGTGTATTAGAATTAGATAATGCTAGACTTCAAACACAAACCGAATATAAAACATTAACACCAAATTGGAATAAAATTTTTACATTGTACGTCATTTTTAAAATTTTAAAATATCAAAATAATTTTATTTTTGTATTCTTTTTAAGTAACGTTAAGGATATGACTTCAGTTTTGGAGGTAACGGTTTTCGATGAAGATCGTGATCATAAAGTAGAGTTTTTAGGGCGAGTTGTGATACCGTTGCTTAGAATACGAAATGGTGAGAAAAAATGGTATGCATTGAAGGATAAGAAAATGTATATGAGAGCGAAAGGTGCTACACCACAGGTGAAATACAAAAATATATTTTTATTTATAATCTAGATTAAATAATTTATTTAAAAATGTAGATATTACTTGAAATGACAGTTGCATGGTCACCAATTCGAGCTGCATTACGAGCACTTGAACCAAAAGAAGAAAAATTAGTGTCACAGGAAGCACGTTTCAAGAGACAATTATTTTTGAGAAACGTTACACGGTTAAAATCAGTTGTTATGTATTTTCTGGAATGGGGCCGTTTTATTCAGTGAGTTGGGTAACAGGTTTGAATATCTTCTCATTTTATAATTTCATTTATATTCATAATAGGAGCTGTTTTGAATGGGAGTCACCATTCAGATCATTTTTCGCTTTTTTATTTTGGGTTTGTGGATGTATCTGGTTCGACATATCAACAGTTCCCGCAATTATGCTTCTTCTTTTACTAAAGTATTTTCAAATATTTCAAAACTTATTCTTTTTTTATGATTGAATTTTTATTACTAGAAATTGGTTGGTAAAATGGCTCACGGGATCCTCCGTTCAATCAGCTAATGATGAATATGATTTAGCAAGTGATGATGAAGATGAAGAAGATAAAGAAAAGGTAGTTTAGAGATTATTTAAATAAAACCTTTTCCTATTTTTTTATTTTTATTCAACAGAAAACTATTAAAGAACGTTTACAAGCGATTCAAGAAGTATCCCAAACCGTTCAAAATTCAATAGGCTATTTAGCATCATTAGGAGAAAGTGTTAAAAAGTAAACAACAAATTATTAAATTGTAGCAATGATTAGGAACTTTATTTCTATATTTATAGTACGTTCAATTTTGCCGTCCCAGAATTAAGTTGGTTAGCTGCCATACTATTATTATTAGTAATATTAGTTCTACATTTTGTACCTATGAGAATGCTACTTTTACTTTGGGGAGTTGTTAAATTCACCAGACGTCTCATTCGACCACATTCTGTTCCAAATAATGAAATCCTAGATTTACTTTCAAGGGTTCCCGATGATGAAGAAATGGTAAATAATTTTTTTTAGTTTCATACAAATTGATTAAAAACTTTTCTACTTTCAAAGATAATGTTCCGTGAGCTTCTACCACATTCATCACCTGAATTACAACGAAGAGATCTAAGAAAAAAAATAAAAGCATCTTAAAATTCAATAATTGAAACAAATTTGTTTCATTTAAAATCTAAATACACAAAGTTTAAAATTAAACAAAAATACAAATCAACGCATGTTTAATGCATATAACATAAGCCGGTAAAAAACTAAAAGTAAATAATTACTTTCAAAAGTTTTAATAATAAGCAAAACAATATAAAACCTAAAACCAATACTAACGACAAACTTACGTTATATTTATAAACAGATAAAAATTGATAAATAGGTTTAAAAGATAAAATCAAATAAAGAATTGTAAAAACGAAAATATAAAATTTTTTTCCAATATTTTGCTATATAAACTATTTATTTAAAATTAAATTTTTAATTGTTGAACTGCTAAAATAATATATAATTTGTTTGTGATATTTCGTATTCAATTATATTATAAATATAAATAGAAAACTTTAAAATTTAATATTTAAAAAAAATTTAAATAAATCAAATAAATCAAATAAACCAAAATAAAATCTTATGGAAATCAAAATTTATTTAAACGTTTCAATACCTTTAATAGTATTATTACATACTGAGGTAGGATGTATTTCATTGCTGCCAAGTGATCAGATAGATCGCCGAGACGCTTAGCGTCAAAGCCATTCATAGCACAAGCTACCTATAAAAGTTTCTACCGAAACTTTTATGCTATTTTATTCATAATTAGTCAATTTAAAGAATTTAAAAGTAAATTTAAAACACATAATTTATATTCGAATTTTGAGTCCAAATAATGATCTAGTTGGCTCAAATTGAAATTATATCTAAACAATAAAAATTTTTTTTACTACTAAGGGCGATGATACATGTAAAAGAAATCTCTTTCAGACATAAAAAATTTCGCATTTAATTGGTTGAGGGACGGCTCATTTTTTAAATTTCAAAAAAATATTTTTGACTGAAAGACAGAAAAAATATCTGTAAGATATAAAAACATAACCTAAAAAGATATTTTTTGCTTGACAGTTTAAATCAATTAACTTAAAAAATTGATTTAAAAAGTAAGTTCCAATAATCGATTACAATTAACTTAATTTGATTCTTTAATTACAATTAAAATAATTTGTTTACTTATTTATATAGATTTTAGGCATTTTCACATTGGACCAAATTTTTATTTTTTTGTTGCGATTATTGCCTAATCTAAATCTACATGAATAAGTAAACAAATTATTTTAATTGTAGCTAAATCATCAAATTAAGTTAATTGTAACTGATTATTGGTAAAACTTACTTTTTAAATCAATTTTTCAGTTAATCAGTTTTAACTGTCAAGCAAAAAATATCTTTTTAGGTTATGTTTTTATATCTTACAGATATTTTTTCTGTCTTTCAGTCAAAAATATTTTTTTGAAATTTAATAAATGTTACCGCCCCTCAACCAATTAAATGCGAAATTTTTTATGTCAGAAAGATATTTCTTTTACATGTATCACCGCCCTAACTAACCTGAGAAATCGCCATTATTTCCTCAATTTCTCTAATGAGAAGTAATTTTTCTCCCCCTAGGTTAATAGTAATAATAAAAAATACCTAGAGTGCGTTCGAATACTTAATGAGGTCCCATTTTCATTAAATAGTTAATAAAGCAATCAAAAGACGCGAGGTTTATTTAGTATTCAAACGAATTTCAATTAATGAATGTCTGTAATGTCAAATTTGAAAAATTTTGACACTTCTATGCAAAATATCTAATTATTAAATTACAGAAATGTTTATTTATACTGTCTTTTGGTAATTTTTATATTGAAAAAATACCTATAAGCATTAGATCATCGCATTATGATCTAATGCTTATAGGTATTTTTCCAATATAAAAATTACCAAAACACAGTATAAATAATACTTAACTCGATCAGATTTATGATATACTTCCATATCATAAACAAAAAAACCACACTGTTACAGAAATGTGTTATTAACTAATAAAAACTATAATCAATTTAAATTCTTATTAACTGTTAATGCATTATTTTTCAATTACTTCCGTCGTAATTAAATTTATTTTAAGATTGGTTGCAAAAACTTATTAAATAATTTTATTTTCTATCGTTAAATGTAATTTGGAATTGGAGCTGTTGCTTATATCCCCATTTTCAAAATGGAAAAGCGGTTGGTTTTATCTCTTACTAATTTCAAAATATTCATCCATTTTGTTTATATTTTTCAATTAAGAATTAATTATTATATATAAAATTAATTAGTTGATTAATTTTATTTATTATTACAATTAATTCGTAATCCCTAATTTGCTAAATTAATTAAAAATTATAAAACAAAATTTTTCGGGTTTCAATTTGAAATTTTTCTGAATAAAAACCATCATTCAAATTTATATGAGCTATGCAGTAAGCATTTAAAATTAAATTAAAAGAGGCGGGGTCTAATTGACAGTCAAATTAAATGAAATCGGATTTTCGAGTTCTCGAAAGCTGTCATCTGTCATTCATTAAATTGTTAATATCTCATTAAGTATTCGAACGCACTCCTAGATACATAACGACATTAAATTATCTTTTATTTTTACTGAAATGAACATAAAAAAATAATAATTGCTACTTGATATTTTAAGATATTTAAGAAATGAAATGGAAAATGCCTAATATCAAAATCTATCAAATCAAATATAATACATTGTTAGTAGTAAGAAATAATATAATTTCCTACAAGAGATGAAAATACGGTTTTTACGTTTTTTTCGTTTTTTTTTCGTCAACATTTGTTTACGAACGTGAGGAATGTTTAAGAACAAAAAAATACAAAAATAAAAAATAATCAAAATTATTTAAATAATAAAATTCATTTTTAAGTTTAATGTTTTAAAGAAAATTTCTTAAAATTTCATTTCAAAATAGTAAGCTTTGCGTTTCATCATAATTCTATAGGTTTTTTTGTTGCAAAACTTACTTTCATCGAATATTTTTTAAAAATGAATTTCTTTTAAATGAAATATTTTTAAAAGAATATTATTTAAAGTTGCAGCTAGTAAATTAACCTACATAAATATTCAAATAAAAATCGTTTTTATTCACACTCTGGGGTCTCCCTCACCGGTAAGTAATTACTTACCGACCTGTGATTTGTAAACGAAAATTACTATGTTTAACTACGAATCAGTAAACATGCAAAATCGCCTGATCGTGCAAAAAGTAATTAAAAAATAGTAATAGCTCACTATCCAACATTAAAGAAATCAAAAAATAGTTAAAAATAGTAATGAATTTGAATTTTATTAATTTTAGTTTTAAGCTGACTCTCCATTAGCCTTTTTCATCTTTTTTTCTAGTCAAAATAGAACGGGAAACCATGATTAATTTTCTAAAGAGAGAGTAAGACGAATATCACAATTTTTCATGGAAAAATATTTTTTATTCGCCTACAAATTAAAGTGTTACTTTATTACTGTGATTTGCGGCTTTAAAGTATCACTTTTCAACTATTTATTTTGTTGTCATAGCTACGTCCAAAAAAGTAAAAAGCATTTGTATTTGTTTAAATTCTATAAAAAATAAAAACTTTTATCAAAGCAACCCTTAAATTCAAAATTTCATTATCCAATTAAAATATTTGTTATCATTTGTTGTCATAGCTACACAATAATTTGGAAAAAATAATAAATATTTTGTCAAAGGTTACTTGTTCCACATATTCTTATTTTAAAATTTATGAAAATTTATAATTTTAATTTAGAATAAACAAATTTTCTTAAAATATTTTGCTTGCGGCGAATAAAAAATAGTATATGATACACGGACGTAAGCTATTTTGGACTTAATGTGGGTGCAAATCTCGGCTAGCGCCTCGATTTGCAAACTCCACATCCGTCCAAAATCTTTAACTTTACGTCCTAGCATCATAATGTACTATTATAGGATTGGAATTGTGACATTTCACCATTATTTTTAATAAATATCTAATTTTATTTTATGTTCTTGACAATGTCGTATCCAACATAGACTGCTAGATAATTTTAAATATATTTTTTCAGTGTAAAAGTCGTCTTTTTTCCATAAAAAAGTCTTGCTCTATAGACTTTTTTTTATAGTAGAACACATTTTTATAGTATATTACTT
This sequence comes from Diogma glabrata, assembly GCA_963693315.1. Classification (NCBI taxonomy): domain Eukaryota; kingdom Metazoa; phylum Arthropoda; class Insecta; order Diptera; family Cylindrotomidae; genus Diogma; species Diogma glabrata. The sequence continues at coordinate 268,860,601 of OY856186.1, forward strand.
TTTAAAAAAAAAAGTCATGGAAAGTAAAAAAAAAGACATGGAATAAATAAAAAGTCTTCATCTTTTTTCCTTTCGCACTTATATGATTTTCATATCTTCTATTTCACAAAATAAAAAAGACAAGAAAGGCTAATGGAGAAAAAAGGCTAATGGAGAATGACCTTTAGGCCCGCTATACACTTGAGCTAAACTATGTGAACTATGCGAACTATGTTTTTTGTATACAACGTAATTATACAAAAAAACATTACGGGAACAAAATATTTTAAAAATAAAATAAAAAAGGAAACATTACATTCATTACATTTTGTTTAAAAAATATTATTCGCGTTAAAACATTATTTTTTTAAAAACATAGTTCGCATAGTTTAGCTCAAGTGTATAGCGGGCCTTATGGTTGCAAATAACTTTTTTCTACTCCTATCACAGTAAATTATAAATTACATCACACTATCCATGACATATAAATTGATTATATCAAATAGCGTGCGGTAAGTAAGCACACCAAGCAAGACCTCATTCCTACATAATTACCATTTCTGCATAGAATAGTAGATTATGATGCATGGACGTAAAGCTAAGGTTTTTGGACGTTTGTGGAGTTTGCAAATCGAAGCACCAGCCTTTCATGTAATTTTACAAAATCTTGTAATCAAAGCAACCATAGTAGGTACTTGGGGACTGAAGTGTGGGAACCGGAAACGGAAGTGGGTTGACCTTGGCTGTGATTTTCAACTTCACCCGAAAGATTGCTGAATTTGGCCGTGCTTTCAAGTTCACCTTAATTATAGTAGAATTTTTTAACCAATGAATTTTTGACAGATAGCACGCAGCAAGAGATAAAAGATGAGACAAAAAGTAAAACAGACATGTATTATTTATTTTGGGATAAATTTGTTTTGAAAACAATTACATTGGTTAAATTTCTACTCCTAGTTCGTACTATTTGTTTATTGTGACATTTGTTTACATAGGCGTCGTTATGTTTATTATAATTATTTTTAATTATCAAAATTTTGTTATACTGCCTACAAAATCATTAATATTTTTGCTAGTTTTTGGTTTTCTATTATAATTGGTTGAATTTCAATAGAAATTTATTAATTTTATACGTTTTTTCTTTGTCCATTTCAATGGGACTCCAACAGTTTTTCTTAATATTTTAATCTGAGATACTGAATCTGCGCACAAGCGCATATGAATATGCGCACAACGACCAATTTTCGTATTCGCTGGTAAAAAAATACTACTATACATGTTTACTAAATTACGTGACCCAGAGAGTGAACCTTGTCAATTATTACTATTCGTAAATTTCCGGTGTGAGATGATAATGATCAACTTTTGGAACAAATTGATCAAAGTGGCGAGAGGTCCACTATACAACTGCTAACTTTTCACACTTTGTTTTTGAAGTTTGTTGAGAGCATCGTTCATTAATCAATTTTGATGACCCATGAGCAAAGATGAAGATTTGAATGACAAAGATCTGATTAGTTTTTGGACGATATTGAGATCAGTGGTGGGAGGCCTCCCGACCTCCTGTTTATTTGAAACTTCAATAACATCAGTTCCTGATAATTAAATTTGATTAAACTTGATATATATGCTAAGAGCGTGATTTGCAATATTTTTGCATTCCAACTTTTGTCACTTTCGGCTAATTTTTTTTTCCTTTTTCCATTTGTACGACAAAATTTGTCTGTTAGGCTACTACAGCTTTCTTTAATGTTTTATACGCGAAATCTATAACATCCCTAGTCGAACTTTAACTACGATTTAAGTACTAGACATTCTTAAATGAACCTATTTTAGCTCCCTTCATCCTTAATTCCAAGTAAATAAGAGTTTTTTATCCTCGATAAACTTATTAACTCCTACAAATTCAAGAAAACAACTATTTAACATCTAATTAGAACCTCAAAAAACTATTTTCAGACTATTGATTCTTAAAATACTACTTTATACCTTTAAAAACCTTACTAAGTACTAATCATATTCTAAAAACTTTATAAGTCCTATTAATTCTACCAACTTAAAATATTAACATCTCATTTGAATCTTCAAAAACTATTTACGATTCCAATAATTGTACTTAATTAAAATGAAAAATATAATATAGTTGTAAATCAGCCATCATTGAGAGCAGTTATGATTGAGGGAACATTTTATAACATTCTATGACTAATAAGTTTCTAAATACAAGAACCTAAATATTCTATATATAAAGTAGAATTAATAGGATCTAATGATTTTTTAAGTTTATTTAGGACCAAAACAGGAGTTTTATTTTAAATTTTTAACGGCTATTTAACTCAAACAGGATTTTTTTCCGGTAGCTCGCCTTAAAGGTCTTATGCAGAGGTTATTTTTCTATTGAAAATAAGTTATGTTTAAATACTCTAAATTCTAAAAAGTAGAATCTGTAGATTTAAAAGAGTAGTTAAATTTCGACTCGGGATTGGTAAGCCATTAATTGAAGTATTTGATGCGGATATTAGCTCACTATTATATATATTAAGAACGATTATTACGAGCTGGTTTATATGTCAATTCGATACACATAAACCATTAATATACGTTGAATTCGATCACTAAATTGTAAGCAAGAAATACCACGTTTTAGTAAGTTTACAACAATTGTATTTATTCTCAAAGACTAATCAGAATTGGTGCTGACATTTTTAACTGTAAAGACGTGAAGGTTTAACTAGGTGTAAACACTAATTGCTTCATCGCTTTACAGTTACAGAAATCCGCTGCAGCAACCATATTTTGAAACTAACTGTTCTATAAATTTACAGTCTCATATCTGAATTCATGATGTAAGTTGAGATCTATTGGCATAATAGACACAACAATAGCTTTTCGTTTGTGATATGAAATTTATAATAATATTAACAATTTTGTGTTTAAAGAACTAAAAAAATAAAAAATAATTCTTATAAAAAATCATACTCATAATTGAATACATAATTTGATTGTGTAAAAGTTTCTCAAATGTTGTTCGAAGCTATAGCCATTCCATTTGTCACTATTAAAAGATGATACAGAAATCAATTTTAAAAGAGAAATTTATTGAAGTAAATCATAAAATTTTCTTTTTTTTTTGTTATTAGTAAATATAGTCGTTATACCGATTGTATTTTAAGCAATTTAATATATATACTTACAAAAAGATTATGTCAATTTGCATTAAACATATAAATATATACATAGTAAAATGCTGATTTATATAAACAATTATTATTATTATGTTGCTAATGCAAACTGTAAAATAGTTTTATCGACTATTAATGCTAAATAGCTTCCAAATGTTACATTTATCATATCATTGCAATTGAATTGTTGGCTTAATGATAAACGATTCTACAAAAGAGCAAAATATACTTTTGGACAATAACAATTATTGTAAATATTAAAAACACCAAATCAAAAACATCAACCTAATGTTTAACCTATTTAAGCTATTTTCCAATTGTTAACCAATTGTTTTCCACATTTCTTTTAAAAAAACCATTATTCGTTACTCCTTAGGAACATATAATTTTTGTTTTATTTATGGTTCGGCCATAATTTCGCTTAGAAGTTTATTTGCTCAAGTAACTTACCTGTATAGTAGAATTTTTTTGCCAGCGAATTTCTGACAGCTATAGACGCAGTAGTAAGAGATAAAAGATGAGACAAAAAGTAAAACAGACATGTATTATTTATTTTGGGATAAATTTGTTTTCAAAACAATTATATTAGTTAAATTTCTACTTCTAGTTCGTACCATTTGTTTGTTGTGATATTTGTTTCCATAGGCGTCGTATATTTTTATTATAATTATTTTTAATTATCAAAATTTTGTTACATTGCCTACAAAATCATTAATATTTTTACTAGTTTTTGGTTTTCTATTATAATTGGTTGAATTTCAATAGTAATATATTAATTTTTATGAGTTTTTTTTGTCCATTTCGATGGAACCCCAATAGTTTTTTTTAATATTTTAATCGAGACACTGAATGTGCAAACAATATGCGCATGTGCATGCGCATGTGCAAACAATATGCGCATAACAAACAAATTTTGTGTTCGCTGGCAAAAAGATTCTACTATACATTATTTTAATATATGAATCAAACAAGTTATCCTTTGACCTTTTAAATGTTGTTACTACTTTAGAAGAATTACTATATGTTTTTCTTGCATCGAATTCACAATATAAATGATATTATATAATATTGTGATATCAATGTTAATTATTACATTAAATTTAGATGGTTCTAAAATAAATATATTTTCAATTTTATACTAAATAGTTATAGTCAATATTTTTTGTTATATAATATAACTCTTTCTTCGTTAAATCTTCCATTCGATATATGTTAATTAAACAATTTAAATATATTCTAGTATATCCATCTTTTACTTACTTTTATTAAAAGTAACAAATTAATTGTTATATAAAATTTTGCCTTATTTTCATTAATGTATTTTGTTTCAAGAAACAATAATTCAAATTTATATAAAAAAAATCCGCCTTAAAAATATTTAATTATTTAAAAACAAAAAATGGTTAATTATGTAAATAAATTCTTTGTTTTATTTGAATAAAATCTCATTTTAAAATACTATTATATTCAATAAATAGTCTCACAACTTAATCAATTATTTATATTAACGTACAATTTTTTAATTACAATTATTAAAAGATATTTTTAATTACTTAATTAATTATTCATAAATAATAGTTTACCTTAAATCATTTCTCATATTTTTTTGATAAAATTGATAAATAAATATTTGAAAAAACGTTAACGTATTTTATTTGGAGATTAAACACATTTTGTTGACAAGAGTCGTGTTCGATTTAACTAAAGTAACTGGATTATATATTGTTTTTTTTACAGTAAACTCAGTTATTAGAATAATTTTTTTGTAATCTAAACAATTTTTCTAAACATAGACGAATTAGTTTTAATGACGGTAATCTGATACCCAATAATTTGAAGATACTAATAAATCGAAGTTAATAATTTGGTACACAAAACAAGCTAATTAAAAGACGAATATCGATTGATTCAATATTGGGAGTTGGTACATTTATTTCATGTATTCAACTGACGTTTTATATCAATAAATCAGACCCAAAATTTGAGTTACAATTTTCGGTTGATTAAATAAATCGTAACCAATAAATGGAATTTGCGACTACAGTAAGCATGTTTGAATAGGATATCTTCTTCAAGATATCTTCTCTCTCTCTCTCTCTCTCTCTCTCTCTCTCTCTCTCTCTCTCTCTCTCTCTCTCTCTCTCTCTCTCTCTCTCTCTCTCTCTCTCTCTCTCTCTCTCTCTCTCTCTCTCTCTCTCTCTCTCTCTCTCTCTCTCTCTCTCTCTCTCTCTCTCCTCTCTCTCTCTCTCTCCCTCTCTCTCTCTCTCTCTCTCTCTCTCTCTCTCTCTCTCTCTCTCTCTCTCTCTCTCTCTCTCTCTCCCCTCTCTCTCTCTCTCTCTCTCTCTCTCGCTCTCCCTCTCTCTCTCGCTCTCTCCCTCTCTCTCTCTCTCTCCTCCTCTCTCTCTCTCCCCCTCTCTCTCTCATCATCAAGCTTTATATATGTCAAATGACATGTTTTTTGTATAGAAAGTTGGACATGTTTAGTATTAATTCTAATAAATTATAAAAAACTACTCTGAAAATACAAAGATACCATGCCGCTGCGGTCGGAGATTATAATTTACTTTGAGAAAATTATGGACGTTGATTTTAGAATTCTGAAGATTAAAATTGTCAACGGAAAGTGACACTTCTACATCTTGTCAATCGAACCGTAAACGTAACGGCCGCTTCGGTTGCTCTAGTGTGACGGGTGAGATTTGTTAATTCTAAAGATTTGCTAAAAATAATTGTTTTAGTTATTTAGTTAAGAATTGGAAAACAATTTTCTAAACAAATTTCCTCAACCTCTTATATTTTTTGGAAAATTTCTCACGTAGGTGCATTGATATAATAGCAATTAATACATGCATTCCAAAATTTCGAAAAATATTATTTCGAATTATCACCGAACTACTGATAACACTAGGTAGTTTACAAGAAAAATCTCCCTAAATAAAACCCAACTTTTCCTATTGAGTTTGACCTGCTGAGCACGAATATCATATTCATTTTTTAGGTTAGCTCTGGTTTTTGAGCGAAAAACGAATTTTTCAGTGAACAAAATGGTACTTCCGGTTTGTGGATAGCATATTTTACAAAACAAACAAATATAATACATTAATGAAACAAGTGCATGGTAAAGATACTAACGAACATTTTGAGCTATTTTTGGAAAAAATCCATCAAGGATTCTGGAAGTTATACTCGAAAAAAGTTGAAAAAAAATCAAAAATTTACGTTTTTTTAAATTTTTCTATATTAAACGTCATAAATTTTGAACAAACAATGATTGTAAATTTTTTTTTCTACTTCAAGCTACGAAAATGACATTTTAATGGATAGTAAAATATATGTGAAAGTGAAACTTTTTCTAACTAGTGACTGAAAATTTTTTTCTCACTAGTGAGTGAAAATAAATAAGTTTCATTGGTCGCCTACAGGTGGTGGTTAAAACCAAATATTTAAAAATTATCAGTTGTAATTTCCCAAGGGGCGGTGATAATTCGAAATAATTTTTGCCAAAAATTTCGAAAGCAAGTATACTGATAAAAGCACGAGGCCGTAGGCCGAGGGCTTTTAACAATACCACTTGCTTGAGGAATTTTTCAAAAAATTATGAGAATTTATCAACGAACGAGGGGAGTTCGTTTAGAAATTTTTTTGCCATTTTTCATTTATTTATATATTTTTTAAGAATTATGCGTTGGCCTACTTTGATAACAGTGAATTATTTCAACATTAGGATGATAATTTTTAATATCCCAGTAGGCCAGGCGTATAAATATTTTTATTAGTATAATTCAAATTTTATTGGTGAAATTGAATGATGTCATTACATTTTAGAGAATTTCATTGATTTAAATTAAAATAAAACTAAGGCAAAAAATTTTCATATAAAATATCACGAGTCGTCAGATAATAGTCGATTATTTTTCATAATCATTATTACGAATGTCATTTGAGGTCCCGAGTGCGCGTAGCGCACGAGGGAAATTTTTGACCTCAAATGGCATGAGTGGTAATGTTGAAAAATAATCGACTAATAATTTGATGACGAGTTGTATTTAGCAGACAATTTGACGAACAGAAATAGTAACATTATTTCATACAACATAATCCTTTGTTGTCAAACAACATTAAATATTATTTCTTCTTAGTAGGCGCATAAATGTTATAAATTTGTAATTTATTTTTGACAAATAAACATAAATATGCAATCATTTATGAATGAAAACGGACATTTTTACTATTTGCAAATTGCATTTTCACATAATTTTGTATGTGCATTTTTGTTTTAAATTAATATATTAAGTAGGCGGAAAATATTCGAAAATATTCGCTGTTCCTTCCTAACAGAAAAAAATAATCGAAACAAATCGTTTTGATTTGCTAAAAAATAGTAAATGAAGCGTTTTGATTGGACCTTATTGAAACTTTATTTTATGAGTTGAATTGTCTATAAAATTTCACATATTACTACAATTAGGCAATTTTCATGTATTTATGAAGTATTAACGCGTATATGTTAAACATAATATATAATATGTTACTGTAATTTGCCCCATAAAAACATAATTTACACATTTTTAAAGTTTTTGTAAATTATAAAAGTTTATTCTGTTTTATTTGTTAGAAATATTGAACGTACAATTAATATAATGACTAGTAATAGTGGTTGGTTTCATCGATGATGTAGATGGTAGATTCATGTGGAAAACTGATGTATTGTTTAAAAGATTGAATATTTGAGATTGGATTTGATTTACTGTTTCTGTTGTTGTTTCGGTTGCTGTGTTTATTTCTGTCAATATCGCAGTATTTTCAAGGAATTGAAATTAAAAAACATGGGGGATGGAAATCCAGCACTGTGGCTGAACAGTATATAGATTATTCCATAAATAATAAAATAAAAAGAGGTAATAAAATATTTCAATCCCTTGAAAATACTGCGATATTGACAGAAACAAACACAAAAACCGAAACAACAACAGAAACAGTAAATAAAATCCAATCTCAAATATTCAATCAAAATATTCAATCCCTTGAAAATACTGCGATATTGACAGAAATAAACACAGCAACCGAAACAACAACAGAAACAGTAAATCAAATCCAATCTCAAATATTCATCAGTTTTCCACATGAATCTGCCATCTACATCATCGATGAAACCAGCCACTATTACTAATCATTATATTAATTGTACTTTTAATATTTCTAACAAATAAAACAGGATAAACTTTTATAATTTACTAAAACTTACAAAAACTATTTGCTATTGTCTTCCATCTGTAGGCGAACACTGGCATACAATAAAAACATTATTTTACGCTGTTAAAAATTATATATAAATACAATATTGCTATTTTGATTTCCACTGTCAAAATTAGCTATGTCGTCTTGTAAGTTTTTAGTAGGAGAATTTATAAATATTATCATTTATATTTACAAGGGTAGAAAAAATAGCGTTTTCTACGGGTGGTAAAAACCTTTTTGCGTCCCTGAATTTATTCAAACTTATACGAACCGTCCAGTCACGCAAAAAGAGACGTTTTCACCACTTGTTGAAAAATCTACTATTAATTTCTTGGAGCCTACAGTTGATTCAATATCCTTTCTTTTAAACAACACGTTAAAAAACACGAATTTTGGTGCAGGTTGCACCAAGTTATTCAGGTTTTCCCAAAAAAGTCAAAACTCAAAATTTAGAAAAAAAATTTTTACTAATAATAATTTAAATTCTGCAACATTATTGATTTATATATGAGTTGTTATACAGATTTTTGAGGTTAAATGGCGAGTTATGGTCAAAACCTGGTCGTAAGTCATAACACAACGTGAAAACGTTAAATGAACATTTTCTCTATTGTACCATCTTGAATATGTTAAGTTGCAGTTGACATAACTATTTCGGCATCCAAGGTTTATCTTCATGTAAATTCGTGTTTTTTAACTTGAATTTACTACGGGCTGCAAGAAATTGAAAAAATTCGCAATCATTGTTTGTTCAAAATTTATGGCGTTGAATATGAAATTATTTTTAAAAAAACGTAAATTTTTGATTTTTTTTTCAACCTTTTTTGATACACGGGTGTGACAACCCCGCGTACTCCAGTCCCTGCTATTGGCATATGAGTTAACGTGAGATATCGCATACCACTGGCAATAGGAGTGACATATCACTAGCCAAGGTGAATCTTATCTTAGGGGTGTATCTTAGGGGTGGTGGCGGATGAACTGTATTCAGTCAACGGTAGCACTCTCAATCTTAGCTAATGAATATTCCTTGATGCTGGAACGCTGTAGCTTGCTAGAAGAAACGAGCCTTCATATAACTATATATCTGAGCTTTAATCATTGAAAAATATACTGCGTCCCATAATCAAGGATTATGCCATTAGCTGGACTGTTGGCAAACCAATTATAGTTTTGTTCCTGCAAATTTTTAAAACAAATTTGCTTTTTATACCTTATTTTATTTTCCCTATCCTATCACGAAATATTGGCCTATGTCATATTTTATATGTGATAGGATTTATGGTTTAGTTATCCATTATTTAACAAAAAAATATTAAAAAAAAAAAACAGATTTGCGTCCATTAACATCCTTTGAACGCATGTTGTTGTGGGACCTTGGTCTTAAAAGTTTTTTATGTGTTGTTCTGACACATATTGTAATGCCTACTGACACATCACATTTTATTAAAAAAAAAAAAAAACCTTTTTCGAATGTAACTTCCAGAATCCTTGATGGATTTTTACAAAAATAGCTCAAAATGTTTGTCAACATCTTTACCATGCAGTATGCACTACTTTCATTAATACATAGAATTGGTTTGTTGCCGTTTGCAAATCACTATCGACTAAGTGCCACCATTTTCAATTATTTTATTTATCATGATTGCCATCCATGTTTAATCATACATAAGCTATGCTTCTTTGTATAGAATTTATGCGATTACCGTCTCGTAATTGTGAGCTTTAAATCGATATAATCGATTTTATCAAGCATCAAGTTACAAGTATTAAGTCTTCACTTAATTTTAGAAACATGTATTACATACAATTCCAAATCGACAACATATTTTGTGATGATGATAAAATTCCAATACATATAATTTGATATACAAATGTAATTGTTTCAGTCTTCAGGTTATACTATCTTTCTTACGTTATTTTTAATTTCATAAAAAAATTATGTTCAAAAAAAAATATTGATCAAAGCAAACTACCGTTTAAAACGATAGTTAAATAAAAAGCTAAAATTAAGCATACACAACAACTTCATAAATTTTCATGATGATTAATGTATTAATGCATAAAGGATAAACAGCCATGCATACTTTCAATTTTATATATATTCAATATTTATTTAGCATGATGACTCGAATGCAAATTGCAAAAGACAGTAGCAATATAACTTTAAAAAACTGCGTTATAGATCAATTTTTTGAAATTCGTATAAAGGAATTTTTATTATTTTTATGAATTCATAAATAAAAAAAAGATAATTTTAATGGCATTTAATAATAATTAAAAAACAATAAAAAAATATGTACCATAACCATAACCATATGATAGATAGATTTTAATTTAAACTTTAATAAAGTCTTTCATTTCAGAGCGTCAGGGATCAGCCTAACTCACTACCTACTGAAAAATCTGTGTGTGGTGCGCCTAAAAAAGTTTTCACTTCAAAATTAAAACAAAAAACTAATCAGAGGAGTGATTTGTGGCCTTAAAGGGCTCACGCCAGGAAATTTTCGTTAAGGCAAAGTATAAAATATGAAGGCTGAAATATCAAGGCTCTGAGATATCAAGACTTGAAGATATTTTAAGTAGACTAAATGGGAAAAAATATTTCACCGTTTTTGATTTAAAAGACGGTTATTGGCAAATCAAGTTAAGTGAAAAGTCAAGTAAATTATGTACCTTTAGTACACCGTTCGGATGCTACAGATTTACACGTCTTCCGTTTGGTATAAAAACGGCACCGGAAATTTTTCAGAGGTTTAATGAAATAAATTTCGAGGGAATACAGGGTGTACACATTTATATGGACGACATACTAATAGCAGCAGAATCAAAAGAGGAACATACAAACATTTTACAACAGGTTATTCAAAGAGCTAAAGAGAAAAACATTAAATTTAACAAAGACAAATTGCAATATTGTGAAGAGTCAGCCAGGTATTTAGGGCACATATTTCAAATTTGGGGGTGTCATGTGATCCGGACAGAATGAAAGCCATTAATGATATACGTATTCCTAAAGATAAAACAGAATTGCAGAAAATGTTTGGAATGATAAATTATGTAAGAAGTTATATACCGAATTTAGCTGAAGTGTTATCACCTTTAAGATAACTTTTAAAGAAAAACATAATATTTGAATGGTTACCAGCACATATAATTTGTCTGGATAATATTAAAAGACTAATAAGTAATGCACCAATTTTAAAAGTAATTGATGAAAAAGGTTAGTTAAAAATTCAAACTGATGCGTCAAAGGATGGTTTGGGATGTTGTCTAATGCAAGACAACAGACCCATTTGTTTTGCTTCGAGAAGCTTCCCGCTCGGCATGAACATCGGCAAGATATCTTAATGCTATCTAAAATATGGTGTCTTTTAGAACTCATAAAATTGTTATCATTTCGACAGCTTTTTGAAGAGATCACTTTATAGAGACTAAAAAGATACCTATATGATAACTATTGTCGACGTTTTTAAAACCTAAAAATGTTATCATCTTGTCAACATTCTAGCATAACCTAAAATCGGTGTTGGTTGATTTCAACAATCTTTTATGGTTTTCATTGGCAGTTTTAATATTTTTATAACAACGATGTTTAAAATTTTTAACTTCACTTAATTTTTTTCTCTTTGTGAAATTGTGGGAACATAAATTAAAATGTCACTTTGTAGAATGTAGACAGTGTTTAATATCAAATATGTGATATTAGATGTCAGTTGTTATAGTAATATAGTGTAGCATAAAGTTATTGTGTATTAAATATAAAATAAATAATAATAATAAATTAAATAAAATTACTAAATGTATAAAAAATAATGGTTTGATTATATAATATATTACTAGGTAGGATGTACTTTATGTGATCCTGCGTAACAATCTGAGAATTCAATTTCAGATAGTGTCAACTAAAACGTTGATGAATTATTTTAATTAACATTATCATTTTACAGATATTCCTCTTTACATCAAATAAAGCAAACAATGCCAATAAATAATATAAATGCGGTGCCATCAACAAGTTCTACAGCTCATAATTATGAAGAAAATTCTGGTAGTGATCAAAAGTTGTTGGAATTGGATATTGGAAAGCTGAACAACATTTATTTTATATAATATTGTTATTTTTTTTTTAAATTTATTGTACAATGGATTATTTATTTTTAAAAGTAATAAAAAAACAAAGTGAATAAGTAAAAGTAAAAGTAAAAGTATCAAGTAAATAATGATTTTAATTATTTAAAATAACCGAACCAAATAACCTAACCTAAACCAAAAATCTAATAACTTTTTGATCTCTCTAATATGCTATCATTCGGAACTCAGAAAAATGTTATCTAACTGAAATCTTTTCGAAGAGCTCTAAAAGATGTCCGCAAGTGGCGCATTGGGGGGTTTTCTGATATCCTTATGTTATCTTTTAGATAAATATTTTGGATGTCAGATCTAAAAACGGTTACCTTTAAGAGCTCATAATGATAGCTTTTTGCCGAACGGGTTATCAGAGACCGAAAAGCGATATGCTAAAATAGAGAAAGGTGTTTAGCGATTGTTTTTGCATGTCAAAAGTTTCATTTCTTTATATATGGTAAGCAAATCATTATTGAGTCCGACCACAAACCATTGTTAGGCATTATGGCAAAAAATATAAATAAAATCATTAGTTCTCGACTTCAAAGAATGAAAATAAGATTATTTAAGTATAATTTCGAACTAAAATACATACCAGGTAAATTTATGGTTATTGCGGATTTGTTATCAAGAAGTTACTTACAAAACAGTCATGAGATAGAAATAGAAGATCTCGATGAAGTAATACACACCATTAATATAAGTGATGAAAAAAAAAACATTTTTAAACAAGCTACGGAAAATGACAATACTTTAATTGAACTAAAAAAAATGCTGAAAAAAGGGTGGCTAATTCGAAAGGATAAAGCTAAAGATATTATCAAATTTTACTGGAAGTTTAAAAATGATTTGATGATCGAAGATGATTTATGTTTTTTAAATGATAGACTGATAGTACCAATAACATTAAGACCTGAAGTTTTAAGACAGTTGCATCAAGCGCATTTAGGCATCGAAAAAACAAAACTTAGAGCTCGATCGTTGGTTTATTGGCCAGGAATGAATGAGAACATTGAAAATATGATAGCAAGTTGTCAAGTATGTCAAAAATACAGAAGTTGTAATACGAAAGAACCTATGTTATCCCATGAAGTGCCAGAACTACCTTTCCAAAAGATTGCATTAGATATTATGGAAATAGATAAAGCTAATTTTTTAGTACTGGTTGATTATTATTCAAAATATATAGACATTATTAAAATTAAAAATAAAACTGCAACTGAAGTTCTGACAGAACTAAAAAAAGTTTTTGCTACCCATGGCATTCCACGACATATTATATCGGACAATATGCCTTTTGATTCAAATATTTTCAAAACGTTTTGAATGACAAACGATATCGAACTCACAACGTCAAGTCCGAACTATATTCACAATCAAACGGTTTAGCAGAAAACGGAGTTCAAATTGCAAAACGGTTGATTCAAAAAAGTGGTGGAACTAAAGAGGAATGGTGGCTGAGTTTATTAGAATATCGGAATTCACCAATGAAAGGGTTAGAACTGTCACCAGTTGAGATGGTAATGGGAAGACAAACAAGAACTCTACTACCTGTTAAAAATACCCATTTTCAATCTCAGTTCATCCCAAATTTAAATAAAAATATGGAGAAAAATAATGCAAAAAATAAATATTTTTATGATATAAATTGTACTAAAGAACAAAGTTTTAATGTTGGTGAAAAATTTGGTGAAATCTAAACATCAAAAGTGGGAAAAGGGGTTAATAAACAAAAAACACAAGACCCCTAGGTCATATTGGGTTGAATGTGATGATGGTACCATGTATAGACGTAATTCAAGTTTTATCAGACCCTTTCGGAGTGATTGAACATATTTTAGATAGTTGAATCTATATTAGATAATACTTAAATCTGTAATTTCATTTTGGTGATTGTTGTGTTTGTATTAAATTTTAAAAAAAATCCAATAGTTTTAAGAAATATAATCTTGTTATATTATAGAATATTGAATCAGGTTACAACTGAAATTAAAGTAAATGTTATATATTAGTGAGAAATTTAAAATTAATGTTAATATGAATTTACTAAAAAACAAAGTCGAGTAAAAATACTTTGTGTTGAAATAAAATCTTTGTATTCCAAAATTTTTTTTTATAGATAAATAAGATATTGAATTATTATATTAGTACTGATGTAACGATTACAGCTTTTTTTAGAGGAAGTAGATGTAGTTATATTAGATTATGTTTCTATTATAGCCGCTTTCCAATTAGAGCATGGTCGATTAATCGATTGTGGCTAAATATCGATTAACGATTAATATGAAAATTTTAACACCGATTAATCGATTAATCGATTAAATAAAATTTTCACTAATTCTAATATTTTTATTAAATTTTTTTAAACAAAGTTCAACTTTTACAATGGCATAAGAATAAACAAAAATTTAATAGCTATCTATGTATTAAGGGCGTAAAGTAGGTCTTTTTTCCATAAGAATGAAATTTTTGCTCTATGTGTTAGCATAGGATCTCTATTTCTCTCTCTCTGTCAGTGAAATTTTCAGACCTTGCAAAATTATGTGTTTAAAAATATACTGTATACTAATTGACAATGATAAGAAACAAGCTGTATCCTTCAGAATGGAAAGTAATGGAGTTGAATATACTCAAAACCGTAGTTTACTGGTTGGATTAATAATAAAAATATTACTTAAGGCAAAGTAAAGGTTGTTGCATTGGGATCAAACTTTGTCATTAATATATTTTGTGTTATACCCATAACAACTAAAAAAGTAATTTGTAAGAAAAAGACATTACATCTTTAGACAATAAACCTTTTTACAATTCGGTACAAAATTCGTTAAATAAATTTGTAAGATTTAAACATTTTCGTAAATTTAGATTAATCGATTAATAATTTTTTTGTTCGATTAATCGATCAATTTGCGAAATGATCAATTAATCGAATAATCGAATAATCTAACCATACCCTATTTCCAATCGAGTGAATTGCTGAAGGAATTGATTGTAGCCAATTGGTCTAATATTCAGTAAATCATCGAAAACAGAGCCAAAACAACAAAAAAAAACAGCAATTTTTTGACATTCAAAAAATACATAACCAAAATCGAAAATTTAGACACAAACAAATATGTTCCGATTAATTTTTTTATTATTTTTAACGTTTGACCATGTTTGACCACAAACCGTAAATAAAAGAATATAAATATTGAACTGATGAACCTATTTTTTCCTTCACTTCATTCAATTCAATTCAGTTCTGTAGTAGCTCAGTTTACGTTCAGTGTAAACTGAATATTACCATTGGAATATACAAATTCCGAAAAACAATTCAGTTTAAGTGAATCATTCAGTAATTCACTCGATTGGAAAGCGGCTTATGTTAAAAGTTTAAAAAAAAAGGAACATGTAACATATACTACGTTTCCATGACAGAGTTAACTCGAATTAAGAGTTTCGTTGAGTTAAAAACATGGCGGCGCTAATCCGTATCGTTTCCATGATAATATCAAAGTTCTTGGAGTTAGCAAAAATTGTGTATTAAAATACATTAAGTGATGACATTAAATGAAAAATACAAAAAGAGATTTGGTTACGACGGAAAAATTGGATATTTTACTAATGTTTTTTATTATTAATTTACTGGTTTTTTTCTTGAATTCAATTAAAATTTTATTTTCCTCTTCACTCCAAAACTTTCGCGACGCCATTTTTACTTTTCTGTTTTGTGTTTGTTTTTTGTTCCTTCTCTAATCGCGCTACTTTCGTTGAGTTAAGGTGAGTTAAGAAATTTAACGAAAACTCCGTTTCCATGACGAGATAATCCGAGATAATCCCGGTTAACTCGGTCATGGAAACATAGTAATAGAGCTATATAAATAATGATCAATGTATTAGTGTAAATGGATTGTAATGAGTTTATAAGAGAACGATAATAAATCAGTTGTTAAATAGACGTCATCGTGTTAACAATATATAATACAATAATAATAAAATTTCGTTTCAAAAAAAATTTTAATTTAATTTTTTTCTAAAAAATTGGGTAAAAAAATAAATAAAAATCTTTCTTTTGACACACTTGACAACATTTTTTGA
This sequence comes from Diogma glabrata, assembly GCA_963693315.1. Taxonomy (NCBI): domain Eukaryota; kingdom Metazoa; phylum Arthropoda; class Insecta; order Diptera; family Cylindrotomidae; genus Diogma; species Diogma glabrata. The sequence goes on from OY856186.1 coordinate 268,877,208, forward strand.
CAAACTTATAATGCAATAATCTAGATTTTGGTCTCACGACACATACCAATCCCGACCATCAAGATTTCTCCAAATTTAATGTTCCTACTCGTAATTACTTAAAATGAACGTTTTTTAAGCAAAAATATGCAAATTTCCTTGTTTTGACACACTTGACGATTTTTTGACACACTTCCGGTACAGTTATCAAACACATTGTCCTTTCGGATCTTCCCCTTGAGTAAACCTATTTAAAAAAAAAAAAATTTTCAAATCCGTCCAGCGGTTTTCTAGATTTCGTCGGTTGTGACGGCCGGCCTACAGACATACATTTTTTTTTTGCATTTTTCGAATCAGTAGGTCTAAAACGTCGAGAAATGCCAAAAAAGTGGGGGTAAGAATTTCACTTTGAGCTCATGAATGTAATACTTAGGTCTTTCAGACCGAAGTAAATACTATTTTTATAGGAAATTAAACGTTAAATACGATGATTATATTAAAAACTAATTTCATGGGTGGGGCCAATGGTTAAAATTGAATTTCAACATTTTATTTGTTTATAACAGTAGGAATTTGTTAATAACATTAGTTGATAAAATTTATTTTTAAAAAATTCCATCTTTTAACTTTCAAATGGGGTGATATGGGCATCACCAGCCCCAACCATTAGTTAAGAAAAATGAAAAAAAAAAAATTTCAAATGATAAATAGAAAAAGCTTCTATCTTTTATGAAACCGAAGTTATGAATTTTTGAAAAAAAGTCTTCAAGCCAAAAATCACGAAATTCTCGAAATTTAGAACAGCTCTATTTTCCAAAAAAAAAAAATCCTCGAACAAGTATATCTTTTTTTTCGATAAAAAACCTCTAAAAAAAATTTCAGCCAAATTAAAAATGGGTCGGTCAGATTTTGTCCAAATCTGATCGGTTTATAAAAGAATTACTCATATAAGTAGTATGGAATTGACAAAATAAAAAATACTCCTTATTTTAGAATTCTTTTAAAGTGCATAGTTTGAGCATAGGCGGCACCCCAACATGCATGAAAAATGAAAATTTTCCCAATCCGAACTAACTTTGAATTTAATTTCATTGCTCATTGTAAGTACGACTAAAATTCTAACTTTCTAACATTTGTTCGAATAATTTTATAAAAAAAAATTTAGCCATTGAAGTTCGAATGATATAGTTTAGAGCAGGGTTTCTAAACCTAATAAGTAGATTATGTACCTATTAGATCCTGGTGTAAACTTAGTATAAATTGAATTTTTTTGTCGATTTGCAGATTCAATTTCAATTACAATTTCATCGAGAAATTGGCTACAGCCATATTTGTGCGAATGTTTATATCGTTGTATACGAATCAAAGTAAACATCCCAACGAATTTCGTTTCTACAGGAGAAAGTTTCTACAGCTTTTCCACACGAAGACTACACTACGATTCTATCTCGATTCTTTCTTTAACATTTAATGTCTTTTGATTGGTTAATTTGCCATGTTTTTACAAGTTTTAATTAAATGAACTAAAGCAAAAAAAAATCAACAATGTTTAACTTTTTATTTCATTATTATGTTTACCGTGAGAAAATGTTTTTTAATTTTAAGCAATGTTTAAATTAAAATATGTATACAAAATTTAACATGAAAGTGAACTTCAAAAAATTAAGTGAAGAGAAAAATTTATAAAGAAACGCTTATGTTTAATAATAATATTTGTTCAAATTTTTATATAAAGAAAATAATGATGGCGACTGATATTTCTTTTCGGTAATATTAAATTAAAATAGTTTTTATCTTTATTTCAATAAACAAATTTCTTTTACGTTTTCAGATGCATCGGGAGAAAAAGATAGAAAAGAAAATGAGAAAAATTAATGTAAATTTTGTATTAAGTATAAATAAATAAATTTTAAATAAATAAATTAAATTCAACTAAAACAAAATATGTTTTAATTATATTGCAATGTTTTATTCAAATTGACTATGGATAGAATCGTAGGTGAAAACTAACAAAATTTCTATAAAGAATCGTTGAAGAAAGTTTTTAAAATTTCACTATAGAATCGTTGAGGAATATTCATAGCGATTCAAGTGGTAGTATTACATGATGAATCATAGTAGAGCATTCGTTCACGAATCTAGCGGACATTTTATTTTTTTGCAAACAAATTTCCATACCTTTTCCATCACGATTCTACTACTCAGTAAAGAAGTTTCTTCAACGATTCATGGACGAATCGATGACATTTTATTCGCTGGGATACTTCAAACTACTAACTTGCCAGAAAATCAAGTCTTAAAGGCAACACCGTCAAATGCATCGAAAAGATTCCAAAGATATTATTCCAAAACTATGAAGTTGAATTAAGTAATCAAAAAACTCATCTTATTTTACTGCCATTTATTGCACAATCTGCATTCTAATAAATTAATTTTAATAAAAATCAAAGAATAGTTTTATTTTATTTATATAATCTACTTTTAAACAAAAAAAAAGCAAACGAAAAAACTATTTTAAAATTTTTCATTTCGTTTTTCATTTTTATATGTATGTTAAATTTTAACTGAAACAAATTGTGATAGTTAAGTTAATTTTAAGGATTTAACTGGCATGTTAAACTAACCGACACTTGTGAAACCCAATTGCCTCAGTTAAGTGACAGATATGTTAAATTTAAATAAAGAGAGGAAAAAAAACGAAAATTGCATGCAAAATATTTTTATCAGTCAATTTTCTCTCAGTTAAATTTAAGTGCCGGTTAACTAACTGTAACTTTTACTGAGGATTTACTAGGATGACTACCATACCGTTCTTTTTATTAACATTTTCTAACATTGTTAAAATGTCATAAAATTGTGTTGAAACGTCATGTTAAGTTTTGTCGACAATGTTGATTTATAATTTAAGAACGACAAAATATTATAGCGTTTTCGATTCTACAAAAAAATGTGACTTTATTTTGCACTTTTTTTTCAGGTCAGATTTTTGCTGTTCGATTCTCAAAAAAATGTTGACCGGAAAAAATTTGCGTTTTCTTTTCTCGATTTGGATGCAAGTTTTAAACTTTTTGAGGGCAACTATACTGCATTTTTTGACTTTTTCTCAAGAGACGGTGCAAGAATGTTGCCTTGTTTAATATATAAATATATTATAAAAAATAAGAAAAAACATATTTTTAAAGATGTATTTATCTTAAATAAAAATAATTAAATAGTGCAAAAATAATAATATATATTAAAAAATTGAATTTCTTTATTTTGTTAACCAAGTTTGACAGATCTAAAAAATGTGACTTTTTTCTGTTCGATTCTCAAGTAATTTAAGAGCAAAACTGAAAAAATAAATGCAACACTACAAGAAAAAAATGCAAAACTGAAAAAGTTTTGCCCGCTCTGAGGTCAAAACTTAAATCGAGAAACGAAAACGATATAAGACTATTGATCTGTCAAAAATAAATTTGACCTATTTGAGCACATAAATTAAATATATCAAAATTATTTAATTTATATATATAATAAAACTCAATTGCGAAACACAAAAACAAGAAATTGTATTTACGAATCTCTTAATTATAAACATTTTGACAGATAAATAGATCACAACATACCATTTGACATAACAACATTCTATAATTCATGTCTAGGAGGTGAGTTGGAAATTGTTACAAAATGTTAACTTTTGACAGTTTGACATTGAATTTAGGAACGACATCATGACGTTATTTTGTTACACAATGTTAAAATTATTGAATTAAAGAACGACGAAAGTTAACAATTGTTAACAATAGTCAACATTGTTGAGAAAAAGAACGCGACACTGATATATGTACACCCCGATTACTGAAGTCGTGTCAGATCAGGTGACATGACTATAGTCATGTCACGTCGCTTAAAAATTGGTATTATTGAAGTCGATAAAAACGGTACGACTAAAACTAAAAATTATGAAACGAAAAAACTCCAAAACTAAAAAAGACTTACATTTTACGTTCTTTAATTTCACAAAAACAATTAAAGACGTTTGAAAAAATTATTGTCACATGGAAATTGAGGCGACTAAAATGTCATTTAAAGTGACATTTGTCGTATAAAATGACTTGAGGCGTAGAAAACGACTTCAAAAATACGAAAATTGATGCGATGTGACTTTAGTCACTTAAAGTGACATGACTTGCCTTCGGTAATCGAGGTGTTAAAGTGACATCTGTCGTATAAAATGACTCGAGACGTAAAAAACGACTTCAACAATACGAAAATTAAAGCGATGTGACTTTAGTCATTTAAAGTGACATGACCTGCTTCGGTAATCGGGGTGGTAATTTTAGCAGCAAAATTCTTTGCAATTTTGACTATTTTTTTACATGTTTTAATGCAGCACGCCATTTTTATGAATAAATAACTATATAACTATATAACTAATAAATATTTTGCATATGGCAATGTTCATTGTTTTTTTTAAGTTGGCGTAAATGTATAGGGCTTGAGGAATAGCAGAGGTTTTGCCCAACTCAAAAATATTTTTTGATGATAATACAGATCCAGTTAGACATATATAAAACAAACAGTAATGGAACAAAACGTTAATAAAAACCAAGCATGGAATTTATCTAGAGAAGAGCGTAGAACTTTCATAAACCACCTGGAAAAAGATGAACAATTTCGAATTTTAACGAATAAAAAACGTAAAACTCAAACCGAGAATAAATATCTAAAACAAAAATGGAATGAACTGTGCTTAGAACTCAATCAGACTGATACGGTTCGACCACGAAATGGTACTCAGTGGAGAAAGGTAAGATTTAATCATATCCCTGTGTTCTTATTTTATTTGTTATTTATTGCCCTACTTCAAGGACTTCGGTAGATGGAAATATACTATGATTCGCAAAGCAAGAGAAAGTAGCATTAAAACTAAGCCAAAACTATCCGCGCTACAGCAAAAAGCATGTGAACTACTGCGAATTTCAGTGCATACAAACCATAAACCACAATCAGTTAAGAAACAAACTAATATAGTAAAAATATAAAACTAATTTAAATGTTTAATTTTAGTCTAAGAATCCAGGAAGTGAAATACCTGAAATAAAGCTAGATGATTCCAATGAATCTATTTCAAGTTCGGAAAGTACTAATCAAAGATAGTTGGAAAAACTTTTATTCTAATTAGTAAATTTTCTAATGCTTTAATCATTACAGCAACAGGTGAACAACATTACATACCATCCGATAGAACTCTAAGATTATCAGAATTATTAGAATCGTGGAATCATTATGTAGCCACGAAAATCCAGAGCCTAAATTTTGAAAGGGAAAAGTTTCGTGTGATGCACGATTTAGATATGAAAAAATTCAAATTTGAAATGGAAAAATTTAAATATCTTAATCCGGATTTTGTTCGTCTACCGTTAAATTAAAAGATTAATATTTTTGTAATAAATATCAACTTTATTTCAATTTTTTATAAAAAAAATCATTTTAATCATAAATCAAATTTAAATGTTGGATTTAAAAATTGAAATTTTTGAATTTCAAATTTTAATTTCATTTCTTCAAGCTGGGCAATTGCTTTCGTTTTTTCCCTAAGAAATTTTAATTTCGCTAGTTCGACATCAGCTAAACTTTTCCATGGTGAATTTGTAAGTGATGGCGTGTTGCCATTCTGTAAGGATGTATTAAATAAAGTGGTGCGTTTCTGGCTATCTGTAGTTACGTTAGTTATGGTTTCTATATGTCCAGATGGCATACCATAATGCTTAGCTGTTTTTTCTGTAATACAAATGTATATTCACTACTATAATATTAAAATATAAGGTATTAAGGAGCAAAGCAAACTTACGTTGTGTATATGAATTACAATTATCACCACTATAAACAAATAATTATTAGTAGAAACACATATAGTGTATTCTTTTCGGCTGTACCGAACAAGTTCCAACATCGAATTTTGTATTCTTTTGGAATGAATTTCAATACGAAAAAAATAATTCGGTGTTGGAACTGTATTGAAATTTGTTCGGTACAGCCGAAAAGAATACACTAATAGTTATAACATTACGTACCTGGCCTCAACATTTATTTCATCCACATGGGTAACAATATAAGTCGTTAACTCGTTCGTTTCCGATTCATTTTTTATTGCTATTTGATTTGAGTTTTGTACTGCGGATAAGATGGTGGATGTTTCTTCTTTAGAAGCTGAAATTTAAAACGAAATTTGTTTTATGAAAGATTTTTGATAGGCCATACCTCATACATAACATATTGTTATCGATTTCCAAAACGTTTGACTCAATCTTTATACCAATAGTGTTTTCAGCTGCAACATTTTCTTCTTCATAATCTGGATGATATTCTAGTACAGATCTGGAAATGAATGATGTAATTTTCAAACAAAATTATACTTAAAGAACAAATTTACATCAACGAATCATTATCATTAAAATCTTCGGGGAAAACTTCATCATCAATTTCTGTTTTTATTTCTGATAAATTTGTAGTTGAATTGTTTACACTTTCTTCTTCGCAAAGCGCTTCTGTTTTTAAATTCCATAATCCTAATATTTTTTTTTCAATTTCGGTTAAGTGTGTTCTACTTATAGAGTCCTTCCAGGCTAAATATTTCTATAAATTACAATAAAACAATGCTTTATTTATTGAGAATTTGTTTTATAAAAATACTCCTACATCACACCATTCCATCGATGATATTGAAATATTGCTAAATGCATTTAATTTAGTCGTCAACTCATCCCATTCTTTGCCTTCGAGCCTCCAATTTTTTGTTATACAAAGTTTTGGATATTTTTCTAAATATTCTAAAAATATCTCCAAATGTTTTTGTGTGATATTGTTGTCTAATTTAATTTTTTTAGACGCCGACATTATTCTAAAATAGATAAAAAGGTAAATAAACAAACTATAGCTGTCAGTGTCAAGTAATAAAGATGTACTAAATCCAGTGTTGCCGTTTGGAAATTTGGAAAAGTATTTTTACTTCCAATAAAAAAGTACTTTTTTAAAAAAAAGTACTAGATAAAGTGAAAAACGTTATTTTAAATCACCAATGATATATTTTCTCTTAAAATTCAAAAACTTAATATCAAAACAATAATAAACAGTGAATCCATAAAAAGACACAAAAATAACAAAATTCTAAGTTCTAAATCGAAAAAAATCAGATTTAAAATCAGACAAATTCAAACTATCTATATAGCTTTCACAAAAAATCCCCAAATTCAAACTCATAGTCCACATCTTCATTGGTAATATTGCTTTCAGAATTTGTTGTATTTTCAACATCTGCTCCATCATTAAATTTGTAACAACAACCTCCATGTTCTTTTAGGAACTGTCTACTGAGTAGTAGCGCTTCTACTGTTGTTGTTACAAGTCGGTTCCTTGTTTTTGTTTTAATTAGAGCTAAGGCCGAAAAAATTCGTTCAACATCAGCTGAAGAATGTGGTTAACACAAAATAGTTTTTGCAAAGTTCGCTATATCTTTATATACATAATTTTGTTGACCATCTTGAATACCACTGACTTTTTCCCAAAATTCATCGATCTCTAAATCAACGTATCGCGATAAATTCTCATCCTGCAATAAGCGAAACTGAGATTCAATTCCAGAGTAATTTTCGCTTAAATTTGGAAAATTAGACATTAGTTCGCAAACAGATAAATAGTTACTCTTGTTAAAGTTTTTTGGATCCAGGTTTCGACAATCTTTTAAAACAATATTACTAAAGTTGAATCTTTTTCGTATTTGTTTGCATAGCTCAATATAATAGTCAAGAGCTCTTAGCCTAAATGTTTTTAGATCAACCGATGAAACTTCTTCAGTTTGGAGAATTAGTTGCACTCCAGCCCCAAAAAACATGTCTTCAAGTTTTAGAAATTGGTCTGTGTTTGCTGGATTTATTAAACTAATATTAGTGCTTTCGACATAACTCCGATTCATGTAGTTTTTTAGTAGCGATGAATAAAAAGTAGCTAGCTGAGAATGCAATAAATGTGGTCTTACTTTTTCACTCTGAAACTCTCTGTTTATTTTACAGACTATGTTTGGCGCGTATGACAAAAAGTTAATATAAATTTAAAAAATATTATTTTTTGATGCACCAAGTATTTTCCGCACATTTATAATGTGCCTCGTTTTGAATTTCATTAAAATATTGAACTAGCACGGTCCACTGTTCCAATAATCTATCATTCACACACTAAAATACAAAATTTATTTTTATTTTGAAAACAGCTAATTAATTGTATTTTATTTATTATTATTTTTACCTGTAATGAAAGCCATCTTGTTTGACAGGGTCTTAGCAATTCATGAATTTTCATATCAGCTAATTGCTTTAAGGTTTTATATATATATAATTTTTTTGCACTATGTGCGAAATGATTATATACGTCATGAGCAAATTCTTCAATAGTATGTGGTAGCTTTTTAGCTGCCATCGATGAACAAAGAGCAAGACTATGTGGAATACATCCCATTGTAAATAAATGTGGATTAATTGACTGGAGTTTTGCTTTGAGTCCACCTAAATCGCCCATCATAACAGCAGCGTTATCCGCTCCAAAACCAATTATGCTTTGCAATGGGATATCGTATTTCCTAAATTTGGATATAATTTGGTTAAACATATTATCCGCAGTGGCTTCTGGAATATCCACGAGACAAAAAAAATCAGTTTTTACTTTGTGTTCAAAATAACGAACACAAACTGCTAAACATTTGGTTGCAGATATGTCTGTCATTTCATCCACTATTATTGAAAATTTAGTAGCTAATTTTTTTCCAATAAGTAATTGCTAAACTTTCAACAACCATTTGTGTAGCCTTTGTTCTTCCGCATTTAAAGTTTTGATTTTTGATTTTTTGATTTTGATTTTGACTTTTTATTGCTTTGATCAAACGAATATGTTTTGGTCTTTGCTCATGTCGTTGCAAATGGCTTAAACCACCTGTTATATGTTGATCGCAAGCATAGCCGAAACTTTTGCAATCCTTTTCAACTAACCATTTAAATGTGTTGATCCATTTGGCTCGAAATTTTTGGTAAATTTTCTTTTTGTTTGGAGTTTCTTCCAAAATGTCCAATCTAAAAGTGCAAAATTTCCTAATTTTTGATTTAATTATTAAATTAACAAACCATACTCTGTATCTGATGAGTTTAATTCCTCCTCGTTTATTGTAACAGTTTCATCTTCATTCATTTTGTTCAAACTAAACAGTAAACAGAAATATGCTGTTAAAACGAATGTTGGATAACCGAAATACATACTAACAAAAACCTATACCTATCTTGTGAGCAACTGGGCACATTGGGATTCCCCTTAAAATATCTAAGCAAGATTAAATATTTATTGTATAAATTAACGTCATAAATAATTAAGAAAGAATAAATAAATGTTAAATACTTATACTTTAATATAGACATTTCTATTTAAAATACACTTACTTATATTTTTAATTTTTATTTCTCGAAATAGCAAGTATGAAAGATTAACACAAATTTTACCAACACAACCCGAGCAGAAATTTCTTAGGGCTCAAATACGGCCCTGATCAGGTTAGCCCTAGTTTGATAGGGCCCTGATCATGAGTGTAACGCTTTTGCCTAATCAGGCCCTGATTGGGATAAACGGATCAGACACTGATCAAGTTTTCCATATAAAATTAAATAGGGCAAACCCTAGTAAGGCATTTTGTATCAGGCCCTGATCAGATTGCCCAACTAGGGGTCAGATACGAAAAATCACATCAGGGCCGCATGTATCCAAATAAGGTTTGCCCTAAAAGGGTGTAGCCTGAATACCTGACTGTATTCAGGCTTTCCCTAACTAATTTCTGCTCGGGAAGTTACAAAAAAGTACTGAAATTGAAAAAGTTGTACTAATGTATTTCGGTAGTACGAAAAGTATTAAATCTAGTACTTAAGTACTGAAACGGCAACACTGACTAAATCATACATAGAAACGAAATTCGTTGGGATGCTAAATTTGTTTTGTTTAATCTGCAATACCATCAATGAATTTGTTTAATACTATTTAGTACTGATAATTAAGCGTAAAACCTCTTATATAGAAGCCTAACTTATTTTAGCTTGTAGCGCCATTTCAAAATTAAAAATCAATATGAAAAAAATTCAAAAAATCGCCTTAACGTCATCTGGAAAAATAAAACCCCATAAAAAAAAATTATAAATATCGCTATGCCTCTCGTGTCGGATATTACAATTATTATAGTGACATAGAGACATCTACATAATATTAAATAAACTAATACGTGTAAAATACGTTACAATTCAAATTTAAATTTCACCTTTTATTAAAATTACTTCATTCGGCCGATCCTGACGTTGCAATAACCCTCGATTTATCTGGTAGCAGCTTCATATTAAACGGTGCGAATACCCCATGAAACGGTCGGTTGGTAAGTTTCTACCCTGGAATATCCTCTATCCCATAGCGTTCGTTAGGTAAACATTCAGTCACAAAGTAAGGACCTCGAAATTTTACCAAAAATTTTTGGTTTCAGCCGGGTTCGTGTATTATATTTTTGATTAAGACGTAATCACCTACTTTATAATCGTAACTGGGAATTATCTTTTAATCAAACCCAATTTTATTTTTTACTTGAGCGTCTTTCGTACGTTCTACCATTTCTTCACGAATTTCCAAAAGATTACGTTCTTTTTGTTTTTCATTAATCTTACTGATAAGATTTTCTATGGAATCATTTACCCGACATTGGTTTACACCAAAAAGGGCAATAGACGGAGTCGTTTTAATAGTTCGGTTCATTATTTAAAATATGCTCGGTCTGGGTAGGTACTGAATCCCCTATAATTCCCTTTTCCGGATCAATAATTTTGGCTATAATCGGAACAGGAGTTCGGTTCCATCGTTCCACTTGTCCGTTAGACTGAAGTGACGCTGTGACATTTAGAATATGAGCGATATCACGGTCTACACAAAACTTTTCAAATTGTTTTGACGTAAAACAAGTACCGCGATCGGATATAATTCGTTTAGGAACAATAAAAGTATTAAAATAGTCTTTTAAACTTCTAATGACCTCAGCCGTGTTCGTAGTCTTGGTTGGATATAATCTTGCGAACTTCGTGAACGTATCAACAACAACAAAAAGATAATTATATTTCTTCCGGGTAACTTTGAGTGGACCCAGGTGGTCGATATGTACGCTATCAAATGGAACATTTGATTTATCAACTAAATGAGGAAATCCTTCCTTTTTACCATTTTTAGGGTTAAATGCTAAACATTTTAAACAACGACCAATAAATGACTAAACTTTTTCTGTCATTTCGGAAAACCAATAAAATCGTTTAATCAATTCGATAGTTTTATTTATACCTACATGACCTATGTCATGGTATCTACGCATAATTTCTTCTTCTAATAAAACGGGTACGACAAGCATCGATTTATCATTTTTATCTTTACGATATACTAAACAATTATGAACTTTATAATCATCGGTATCTCCACTTTCGCATAGAGAATCGTAAATCTGTGTGATTGATTTGTCGGTAAGCAGTAACGAGGCTAACCTTTGTGACAAAGTACAGTCCGTCAAAAATAATATACTATTGCTCATACGAGAGCATCAACGTGCCTCATATGACTATTACCTCGGTGACAAGTTTCATAGTCATAATTAGCAAAAGATAATGCCCATCTAGCAATTCGGTTATTTAAGTCTTTTTTCGATAGACATTGCTTCAATGCATTGCAATCGGTATAAATCTCGAAATGGATACCGTGTAAATATATATGAAACCGTTGCAAAGCATAAAATATCGCCAATGTTTCCAATTCAATTGCATGGTATTTTTTTTCGGGTTCGGTTGTTCTGCGGCTAAAGAACATAACGGGATGGAAGTGTCCATCAGTTTGTTTCTGGAGCAAAATGGCTCCATAACCACTTCGGCTTGCATCGGTATGCAAATGCGTTTCGTATTCATGATTATACAGACTTAAAACAGGTGCTGTAATTAATTTGGTTTTTAAAATTTCAAAGGCACGGAATTTATTTTCACCGAAATAAAACTTTATATTTTTTGGTAAAACATCGTAAAGCTGCTTAGCTTTTATAGCAAAATTTAAAATGAACTTACGAAAAAAAGCTTGCAAGTACTATAAATCTATGAACGTCGTTAGTATTACAAGGAATCGCAAAATTTTTAATAGAACCAATATGACGTTGTGATGGACGTATTCCATCAGAATTCACTTCATACCCCAAAAAGATTAAATTCGGTTGAACAAAATAACATTTTGAAATATTTAGCTCTAGACAATTTTTATGCAATACACAAAGAACTTCCTTGAGTATTTCGTAATGTTGCTCGATCGACTCAGTTGCAATCATAATGTCGTCTATATATATATATATATATATATATATATATATATATATATATATATATATATATATATATATATATATATATATATATATATATATATATATATATATATATATATATATATATATATATATATATATATATATATATATATATATATATATATATATATATATATATATATATATATATATATATATATATATATATATATATATATATATATATATATATATATATATATATATATATATATATATATATATATATATATATATATATATATATTAGACTGGTCGTTAAAAACTAAATTTTCCGAGATGCCCCCTAGAAAAATTCTTTGTGGTCAAAAAACCACAACGGCATTATTTTTTTTTTTTAAATCAAAAGAACACGTGCCGCAAAATCGTCGAAGTTGATTTTTTGAAAAATTCGTAGGTTTTTTCAAATATCTCATAAAATATGCAAATGTCAAAAAAAATCACATAATCATTTTTGTAGGAAATTTTATTTTCTACAAAAAAAGTCCATGTCATTTTTTCCCGAAAACGTATAGTTCTCATGATATTTTGAAAATGAACTTGTAAGTTTTCGTAATTTTTAAAAAACATAAAAAATAAAGATGACGAAAAAGTCCTAATTTTTTTCTTATGTAATAGAATGAAATGTATAAAAAAATAATCGTGACAAAAAAAATCAAAATTAGTACTTTTTCGTCGAAATTTTCATCATTTGGTTTAACGAGTTTCGAAGAATTTCAAGTTTTATTTCAAAATATCATCAGAAATATAGGTTTTAGGAAAAAAATGAATCGGACCTTTTTTGTTGAGAATTAAATTTCCTGCAAAAATGATTTTGTGACTTTTTTTGACATCTGCATATTTTATGAGATATTGACAATTTTATCAAAAAATAAACTTCGATGATTTTGCGGCACGTGTTCTTTTGACTTAAAAAAAAAAAAAAATTATGCCGTTGCCGTTGTGGTTTTTTGACCACAAAGAATTTTTCTAGGGGGCGTCTCGGAAAATTTAGTTTTTAACGACCAGTCTAATATATATATATATATATATATATATATATATATATATATATATATATATATATATATATATATATATATATATATATATATATATATATATATATATATATATATATATATATATATATATATATATATATATATATATATATATATATATATATATATATATATATATATATATATATATATATATATATATATATATATATATATATATATATATATATATATATATAATATATATATATATATATATATATATATATATATATACGTTGCCGGTATCAATAAGTGGTTGAAAAACTTTATTAATATAACGTTGAAACACCACGGGCGCGTTACACACCCCAAATGGCATTTTTACGAACTCATATTTCCGATCTTGAGTTATAAAAGACGTTTATTTTATAGAATCGGGATGGATTTGGATTTGGTGAAATCCACTCATTAGATCCAAAAGCGTAAAGAACTTTTTCACTTGAAGTTTGTCTAGGCAATCTTCAATAACCGGAAGCGGAAAAATATCTTTCTTCGTACATTTATTTAATTCTCCGTAATCAATACAAAGACGTTTTTGATTATTTTTTTTCGTAACTAGTACCACGATACTAGCATATTCGTTTTCATTTTCACACGAAAGGACGATATTTTTATTTATTAAATCGGTAACTATTTCATTAACAGTTTTACGATCTTCGTATGAAAATCGTCTCGGACTCATGGAAATGGAATTGGTAGGCGTTAACTCAATTTTCATTTCACATTTAGTATCGGGTTCAGAATTAGTGGGTTCATTAAAAAAATCAGATGAGATATTACTCACGTTTTGGTAGATATCATGATCCTTGGATGGATTATTAAAATAAGGGCCAATATTTACATTCGGCTTATCCTCGGTATCGGAATACTCGATCCCTAGTATTTCGTTAAATAATTGCTCATTTACTTCCAACGACTCGCTATTATTAGCAGATGAACTATCCAAGGCTTATCCTTTGCCAATAAAAGCTCGTTTTTAAGGGTTTCGATCGATAATAATTCTCTTCCCAGAATACACTCGTAGGCGGTTGCATCATCCGGAACGACGTGATACCTGACATTATAAAAAGAACCATTAATAAATGTATTTAAATTAACAATTCCTACGATACATAGCCTCGAATTATTTAACCCATTATAAATTTTCCCAGTTGGTGGATGAACTTCTGCAGATGACGGTACAAATCCTTGAGCCAATAAATTTATTGGGCTGCCTGTATCTATGATGGCGATGATTTCTGTAGAGCGTTCGTTAAAATTTACAACAATATTTGTTGTGAACTCGGGACTATCACTTAAAACAGCGACAGTAGACGGCTTTTCGGATTTTCGTTGCTTCGAAAAACAATTTTCTTGAGTATGACCTGATTTTGCATAGTACTCACATCGTACTCGGCGTTGCGGCGATGGACAATTAATAGATCTATGTCCTAAAGAAAAACAATTATAACACTTGATTTCACTTGAAGATAAAGATTTTGTTGATCCTTTTGTATTCGGCATCGGTATGACATTTAAAGGTTTAGTGACAGATGTCGACGGTTCTTTTATTTTATAAATAACGCGATGTTCGTAATAGCGAAGTATTCCCAAAACTTCATTAATGGTTGCGTTTTTATTCGACATTAATGCCTTATGCATTTCAGTATTCTCCGGAATATTACGTATTATATATGATTTTATAGCGTCATTCGAAAAACCACATTGCCGACCCATTGCTATCATTTCATAAAAATAAAATGTATACGTATAATTAACGATGGATTTTTATCACGAACTTGAGGATTTTCGGACGGCAAATTTAAATTCACCAAATTCGACATTGAACGGTTGTTCAAATAATTGACGGCTGAACTTGGATGAAACGGATGACAAAATCCTGTGTAAGCATTCGGTTGGTTTGAATTGATCGGTACATTCGGTATCATATTTATATTTGACGGTATCGGTGGATGTGACGTAATCGGCTTATTCGGCATCAAATTTGTATATGACAAAATCGGTGGATGTGACGTAATCGGGTAATTCGGTATCATATTCATATTTGACGGTATCGTTGGATATGACGTAATCGGTTTATTCGGAATCATATTTGTGTATGACGAAATCGGTGGATGTGACGTTATCGGGTAATTTGGCATCATACCCATATTTGACGCCACTGGTGGATATGACGTAATCGGCTTATTCGGAATCACATTTGTTTTTGACGAAATCGGTGGATGTGACGAATATGTTACATTTTGCGCAGCAACAAAAGAAGAAGCACCCAGAAATG
Source organism: Diogma glabrata (assembly GCA_963693315.1). Lineage (NCBI taxonomy): Eukaryota > Metazoa > Arthropoda > Insecta > Diptera > Cylindrotomidae > Diogma > Diogma glabrata. The sequence continues at coordinate 268,892,950 of OY856186.1, forward strand.
ATTCATCAAACATTGACGGTGGAGACTCATTTGACAACCGGCTATGATTTTGAGGAAACTGCGATCGATTCGTTTCGCATAGATGTATTAATTGCTCCTCTAAAGCATCAATTTGTTGTTGAATTTTATCTAATAAAGAAATTATTTCATTATATAAATTCTTTGACGGAAAACTTTTTCACAATACACGTGAACACGGAAAACACTATAATTTTTTTTTATAAAAATTACAAAAAAACACGGAAATATTACGATTTAAAATGGTCAGAACAATCCTACTTCTGATATGTAGTAATTAGACTTTACGTTGTTTATTCGATTATTTAAAATAAACTCGATTTTATATTTTTTTACAAACTTTTTTTAACATAAAACGTGTATATTTAATAGCGGCTGAATTACTTGTTCTTTGACAATTATAAATATCGCTATGCCTCTCGTGTTAGAAATTACAATTATTATAGTGACATCTACATAATATTAAATAAACTAATACGTGTAAAATACGTTACAATTCAAATTTAAATTTTACCTTTTATTAAAATTACTTCAGTAGCAAGATATTTAAATAATAATAAAATAATAAACGCCTTATCCTTGTTAAATTGAGTTTTATTTCACTAAATACGTATTTCGAAAGCTATGCTTACATCGACAGTAGTATCTAAAAACTGAGTTTTTAGATACTACTGAGTACTGTCGATGAAAGCATAGCTTTCGAAATTTATGTCGTTTTCTTTTTGCCAGAGCAGAAAAAGTGATTTTTTTTTCATAAAAAGAATATGAAAAAATTTGATCTAGCTTTGTAGTTGTGTTTGTGAACTGTCATTTAATGTTTTTGTAATTAATAGTATTTAATCAAATAATTTTTTATTAATTTTTAATTTAAAACACGATTTAAACAAAACATTTATTTAAACAATGACTATTTCACTTTAATACCAAGTTTATACCACCGATAGTTTAATAGAATAATGGTTTTTTGCTATTAAACTATCGATACATTGGGTGTTTGTTGTTTATACCACAAAATAGTATTATTCTATCATGTGGTATAAACGCTCAGAATAATATTGACAGATAGAATACGGAACGTATTTCAAATTTGAATATAAAATCTTATCAAGCGAAAAGTATTTCAACAAAAAATTATAATACTCATATTAAATTAAAATTAAAACTAAATTTTGAGTGATTTTGATGTTGCACATTTTTTACAATCGGATGAAATTGTGTTTTACATTTCAATTTCAATTCATATTCTTTTTTTTCATGGTTACGTTGTTTAAAATACTTTGTAAAATTATATGAAAAACCATAGCAACTATAATTTGTTATTCTATCTTTTCGCATAGAAAAAAACATATTCTATAGTGGTGAAATTTTATTATAAAAATTATTTATATAGGCAAAACCTCCTATATTCTTCAAGCCTGATTCATTGACGCCATATCTATAAAATGGAAACAAAAATATTTTTGTTGATGAAATTATAACTTAAAGAATTAATGTGTCGTTCTTTTTTGACCATTTAATGCAATTATCAATACCATTTCGTCTTCTAAATTATTTTCATCATTGCCAATGTCATTTATTTTATAATAATTAATTATTTTATTTTATTTTATTTTAATCAATAATTAATTATTAAAGGTAAAAACACTAGCGATAGTTATATTTTTGCATAAAGCATTTTTTTCATTTTCAATTTGACGAGATGGTGACTCCGATAAAAAAGAACAAAAAATCATTACTCTATGGTGTCATTTGCTTTCAGCTATTTTGTCAGTTGACAGGATTATTTGTGAGCATCATATAAGAAAACACGAATGATACCAATTAAATTTAAAGCTCATTTAAATTTTAATTATATTTATTTATTATTATTATTAAAACCGTTTCAATATATGACTTTTTGTAGTTACACTAACACCAAAAATAATTTGCTTTTAAAAATAAAAAGAATAAACAGAATTGATTTGGTTTTTGATGTGAAACATCTATTGGCGCGACTTAATTGATAAAATAAATGATTTTTCCGTCACGAAAAACGGTATAAAAATTTTATGCAATCAGACCTAATAAATTTTATAGTAAAACATATAAATAATAAAACATATAAATTTTATGAGAATAAAAATTATTTTGAAGTTTCGTAATTGTATTCATAATTCTGTAATACAAAAAAGACAAATTTTAATTTTTCTGAGTCGAAATTTCATGTGTGTGTATTTGGGTATGTATGGGTGTTTATATGTGTGTGCTTTACTCGGTAAAACCATCTCCCTTGCTCGTGATCCTATTGTATCCCTTCATTACCACAAATTAAACATTCCTTCACAGGGCAGGGGTTAAGTGTAGTACTGCTATGTATTATAATAGGCGCGTTCCATTGAAAATCAAACTTACTCAAATTTGCTTTGATCTACTCTACCTCGAACAAGTTGTGTAGTTGAAAAGTAGTTTATTTTTCGATTTTATTTAGCTCGTTTATAAACTTGTTTTGGTATTTTTAATAATAAAACGGACCAGTCAGATCTAAACATCAGCCCGAAATAAAAATGTTTGAGAATAATAAAATTGTGTGGCTATATTTAAAATTCTTTCCAATTTTTGGCGTTCCATTGGTGATCTACTCAAAAACTGCTTTGAGCAGCTATTTCGTTCCAAAGGAACGCATGTAATGTGTTGTCGTGATTTTGCTGCATATTGTTGAGCATGGCTGCTCTCCATTCATCTTGTCTCACCCATTTCATCATACTTGTGATGATCTCATTCGGTATGACCCAGTTGTCTTTTAAGCTCAGAATAAATGGAATGAGGCTATGCGGAGTTATTGATTCTCCCATTTGTTGCTCAATAAGTCTTTGTGTTTTGCAAACCTTGCGTATTCGACTAACACATGATCTGTGTTCTCGGTATTTCCCTCACATCAGTTTAGGCATGTTACGTGCTTATACTAGTATAATTACTCACGGAATCATTCATGACCTATGATCGTTTGCGTCAAGCATTGGTTGATGTCACCGTGTTTCCTTGTTGTCTATACTTTTACGTCAGAGATCTTTGATGAAGTCTTCGCGTCTTCGTCTTCGTCTGATGAAGTCTTCGTCTTCGTTTGTTAATATGCAGGGCCCTTTTCAGTAATATCTATCGGCATCCTCCTCGCTATAATATTTACGACCTGATCAGATACCGTGTGAAAGGCGGAGCATATGCGCAACGATATCAGTCTGTAAGCCGTTCGGATATAGGTCTAACATAAGATTGCATTTCCACCACTGAGGCCCATGTATGTGCCGCATACATTAATATTGGTGCGCTGACACTACTGAGAAGCTTCCTGATCGGTTGTCTAGGGGCCACCAATGTTTGGCATAAGCCTAGTCTCTGTCACCAGCGTACATCAGGTGGTCTTTGAAGTTGAGTCTGTGGTAATGGAGTTTGTGGTAGAACGACACCAAGATACCTCTGGTGCTGGCCAAACGTTATGATCTGTCTAGCCTGGATATCGATACTTTCCACTAATTTTCTGCTACTCATTATAGTACGACCTCCGTTTTCTGATCGGCCAACGCTAATTTTGTATTATTCAACCATGCTTTAACGCTGATTTGTTTTTTAATTTTTTTATTCAAAGTTAGGCATGTTTAGTGTTAACCATAATAGTTTATAGATTAACGTCTTTGAATATCCGGAGATACCATGTTAGGGATTATGGTTTGGACACAGTTGGTAATAATGTCTGTGAGGTTCTTGACTTCAACAACAATGGCAATGTTATGCGCACACCCTGCTTAAACTGTCCCATTAGAAAAGGTACAATCCTATAGAATATTGATGAAAATTGGATATTAAAAAGACGATTTTAATAGGATCGACCGAGAAATTCTTTACTTCAAAAAAATGTTGGGTAGGAAAGACTCATATTCAATGGGAAATGGAATTAAGCTCTCAATCCTTTAAATATCAAACGTTTCCTATTAAAATATTTTTATAGGAATGAACGTAATTGAAGAGGAAAATAAAACTTAGAAAATTGTTTTGTTACGACAAGATTTCTGAATACGATTAATAGTTTTACAGGAAGACATTGAGATAGTTTCAATAGAAAGCGCATAATTTTACGACACTATTTTTCAATATGTGCTATAGAGTTTTATGGGAAGACGTTGAAATAGTTTCAATAGGAAATGGACAATTCTTACAGGAAAATACCAATGAATCTTTTCTTATGTCTTTTTAAAATTCACTAGAGCATTATCCATTTTAGAAATATATAGTTTAAATCGTTTTATGTATTTTAGCTATCGCTTCTCGGCTGAAAGACTATAATAATAGTGATTAAGGTTGTATTGACTTGTACATGTTTATTTTATTTTAATTGATTATTATTTAATAGGAAATTTGAAGGTTTTAGAAATTCCCATTAAAACATAGTCAATCCCATTAAGAATCGAAAAGGATTTCATATGAAATTCTTAGACTACAAAACTCCCATTAAAATGTGTTTAGTTCTATTATTTGGCGGTCGCAGATAATGCAATTAAAATGTAGTCAATCCCATTGAAAAATTTATAATCCTATAAAAATGTTTTCATTTCTATTAAAAGGATTCAATGTATTTCTATAGGACAATTGAATAGGATTCAATCAATTTCAAAAGGAAGAAAATTGTTTAATAGGATTTTATAGGAAATTTCCGATGCAATTTAAAAAAAATTAAAAAATTAAACTTTGTTTTTCAATAGGATAGTTTAAGCAGGGCAGGTACTCTGAGAACAATATTGTCCATGATTTTCTATAACAGTGGCTTAAAGACCGATCCCTGGGACACCCCTCCCCACATCCAGGGTGACAAGTACCCCGTAATTGTTTGCAATCCTCTACCCATCTTTTACCACTCAACGCGTTATGCGCTTGTATGTGTGTGTGTGTTTATGAATTTGTGTGTATGTTTTTTCGTAAAATATAAAAAAAATCTATTTTATAAATTCTACTATCAACTGTTATGTTTCACATCTGCTGGGTGTCCCGTGACAACCTACTTTTTAAATTTTTATTTAACTTTTATTTAACTACTACGCATTTCAATCTGATGCAGATCATCGACAGGCAATAATTTGTAGGTGACCGTGAGCCCAGCAGCCGTACGTTACAAGGCTAGCGCTTTAACAACTGAGTCAGAGCGGCAAAAATATATTATATATGCGACAATATATTATATTGTAACGTTTTTACTTGTACTTTGAATTGGCCCTTTGGATTGTGCTTACCTGTACTTTAAATTGGCCTCACTTTTAATTTGATAAACGTAATTTCCAAACCACTTTCTGGATTCGATCTCTGATTAGTAAGCAAAAAAAACAAATTTTGTTAAGTATTCAATACCGCTATTGTTCCACAACAACAAGAAAACAATACAGCAAACAATATTCCTATCTATAGCATATTCTACCAATCAAAAACTGCCAAATTGCCAGTATAAACACAGCGTCTAAAATAATACACAAGATATTTCTATTAAGACTGTGTTCCAATCCATGCTAATTAGTACTTAAATTGAAATAGTCAAAAATTTAGTTGACTATTTCCGCCATTTAATTCTAAATTTTTGAAAAGATATTTGTTTTTTGGGATTTTAAATATACGGTAGTATTAGTTTTTTTAGTATTTTCTACTAACTTGGCACATAGTTTCAATTTAATGTTTATTATGATAATATCATATTTATTATGATACAACTCAAAATTTTATATTGAACGCTCCTCGCCAAACAAACAGTATATATTTCTACTTTTTAAGATTTAATGAAAAATCAATATTTCACTTTCAATTTAGAACATATTTGAATTGGAACGATGAAATTACAAGTTTGACAGTTTTAGTACAATTTAGAATTTTTGGTACTCAATAGCATGGATTGGAACACAGTAAAAATAACAATCTTCTTTTTCACAAAAGGGAATTCCTTAATTAAGCAGAATATATAATTCTGCTAAATTTCTCGTATGTTCTAGGAAAATCCATTCTTTACAAAGAAAGCTTCAATGTATTTTATTTCATGTTTTGACCCATTTTCTTAGAAATAAATGTGACGTGACGTTGATTTTATTTTTGAAATATTATATATCGAAAATTGAGGTTGATTGATTACAATTGTTTTGTATTCATTGCGTTTATGGAAAATATAAATATGCATATGAAATAAATAAATTCAAGTCTCTTCGATTTAAATGAAGTATAATTGAAGAATGCATTACTCAGTTAGTAAAGCAATACAGTTATGTGTCAGCCATCGATACCAGATTTTTAGCGTACCACTTTTTAACTGAAATTTAAATTTTAAAAAATATTTTATGCTTCATTTTGATATAAAGTTAATGCCCTCGTATCGTAGCACGTTATTTATCTAGGATCTAGATCGTTTTTTTTATTTATTCCATATTAAGACTGCGTTCCAATTGAATGCTAAAAGTTCTCCAAATTCTAAATCGTGCTAAACTAAAAAATTTAGTATGATATCGTTCCAATTCATTTCTTCTAAATAATTATAAATTTGAACATCAGGTGTTAAGACTGTGTTCCAATCCATGCTATTTAGTACTAAAAATTCTAAATTGAAATAGTCAAAAATTTAGTTGACTATTTCCCAGAAAACACATTTACGTCATTGTGATATCAAAATGACATCACGCTAAGTCACGTCTTATGTAAGATCTGGGTCATATATAAGTCATATGTATATCATTATTTCCCACTTGTTTACGTAAGAGCATGACATAACAATAATGATATAACTATGACATAAATGTGATGTCTGTGGAGATATTTGTGACGTTGTTATGATATAAGGTTGATATCATAGTAATATAATTTTTTTTTGTGATGTATTATATTTTTAATTAAAAACAAATTTAACAACAATTAAAAAACAAATTTATAACAAAAACACTTACCCGTCAGTCATTCATTGGTCATTACTCATTACGTACCTGCTTGGAAGCAATAACTAACTATACGCAAAATTTTTCAAACTATATACAATTAAAATGGATATACTTCTAGTGAAATTTAACAAAATCATAATAAGGTCATATTTAAGTCCAAATTATGACATCATATCGAAGTCAAATTTAAGATCAGTGTGATGTCATGAAAGCATCATATAAATGATACCAGGATATAGTCATGACGAGTGTCATTTTTATGTCAAATTTACGTAACAACTACATCACATATATATGACGTTCGTGTGATGTCATATTTACGTCTTGTGTTCCCTGGGTTCCGCCATTTAATTCTAAACTTTTGAAGATATTTATTTTTTGATACATTTTAAGTAAATTGCAGAATTGCCTAAATTGTCATTGTTTAACTTTGCACAAGGTTTCAATTTGAAGTTTATTATGATAAACAACATAAATAGTCTTCGGCAAGACTGTTTCATTTGTAATTGAAACAGTAATCACTATTCTCGAATATTAAAGACCAGTTTATCTACCATCATTTGCCGGTGTCTAGAAAAAGTATTGAGGCGCGCTATACACCTGAGTTAAACTATGCGAACTATGTTTTTAAAAAATAATGTATATAATACAATGTTATTATAGAAAAAAACATTACGGAAACAAAACATTTAAAAAAGAAAAGAAAAACGGAAACATTACATTTTTTTTAAAAAGCTTTATTCGCATTAAAACATTACTTTTTTAAAAACATAGTTCGCATATTTCGCATAGTTTAGCTCAGGTGTATAGCACGCCTAAAAGTCAGTTTGCAGGGACACTATGTCTAGTGTTTGCTTTCGATTAAAAATGAAGTACCGTGGAAAGTATCGTTTGAATGTTTGTGGTTCTTATCTTTACGTATAGTTAATAAAGTTGTTAAAATACTGTTTTCCTGTGGTTTTGAAACAATAAAGGCGATAAAGCAAATTAGTAACTCAATAACCTATTATTACTTACAACTCAGTGATCGGGCAGTAAACGGTCAACAACCACGCATACACTTCCACCTTCAATTACCTTTAAAATCTAGCCCCATTTGACTTTTGTTACTACTAATAATTTATTGTTATCAAACTTCATTAGTTTGCATGAAAAATTATTTTAAATAAACTGTACATACTTTTATTTATTAGCTCTAAATTTTTTATAGTTTATTTCAAATGCCTTAAAAGTAATGGTTTAAGAAAATAAAATAATTTATTATTATAATGTAATGCAAAATCATTAGTTTGTTATTGTTAAACTTTTTTTTTTTCTAAAATATATTTTTTATATCTTTTTACTATACTTTCCATTATGCCAAAAAATTGAAGAGAAAGCAATTCAACCGATGATAACATTCATAGCACTGCTATAGCATTGTAATTAATCTTTAATTATTCTAATCCGTCTTCTATTAATTCAATAATCTTAATTTTATTTATTTTACTATGTTCAATTATTGTTGGAATGTTAATAAAAATCTAACCAAACAATAGAAAACGAAAAAAAAAATTTAAATTGGAATAATGACAAAAAATATATTTATATTAAATTACTTAAAAATTATATTTTAATATTTGACACGAATAACAACATTGCTCATAATAATACGCATAATTACATAACCTAGCTTTTCTAACTAAATGACAATTAGGATATTGATCTTTACAATCTAGTGAGATATCATTTTGTGTTATATCATTTTTTGCCCTATCCTTTTCTGTTGTTGACTCATCGGAACAACTATGTGTATTACACTCACTGTAACCAGTTGGCCGTTCAGCAAATTTACAATTTGGTGATTCTTTTAGCTGATTTTCATTAGTATCTGGTTCGTAACATTTTACCGTCCGTTTTTGGGTGCCAGCATTACATCCTTTTGAACATGTTGTCCATTCGGAAAAATGCCATTTTGGACGACAATCATGAACATTTTCTGGTTGACATTTTAATGTTGTATCAGGTTTTTCATCCAAACGGCATTCCGAATCAAGAACAATAATATCACTTTTAATACAATAAATTTGGCGTGATTTTTTTAAATTAAAACAATCACCCTTACAATCACTCCACGGTCCGGCAAACCATTTTCCAAATTCACATACATCAGCTACATTACATTGTCGTGTTGTTTCTGGCGTGAATCTCATATCACAGCGTTCAATGTTTGGTGGAGAGCGATCACAAAATATTGTACGATATTGTATACCATTTCCACATTCAGCGGTACATTGTTGATTCCAATCGGAAGTTAACCAGATTCCTTGTTTTTTATTCTCCTCGATGATGACACGAGTTTGATTCAGCTTCGGTATTCGTAAGTTTTGAATACTGGATGATGCATTGAATTCTCCGTGGGAGTGGTGATGTGGTTTAGCGTGCTTATGGACTTCAATTTGTGTTTTCATATATTTAGGGCATTCGCATTTCTTACGAGATAATGGAACATCATCAACACAAGCTCCATGATTTACTTGAATAATCAATCCACTTCCTAACTCCTGAACACATTTTAAATCACGACTTTGGTGTTCTTCCTCACTATTTCCATTACAAATGCATTCATTCCATTCACCAATTCTCCAATAAGCGGGACAGGGTTGATTGTTACATTTTAGCATTAGCTCGTTTAAAACCGGTTGTTTGAGATGTGCACAACGTTTTGGTGAAAAAATTCGAGTTGGTGCCTCTCGCACACATTTAACTAAAGGTTGTTGAATTCCACCACCACAAGATTTACTACAAGAATTAAATCCAATTACTTTCCATAAAAATTGACGTTTTCTTCGAACCGGTTTCGTTGTTACGTTTATTGGTGTTGTTGAAATCGTTCCTGATTTTAATTTCGTTGCTAATTCTGATTCCAATTCTGATGATGTAACATCAGATTCAATTTCTTCTTCAGAATTTGTAATAATATTTGGATGAATTGGAAGAAGGTATTCGTATTTTATACCTGGATTTAAGGGTTGTTTAACTAGAACCTGAAAAAATGCAAACAAAAAAAGTTGGTTATTGTAAAAAAATTTATAAAATCTGAATCCAACCATCAAAAATAACGGTTCTGTTGTTGGTCCGGTACTTGTAATCCATTCTGTAATTCCTTCAATTTTTCTATACCCAGAACTAGAACTATTTGTTAAACCATCGATTCTACGATAGTCCACGGTAGTTCCAACGGCATCGTAAGGACCACTCATCGATATTGTATTATCTCCATTAATAATATATTTACCGTCTGAAGTTTTTAAAACTGTTCCAAAAATAAACTTTTATTTAACTTTCCATTCAATGGGCATTTGAATTACAAACCTAAATTATTAATACTATGTTTCATTTCGGTTATTGAAATGTTTGAAGCTCCATACGGTATCACTGCAACATGTGTGTAGCCAATTGGTAAATCAGTTTTTGAAAATATACCCGAAATTGATCGACAAACCAAATTTCCACAATTAACCGCTCCATTGTTCATAAATACTCCACGGATGACACCACTATTTTGAACAACCTATAAATAATGCACACGGATAGTTGATTAGAATAATAGTTTAAATTATCGGCAGTTTATAGTGATTTATTGTTATTCTTGTATACGACTTACCAATAATAATATTATTTGAAGATAAAATTTATTATAATCAATCTTAGACATTGTTAGAAAGCTATGTTGTAACGATAATTTGATTAGAATATCTCATTAAATTAACAGCTAAAACAGTTGTTTTTATTCATAAAAATATTCATACACACATTTAGTTCTTACAATTCATTCATTGCAAATCAAACACAAATTTAGCACACATTTATCTAGTCTAATTATTTATTGCGTACCCAAACCATATGGAGACTATTTCACTTTGTTTATTCTACATATCAAGATTTGCACTAGAAACAAGTAAACATATTCCAGATCATGAACTGAAATGTCAATAAACTTTTATCATATTTAGGTTAACTAGGCTAATAAATTCCTGTAATGTTTGCAAAAATGTAATGTTTTCTATTAATAATTCTATTTTCCTACTCCTATCACAGTAAATTATAAATTACATCACACTATCCATGACATGTAAATTGATTATTTCAAATAGCGTGCGGTAAGTAAAAAAAAGCGTGCGGTAATGGATTTTCATATACATATTACCGCACGCTTTTGATAAAAAGAAAAATTTTTATTTAAAGAAAAATTTGATTTTTAAAAATTAAATATTTCAATTCATTTTGACACAGAATAATGCAAAGCCTACCACAATTTGTAAACTATTTGCATTTAATTTATAATAAGTAGCTCATTTTTTCAAGTAATTATATGCGTTTGGGCATTAAAACAAAGTCGTAGGAAAAGTATATAACAAATCTCGAGTTGTAAAGCATTTTCCATGCTCGTGAAGATACTGCACTCGACGCTACGCGCCTCGTGCGCAAAATTTTCCCTCGCATGTAAAATGCTATTTACAACTCTAGATATGTTATATACTATTACCGACAAAAACCATTTATTTACTCAAATAAAAAACAAATTCTGCGCAAAGGGCGTATAAAAAGTTTTGTTTTTTCTACTTTACCGAAACTAAAATTTTATACTAAAACTATTCACGTAGAAGTTTTCATGTGAAATTTAAGTTTGATTAATTTTATTGTTTAAACAAAATATTTACATTAACTGATTATGTAAAAATGATAAAATTCTTTTCTAAAAATTTCCAATTATTCAATCATTATAAATAAATTCGTTTTACGTATACAAAAAAAGTTGATTTAATAATAAAACGAAGCATTTCTCTATTTTCATGTGTACATAAAATTAATTTCAATTATCTGCAAATCATCAATTTTCAATTGTTATTATTAGCATACTTCTATAAACAAACCGTATAAATAAAATCGTAGTTTGTAATAATTTTTGTTCTGTAACAGTCCTTTCATATATAGATATACATATATAATATACATATGTTTATATTAACTGTAATTTTGTTTATTTTTCACACGTTTACATCTTAAAATTATTTATGAGTTTAACATCTTGGAAGTTTGTTACAGGTAATTAATTGTGTTCTGTACTTTATGTTTATTTTTTTTTTAAATATATCACGTGAGTAAAACTAAATAATTTTTAAAGGATTGTTTTACTTGTTTCTGTACTGTCTTCAGTTGTCTTTTACGGAACTAACAACCGGAAACGCATGTATTTGTATTTGTATAAATATAAACAAGAAAGCATGTACCTTTAAACAGAAACACAATATGTATATGTAGTTTACGAATATATGTTAGGGACATTAACACATCATGACACAACACGACATCTGAATGTTATATATTGAATTGTCTTATTTCTGTATGCCATGGTTAATTTTTTTGTCGTATATGTTTCATGAACGTAGGCTGTCAACAAGTGTCCTCCATCACCTGTATTATTTGGAATAAACACCTCAGAGAAAAAAAACTTTAACCGTAAGTGACAAACCGGAAATTGGTATGCACAAATATTGGAAACAGTACTAAAACCTTAAATATCAAGTTTCAAAAGTTCGAAATCCGGGATCAGAAGTTATTGAAGATTTAAACTTAGAGGTGGTCGGGCGACCCACTGCCATTTTTTTCCACTTTAAAATGAATCCAGATCTTCTATTTTCAAGTGAACCTGGATCATTTGCCAAAGTTTCATCAAGATCCTAAGCAGGAATGTCACAAATCCACACACCCACCTACCCACCCACAGACACACCAAAATTTGTATTGCCTCTTTAGATAGAGAATGCAAAACAAAAGAAAAAACAAAATTTGGGGTATGTAAGATTTGTTTCTCGATAGATTGCATTACTTTATTCAATTTAATGTTGTGGTGAAGTAAAAAATTCAAAAAAATTAAATCAAAAACGCTAATTCAATTTGTTCGCAAATTGTTTTTTTTTAGTGTGGCGTCAATTAAGCGGGCTATGAAGAATATGGCGATGAAGAATAGGACGTTTTGATACCACGGATCTCTGACATTTATATTTACAATATTCCTGCCACTGAGTAGAGTATACCCTATTTTTCGATGTTATGGTTTTTCGATAATAATTTTTAACTTCCCGATATGGGAAGTTATTGTTTTTGGGTCGATTTTCGAAATCGGAATTTTTATGATATCTTTACGTTTCATGACATCCTGAAGCTGTTTAGACTATTTTTAGCTGGCAGTCTGTATGTGTGTGTGTATGTGTGTATATCGCTGTATGGAGAATTTTTGCCCAACGCTTTCTCAACAATGGATGGGTCGACTTTAACGAAAATGGTCGCAATCGATGTATCTTGTCGGAACTTAGAGCCCAGTACTTTTCTAGCGAAATTAAATCAGTTGTTTTTTAGAGGTTTCCAAAAAACTGAAAATCATTTCTTGTAAATATCATGAGATTTAATAATGTTATCAAGGCCATGAAGCTTTCAAATTGTTTGTCACCATGTCAGATATTTATAATGAGATTTGTATAAACAATTGCTATCTTAATTTTTGAGATTTTTAACAAAATGTGAAAAAAGTACGTGTTATTTTCTTTATGCAAACGCATGATATCTGGATGAAATTTTGATATGTAAATGAGCTGCAACCGCATCCGAGTTTACTTGAATATCAAAAACCGGAGTTTGTTTCTAAATTTGACAAAAAGGTCAGAGGTTCGAGAGAAGATTGCTTGGTCAACTGTTTATTAACTTCCCGATATAAGAAGTTATTGTTTTTGAGTCGATTTTCAAAATCGAAATTTTTATGATATCTTTACGTTTCAAGACCTCCTGAAGCTGTTTAGGCTATTTTTAGCTGCCAGTATGTATGTATGTGTAGGCATGTGCGTGTGTATCGTCGTATGTGCACAAAAGTTTGTCCAACGCTTTCTCAACAACGGATGATCCGATTTCAACTTCAATGGTCACAATCGATATATCTTGGCGTAACTTGCAGCCCAGTCCTTTTCTAATGAAATCATTTATTTTTTAGGGGTTTCCAAAAAACTGAAAATCATCTCTTGCAAATATTACGAGAGTAAATAATGCTATCAAGATCATTTACCTCCCATTTTGTTTGTCATCATGTCAGCCATTTATAATGACATTTGTATAAAAAATTGCTATCCTACTTTTTAAGTTTTTGTAAGAAAATTTGAAAAATAGGTGTTATTTTCATTACGCAAACGCATGAGAACTTGATGAAACTTTTGAATTATAATGAGCTACAAACGCATCCGGGTTTATTTGAATATGGAAAATATGCTATTTTGAATGAGCTATTTTCAAAATTTGGCAAAGGAGTCGAGGAGGGTATCTGTGGTTCGTTGAACAACTGTATTTAGACTTCAATAACACTAAGTCCTGACGTTTAATTTTGTTGAAACTTAGAGCATAAGGTGTTTGTAATGTTTATAGTAGTTTTGCTTGTAGTTACTTGTCACTGTCGGTTAAAAACTTTATCTTATTCTTTTAAACATATCACAACAACAGCCACAGCTATTAAGTGTTTTTGCCGAATGTTTGGTAAAACCTTTTAGTTAACATGAGATAGAACAAATTTGCTTTTGAGGTGTCTTGTATATAGTGGTTGCCGTTCATCAAACAAATTGCTGACCTTTTATCTTACCATAAGGTTAGGTTGTTGTGTTGGAGATCATTTTTGATATTGATCATTTTAATGATATCTTCACCTTTCAATACCTTCTGAATCGGTTTAAACAACTTATTTTAGTTTGCAGTTTGAGTGTTAGTACGTACACATTCAAATTCTATTTAAAAAATTATTACAATTGATGTGTCGTATAATAAATAAATCTTAATTTTGTGTATTTAAAGCTTTAAACACCCTCATTCACTTTTTGTTGACTTTTTTTTCAAATTTGCTTTAATATTTATCTTGTAATTTTTCGTTTTTTATTTGTATTTATTGCAGTTAAATTATATTGTACAATTTTTTTATGTTTAGTACTTTAGTATACCTTATCCAGTAACTGGTTAGTTTTTAATCTTACGGGAAGTTCTTGGCGTGACCCCTATGGTCACACCCCCATCCCACTAGTTTTTTTATTATTTTACGCGTTTCGATTATCTGATTTTTCCAGTACATCGAAAAAATTGCGGTGCAACGATCTTTTAATCCAATGAGTTTTCGACAATGAGAATTTTCGGTGCTATATGATTTTGGTTGTTGTGATTTTCAGTTGTTTGATTTTTCGATAATATGATTTTAATTTTTCTATTTATTGAAATTTTTTGATGTAACGATTTTCGATTACAGAAATCCTCAAAACTGTGACCATCACAGACATTCAATTTTATAGCTGCATTTTATATGACTAAAATAACTGAAAAAACAACAACAATTGCATACAAATGTTCAGATAATTCAGTTACTTCATTTAAATTGAACGCGGTTACCCGAGCAGAAATTTCTTAGGGCTCAAATACGGCCCTGATCAGGTTAGTCCTGTTGATAGGGCCCTGATCATGAGTGTAACGCTTTTGCCTAATCAGGCCCTGATTGGGATAAACGGATCAGGCACTGATCAAGTTTTCCATATAAAACTAAATAGGGCAAACCCTAGTAAGGCATTTTGTATCAGGCCCTAATCAGATTGCCCAACTAGGGGTCAGATACGAAAAATCAAATCAGGGCCGAATATATCCAAATAAGGTTTGCCCTAAAAGGGTATTCTAAATCAGGTCTGGAACAGGCCCACATCAGATTGCCCTATCTGACCCTGATCAGGCCCTGACTGTATTCAGGCTTTCCCTAACTAATTTCTGCTCGGGTATATAACCATTACTTTATTTGATTTTTTATAATTTTTTTCTTATTTTAATGTGTATACCGAAAATCAGTTTTAGTTTATCTTTTTATCTATAGATGGAAAATCGAATCAGGACACCGATAAAATAAAAATTTAATCCAGGTCATTTCCGATTTTCTAGAAATTTCCGTTATCTTACTTAAAAAAATAAATACGTTTTCTATTTTGGAAGTGAAAACTTCTTTAGGCGCGTTGTGCAATTTTGTATGGAGATAAATTTATATATTCAAATAATCATCACGCTAATTTTTTTAAGTCTAAAATACCTATATTCGGTAGTAATGTTTCAAATTGAAATATGGATATCGCAGTCGACGAGGTTCTATAGATCGAGAGTTCAGTTCCTGGAGTGGTACTTACAATTTTTTATTGTTTTTTTTTAATTTTTATTAAATACTATTAAAATTATGGTTTTTTTTATTAATGAATTCATAAAAATTTCTTTTTACGAATTTTAATTTGATCGATAATGCAGATTTTTAAAAATATTGCTACTGTCTTTTTCCGTTTCGTTCAAATTATTACCATTTCCATATTAACAAGAAAATTGATTATTTTTTTAGCAGGCAGTGCTAAAACTTATATTGGTTTTGCCATTATTATTTTCCATAATTTCATTCCCGAGAAATAAAATAAGGAAAATAAAAACAACTATTTGAGTATTTATTTCTCTTTCAATATGAGTTGACATCTTCATCACAAAAGATTAATTTAAACACAGTTTAAGACTGCGGACAAAATTTCGGTATTTAAATTTATCGATAGTGTAGGTTTTAAAGGTTTTTGCTATTATCTTTTAGCATAGGGTGACGTCAATGCGAAGTAAAATTAAGAGTGCATTCAGGTGATTTTTACGACATCTCAATATTTTATCCAGTTCTTAAAAGGAATGTTTTGTGACTATTCTGTTTTTTATAGTTTTTGTTGTTGTTTTCTTTTTTCATATTTTTCTATTTTCTGTTGGTGATTGTTGAACCATTTTTGAAGTAAAAACTTCTTTAGGCGCGTTGTGCGATTTTGTATGGGGAAAAATTTATATATTCGAGTCATCGTCACGTGAAATAAATATTAAATATAAAATAAATATTAAAAGAGAGTGAGGTAAATTGTAATCATTTGTTATTGTCTTATTTTTATTCTCATTTTCTTGATTTATAATTTTTTTTTCTTTTTTATTGAATTTGATTTTTTTTTCGGTTTAAGTGTAAGTGTGGTATAGTAAGTAAAGATTTTATTGTATTTTTAGGTACAATAAAAAAAGTTGTTTTGTTATATTTGATTTATGTGTTTTGCTTTATACTTTGTCATAAAGAAAACGCAATTGATAGTACGAACTACGAATAACCTAAGTATTGTTGAAAGTAATGATAGTATATTATAAATAATTTCTCTGGATTCATATTTTGGTTTTTCTTTTTTATTGAATTTGATGTTTTTCTCAGTTAATAACGAGAGTGTGGAAGAGTAGCAAAGTAAGTAAAGATGTTGTTGTATTTAGACGGTAAGAACACAACTATTTCACAGTTTTTAGTTTTCACTTCTCCGAGGACTGCCGACCCTCAACACTGCCTTCTTTTTTTTAATTTGAATTTTTCAAGCATCACGATTTCAAATCGTACCTTGTTTCGTTTATTTTAAATATTTTTTATTAACCCAGACCATACAAAAATTACAGAAGACAACTTTATTTTTTGTTTTTGAGAAAAAGGCATTTGAATAGATTATTAGTTTGACAGTTTTGTGAACTTTGTGCCATTTACTAAAACTAAATTTACTGACTCTATTGAATTTTTTTAATTTAATATGGCTTTTTTAATAAAGTATTTTTAATTAGGCTTTATAAAAAAATTACTCTAAAAAATTTTTTACCTTTTTTTTGTTTTCTAAGGATTTAGTATTTTACCCATCCATACAAATAGAATTTGTAAACTTGTTTTTAGTAAATGGCACAGAGTACAACAATTTCAAACTAATAATATACTATTTTGTAATATATTTTGAATAAATTTTGAAAATATATATAATAATATATATTCAAAATCGCTTTTTCCCAAAAACAAAACGTAGTCGGGTAAAATAACACTTTTCTGTAATTTTAGTATGGTTTGTGTGAATAATAAATCTTTAAAATATAAAACACTAAAAGAAAAAAGGGCACTTTTTGAAATAGCTGCGTTTGAAAAATTAAAATTAAAAAATATATACAAATTTAATAAACACACCAATTACTCAAGTCGTGTCACATCAGGTGACATGGCTATAGTCATGTCACGTCGCATAAAAATTGGTATTATTGAAGTCGATAAAAATCAATCATGACTGAAACTTAAAATTCTAAAACGAAATAACTCCAAAACTAAAAAAACAGCTTACATTTTATGTTTTTCAATTTCACAAAAAAGTATACATAAAATAATTATATTACATATAAATAAATCAGAAAAGTTTATCAATTTAGGAACAAACAAACATTTTTTTCTTTAGATTTTGGGGATTGATAGTACATACACACAAAAAAAAGTTCGTAAAATTTACAGAAATGCCATTCGTTTCAACAAACATTTCTGTTACTTTTGATCCTACAAATTGTTCGTTGAATACTACAAATTGATGTCAGTTGAATTTATTTTACCAACAATTTTTAACGAACAGTTTGTAAATTTTACAGACTCTCTCTTGCGTTTACATCCCATGGAGAGATTTTGCCGTCTGTGCAATCATGCAGCTTCCAATCATCTCGTTCCATGACCAGTTGACCCCAGTTTCGACAATTTTATATCACGAAGAACTTGGATGATGTCATCACGCCAGCGTTGTCTAGGTCTTCCTCTTCGACGAACACCAGATGGTTGTTTGTTGGGACGCTTTTTTTATCATTGTATCCAATGGAGCCCTTTCTACATGACCATCCGATTACATCGCAGCCTCCAAGAAGCTGTCTGATTTCATGATTCATTCGGATTTTATACTGATTTTCAGAAACTTTACATGGACCATAAATTTTTCGTATGACCTTCCTCTCGAAAGTTGATAAAATTCTACAATCGGAGGAAGTCAGTGTCCAGCTTTCCCTTCTAAATGTAAGCACAGGCACTGGCGGATTTACCATATGCGAGGCTATAGGCAAGTTTTCTATTACATTACATAGTTGAGTTTTTAATTCTTGTGTTCTATTGTGTTTTGGATATTTATTAGAACGTAACGAAACAACTTTTGATTTTGGATGAAGATGCACTAATAAGACTACTCAAAATGCGGTACCATTTATTTTTTTCGCAGATTTTAGGAGGATCGATTACATTGACTTAAAACTTAACCTTTCGGACTTTTAAAAACGCAAACTCATCAATTAAATCAGAACAGTCCAAGGACCGACTTATTTTATTTTCAATGGAAATTAAAGCTAATGCAGATAAGCGGTCTTGACCCATAGTGGAACGTAAATAGTTTTTTATGAGTTTTAATTTGGAAAATGACCTCTCTGCGCTTGCCACTGAAATAGGGGAAGTTAGTAAAATTCGTAGGGCAATAAATAAATTTGGAAAAATTTCGATTAAAGAATTTGCCGTAATATACTTCAAAATTTCCAGTGCATCTTTCACTTCCGCCGAAGCTTCC
Organism: Diogma glabrata; assembly: GCA_963693315.1. Classification (NCBI taxonomy): domain Eukaryota; kingdom Metazoa; phylum Arthropoda; class Insecta; order Diptera; family Cylindrotomidae; genus Diogma; species Diogma glabrata. The sequence goes on from OY856186.1 coordinate 268,912,385, forward strand.
ATTCTTAAAAATGTATTTATTTCCGAGTATAACTCTTCATGGTTCACGTCCGATTCTTCTGTACTAGGATTTCTCAGTGATATTTCTAAATTTTTACAATCATTCAACAATTTATTTGCATCTAAACTTTGCATTTTTTCGGTACGGGCTAAAAAACCAAATATTTTGTTGTATGAATCAAGCATTTTGAATCTTTCATTTAAGCTTACTAATGCAACATCAATTATTGCATTAAAAAAATCTACTTTATATTTAGACTTTCCATTTAGAGGTGTATCAGTTCCTTTATATTCAAAAAAACGTCGTTTTCTGCTAAGCTGCACTTGAGGGAATACTGGCTCAGTACCTAATTTTATAGCTATTTCTTCAGATTTTTTAATAATCGCTTCAAATGATTCATCACTTCTGAATGATTCTAAAAATTTGTTCGTAGTTTCCACCAATTTTATCATAATAGAAATATCTGCCGAGGGATTCTGCATAACTTTACTTACTTTGTTAATTTCATACAATATAGCATGTCAAATTGTAAGTGAAAGTATAAACTGATATGAGGATATCTCATTCGCAAGACCGTTAGCTTCAGAAACAGCAACTCCAATTGAACTTGAATCTGCAACTTTGTTTAAAGCTTCTATAATTTGAACCAAATTATCTTTTACAACTTTTATACTATTTATACGGCTTTCCCAGCGCGTATCTGATAATGATTTAACAGTCATTTTACAAACACTTTGCAGTATATCCCATTGAACGGTTGATGCATCAAAAAATGTAAAAATTTGTTGAACAGTACCAAAAAAGTTAATTGCAATTGATACTGATTTCGCAGCATCACATACCATTAGATTAAATGTGTGGTTAGCACATGGAACGTAAAGAGCTCTTGGATTTTTTTCTTTGATTAAAGCTTGAACCCCTTTGTATTGCCCTCGCATGTTAGCACCATTATCATACGATTGCCCGCGACAATTCATTAGATCCAAATTATACTCAGCTAATAAATTTAAAAAAATTTCAACTAAACCTGAACCAGTGCTATCAGTTATGTGAAAAAAACCACAAAAAAATTCTTCAATTTGTACTTCTTCCTGATTAATTTTAACGCATCTTAAAAGAATTGAAAGCTGTTCCTTATGACTTACATCAGGAGTGCAATCCATTATAACAGAAAAACATTTTGATGACTGTACAGAAGATACGATAGTTTTCAGTATTCTTCTCGATATAAGTCCAATTATTTCATTCTGCACATCTTTTCCAAGATAAGCGTCAAAGCATTCTTTATTTTTTATTCGTTTGAGATGCTCTAACATAACTGGATCAAATTTTGCAATAAGTTCTACTTGTGCCAAGAAGTGTCCATTATTAGGCTGATAAAGTTGCTCACGGTGTCCACGAAAAGGTAATGATCTTTCAGCTAACATTAGCACTATAGCAAAAAGACGTTCAAGTACCAAGCGCCAATGTTTCTTCTCATTTTCTATCATTCTCTGCAAATTTTGATCAATTGTTGCATTTGATTTTAAATTAACTGACATATTCAGCCATTTTTGCATACAGCTAATGTGATCCTGAGATTTATCATGTTGTTTTAAGCTAGAATCTATATTTTTCCAATCTGAATAACCTTCAGTCGACGATAAACATATTTTTCTGGTAGAAAAAATGTTGCAACAAAAGCAAAATACCGAACTATTTTGTATAGAATACACTAGCCAGCTTCTAGAAACTTCTTCACCGTTAACAAGAACTCTCGTGTAGAAACTAGTATTAAATCTGCGACCTGATTTATCGGCTTTAAAATTTATTTGTTTAACCTGACTCGGTCCTTTTTTAACAATATCGACTTTTTCTCGTTCATTATACGAAATGGGCCATAACGCCGGGTCGTCGGAAACAATAAACACATCAGTTATGTCTTGTTATGCTTCATGCAATTTGGGATTCGAAGCTAAAACAAAATCATTGGAAGCTAACGAAGACTCTTGAGACAAATTCATTTCAAAATCTTTTTCATGGATGTCCGGTAATAGGACAGCAGAAACTTCAAAATTTGAAACAACAAAAGATAAAGACCCTAAAGATGTTTCAGACATCTGAAACATCTTGCGAAGTACTAGCACCTGCATCAAAAGTTGTGTTAGTACCTGATGATATATTAAAAAAACTTGTCAATGGTTTAATTTTCTTTAACATATCTGTATGTTTTTTCTTATTTCTTTTTTTTTCGGCACCCGAAGCCCATTTTCTTCCAGTGTCTCGATCACGATGAGGATTCATAGTTAAATAACGATGAATATAAATTTAAACTTTTTCTAAAGTTTGATATTTATTTATAAATATATAATATAATTTATATAATATTAATATAAAAGCGAATAATCAGAAGAATAGCCCAAGAAAGAGCAGAAGTCGTCAATATAAAATGTATAATCAGAAGAATAACCAGGAGAAAAGCAAAAATCGTCAATATTAAAATCGCATAAATTACTAAGAACACCAAAAAAGAACGTCTGAACTATAAGAATTATAATTTAGAAGTGAAATGGGAAACAAATAATCTTTATTTTTACATCATTCATTACTTACATTATACCAAAAAATTGTAACTCGCACACAATCATAACACAACATTTTTTATACCAATAACAATCATACTATAGCTATAGCAATCATATATTCACAAAAATATAATAACTGTGAAATGTTAAAAAAAAATCTAGTAGGCTTAGAAAAAATTTCAAATTCCGTTTATGTATATGAGACTAGAAACCGCATACTCTTTCATATGGTTGCCAGGCATTATGTATAACGCAAAAAAATTGCTACATACATAATAATAGATGTATATGTAAAGTTAAATATTTTATAAAAATACTGTTTATAAAAATACTGTAAGCATAAATTATATTGAATTTTAATAAATGAGTTTCGTTGTTTATATTTATTGTACTAAGAAAAATTTTTTATATTACTTGTACTAAGAAAAAAAAAAATGCGAGGCCGCCTGAGCGCGAGGCCACCGGCAAATGCCTGGTTTGCCTGTGCTAAAACCGCCACTGAGCACAGGTTGGATTAATGCTTTGTAAAGTGTGAGTTTACACGACCGCGAAAGATGTTTTGATCGCAGAAGTTTTGAGGATGCATAAAAAACTCTGTATGCGGCAGAGACACGGGCTTTGATATCTGCCTGCATGTCATTTGACGATGTTATTACAGACCCGAGGTATTTGAAGTTTTCCACGCGTTTCACTTCATAGTCGCCAGTATCCAGATTGCCAGGAGGTATGTTCTTAGATGTTGGTAACACTTTAGTTTTGCCGGTGTTGATGCATAATCCAAGTCGTTTAGCATTTCTTTCAAGCTGGGAGAGACTATCCTTAATATCGCTTGTTCTACGTCCGAGAAGCACAATATCATCTGCGTAGCCAAGAACTTGACTAGATTTGTTATATATGCAGCTTTGTGTCTCAATTCGGCTTTTTCTTATCGCGTGCTCCAGCGCCAAATTAAATAGTACGGGCGCGACTGCATCACCTTGTCGAACACCTGATGTTATATCGAAAGGATCAGAAACTGACCCTTCGATTACTATTCTACAATTTCATCCCGACGTTGTGAGTTTGCACAGAGAAACAAGTTTCTCTGCAATACCAAGGCATATTAGTGCGGACCAAAGGTTTTCGCGGATGATACTATCATATGCTTGCTTGAAATCAAAGTAGAGCTGGTGAATGCTGATGTTGTACTCCCAATATTTTTCCAGAATCATCCTTAAGGTAAAACATTGATCTGTGGTTGAGCGGTTGCTTTAATTTTATATTTTACAGACATATTTGTTAATTATTACGAACAAAACCACTACCGGACTGTTAAAATAACGAACATGTTTGTTAACTTTTGACATTTTATTTATTGATTTTATCAAATATTTCCAAAACTATTAGTTAGATATAATTAGTTTATATTTACTTCGGTCTGAAAGACCTAAGTATTACATTCATGAGCTCAAAGTAGAATTCTTACCCCCACTTTTTTGGCATTTCTCGACGTTTTAGGACCTACTGCTTCTAAAAAAGCGAAAAAAGAAATGTATGTCTGTCTGTAGGCCGTCCGGCCGTCCGTCATTACCTACGCTGCAGGGAAAACCGCTGGAGGGATTTCAAAAACTTTTTTTTCTAAAAATAGGTATACAAAAGGGACAGGTTCGAAAGGACGCTGTGTTCGATAACTGTACCGGAAGTGTGTCAAAAAAATCATTATGTGTGTCAAAAATAGCAAACTTTCATATTTTTGGCTTAAAAACGTTCATTTTAAGTGATTACGACTTACGAGTAGGAACATTAAATTTGGAGAAATCTTGATGGTCGGGATTGGTATGTGAGATCAAAAACTAGATTATTGCTAAGTTTGTCAAAAGAATGTTGTCAAGTGTGTCAAAAGAAAGATTTTTATTTATTTACCCAATTTTTTGGAAAAAAAAAATAAAATTAATTGTTTGTTTGAAATGAAATTTTATTATTATTATTGAGAATTATGGCATTATAAATTTGTCAAAAAAATGTTGTGAAGTGTGTCAAAAGAGAGATTTTTATTTGTTTTTTACCCATTTTTTTGGAAAAAAATAAAATTGTTTGTTTGAAATGAAATTTTATTATTATTATTGAGAATTTGGCATTATAGGTTTGTCAAAAAAATGTTGTCAAGTGTGTCAAAAGATTTTTATTTAGTTTTTTACCCAATTTTTTGGAAAAAAATAAAATTGTTTGTTTGAAATGAAATTTTATTATTATTATTGAGAATTATGGCATTATAAGTTTGTCAAAAAATGTTGTCAAGTGTGTGAAAAGAAAGGTTTTTATTTATTTTTTACTAAATTTTTTTAGAAAAAAATAAAATTAATAGTTTGTATGACATGATATTTTATTATTATTATAGAGAATTATGGCATTATAAGTTTGTCAAAAAATAATGTCAAGTGTGTCAAAAAATGATTTCATTTATTTTTTTAGCCAATTTTTTGGAAAAAAATGTAGCTGTTTTTATGACGTAAATGTAATTTAAAATGAAATTGGACATGGAAATTTTTGAATTTGTTGCCCTTACTACTTGAATTTTTTCATATTTATGTTTTATATTTTTGGTTTTTGGCTATTTTATTCAACAAACAAAAATCAACGAGCTGCTTGTAAAGGTAGTTAAAAATATTTAACAAACATGTTTGTTAAAAACTAGCAAGTAGCAATCAACAAACATGTTTGTTAAAACAATAGAAAATCAAATAACGTGTCCTTTAAATAAATTCAATAGACCATTGTTTGTTGTATTTTGACTAAATTTTTTTTCATTGACTCCATCAGAAAACAATTTTGGGTTTTTGTCAGATTTTTCGACCAACTCCCTCAGCCGTCAGTGACAGTCACAAATTTGAATTTTTTTCTAGAACGACAAACGTCGTAGAATATACGATAAAAAAATTTTTTAAAACTTTTAGGGTAGGTTTCTCCCTTATTTGGGGTTCTAAAGTTTAAAATCAATTTTTCGAAACGAATGACACGTTTTTTTTATTTTTTTTTTAATTTATTTTAAAATATAAAATATGCACTTTGAAATAATTTTCGTCGCATGATGGAAATTGCAAGTATCATCGATGTGAGCGCTGCAGGTTAAAAACTATCTCCAAAACCAGTTTTCACGTTATATATTGTACTGCAAAATGGAAATTAAAATTTAAAGAATGTATTATAAGATAAATACGGAGAGTGAATCCAAATCCGGTGTCAAATTATTAAAATTCAAAGTGGCGGCTCCAATATGGCGGCCAATATTTTTTAAATAGACGAGTTTTGCAAATCCACAAATAGATTCGTAATTTACGTAAAGTTTTAAGTCAAAACTGTCATGGGCAAAGTTTTCCTACATGGTGCTATTTCCGAGTAAACGCAAACCGTTTTTTTTATCTTTAGCGCCCTCTAGCGCTCACATCGATACTAATCGATACTCATGCGATACGAATTATTGGAAAGTGTATATTTTAATCTAAATTAAAAAAAAATTAGAAAAAAACGTGTCATACATTACGAAAAATTGATTTTAACCTGAAAAAACCCCAAAATAAGGGAGAAAACTACCTTTAAAATTTTTAAAATATTTTTATAAAACTAACGAACTAATATTTTTTATACGCATTAAATTGACTACAAAAGGAAGGCAGTTGTCGTCGAAGGAAAATTTCAAATTTGTTAGTCACTTTCATTTTTCAAGGGGGTTGGACAAAAAATCTAAAAAAAATCCAAAACTGTTTTCTGGTGGTGTACTATCAATCCCCAAAGTTTGGAGGAAAAAATTTTTTTGTTTGTCCCTGTTCACGTGGAATGCAAAACAGGATATTGAAGTAGATAACAACCGGTGGATTGTTCCACAATTCGCCTTTGTTATCAAAAAAGTACATCAACGTAACGCCATTAAAACGATCAAATACATTTCTAAGCATGTACGCAAGAAATTGGTAAAATATCTGTTTCAACAATTCTGACAGCAATTCGATCATTAAACTACATATCTTTAGCTCTAGCGTCGTTCGGAAAAGCTGTAACATTGCTAGCAGGAGAAACAGAAGAAATTAGAAAATGAAGAGAGCCAACAGAAGTGTCTTTGCGTCACAGTCTGTTCTAGAATAGACCTATTAAACATCATAAAATATTCTAAAAATTTCATGAATTGTAAAACAACTTTAAAATAGATGTCCTAGTTGTAACGAAAAACCATCTTATAGTCACATTCGCTCATTCCGCCAACTGTCTTTCTCCAACCTATACTACTTTAAAAAAAGTTGTAGTATTCATAATTTTTTTAAATTTATTTTCAATTTCACGGCATACAACAGCAGTATAAACAAGAACATAACGTCAATCAACAGTTTAATGAGATAGATATTCAACCTTTAAATATCGTTAAAAATATTCGATAATTAATACACTCATCAAATGCATAATTTTTAATCCGATATTAATGAACCATAAATTATATAATAATACCAAAACTAAATAAGGATTAAAATTTAATCGTCAAAAGAAATCAACACTCAAAACTAGATATATTATAGATAAATTTATGTCACCTAACTTAGCCCCGCCATTTTTAAGAAAATTAAAAACAAAGATTGTGCTGTATTGTGCTACAGTTGTGCTGGATGTGCTACTCAGAAAGAATGCCATATCACCAATGGAAAAAAGTTGGCACGCTGAAACAATTTTTCGAGCAGAAGTTAGCCCCGCCATTTTCAAAAATCTGAAAAAACAAAGGTTGTCCTGTATTGTCCTCGAGTTGTGCTGGTTGTGCTATTTAGAAAAAAATTTCATATCCCTAGTGGAAAAATTTTATAACACTAAAATCATTTTTCGAGTAAAAGTTAGCCCCGCCATTTTGGAAAAAAAGAAAAACAAAGGGTCTGCTGTACGGTGTTAGAGTTGTGCTAGTTGTGCTATTCAAGAACAAATTTGTACCACCAACAGAATAATTTAAACACGCAAAAACGATTTTTCGAGTTGAAGTAGCCCCGCCATTTTGAAAAAAATTAAAAGCAAAGGTTGTGCTGTATTGTACTAGGGTTGTGCTGGTTGTGCTACTCAGAAATAGTTCCATATTATCAATGAAAAAAAGTTGGCACGCTAAAATGACTTTTCGAGCAGAAGTTAGCCCCGCCATTAAAAAAAAACGAAAACCAAAGGTTGTGCTGTATAGTACTCGAGTTGTGCTGGTTGTGCTACTTAGGCAAAAATTTCGTAACCCTAACAGAATTTTTTTACAAAGTTAGCATCATTTTTTTCGAATAGAAGTTAGCCCCGCCATTTTGGAAGAAATCAAAAACAAAAGAGGTGCTGTATTGTGTTATAGTTGTGCTGGTTGTGCTACTGAAAAAATATCGTATCATCAACAGAATAATTTAAACCATGCTAAAACCATTTTTCGAATGAAAGTTAGCCCCGCCATTTTGTAAAAATCAAAGAAGAAAGGTTGTGCTGTATTGTGCTGGATGTGCCACTCAAAAAGAATTCCATATCAACAATGAATAAAAGTTGGCACGCTAAAACGATTTTTCGAGCAGAAGGATATTTTCGAGCAGAAAGCATTCGAGCAGAAGATTGAGCAGAAGATTAAGTAGAAGGGAGCCCCGCCATTTTGAAAAAAATGAAAAACAAAGGTTGTTATGTATTGTACTCTAGTTGTGCTGGTTGTGCTACTCAGAAAGAATTGCATATAAGCAATGAATAAAAGTTAGCAGACTAAACCGATTTTTCGAGCAGAAGTTAGCCCCGCCACTTTGAAAAAAATAAAAAACAAAGGTTGTACTGTATGGTGCTTGAGTTGTGCTGGTTGTGCTATTCAGACAAAAATTTCGTATTCCTAACAGAAAAATTTTATAACGCTAACAACATATCTTCAAATAGAAGTTAACCCCGCCTTTTTGGAAAAAAAAACTAAATTGAGTGCTGTATTGTGTTAAAGTTGTGCGAGTTGTGCTACTTCAAAACAAATTCGTACCCACCGACGGAAAAATTTACAATTTTTTTTAATATCATATATTTTTGTGATTCCCTTATTTTATATATACAAAACAGGCAAGATTCATTTATGCTATCGGACACCAGGTGTCACTTACATTATTAGTACTTATAAACTAATGATTACACTGATTCCTACAAGAATAATTGATGCTAGCGTAAAAATATTTTTCATTGGGTATATATAATCTATCTATCTCTAAGCAGCCAGCTCAAACAAAATTTCATACCACTACATATACAAAATTTTTGTTTTTCATTTTTTCGAAAGCGACTGGGCTAACTTCTAGTCAAAAAATTGTTCTTGCGTACCAAATTTTTGCATTGGTAGTATGGAATTTTTTTTGAATAGCACAACTAGCACAACAATAGAACAATACACCACAGCCTTTGTTTTTGTTTTTTTGCCAAATGGCGGAGCTAACTTCTGCTCGAATAATCGTTTTAGCCTGTCACCATTTATTCATTGGTGATATGGAATTTTTCTTGAGTAGCACATCCAGCACAACTATGGTACAATACAGCACAACATCCTTTTTTTATGTTTTGTTAAATGGCGGGGCTAACTTCTACTCGAAAAATCGTTTTAGCGTGTTTAAATTTTTCCGTTGGTGGGTACGAATTTGTTTTGGAGTAGCACAACTCGCACAACTTTAACACAATACAGCACTCAATTTAGTTTTTTTTTTTTCCAAAATGGCGGGGCTAACTTCTATTTGAAGAAATGATGTTAGCGTTATAAAATTTTTCTTTTAGGAATACGAAATTTTTGTCTGAGTAGCACAACCAGCACAACTCAGGCACAATACAGTACAACCTTTGTTTTTTATTTTTTTCAAAGTGGCGGGGCTAACTTCTACTCCAAAAATCGGTTTAGTCTGGTAACTTTTATTCATTGCTTATATGCAATTCTTTCTGAGTAGCACAACCAGCACAACTAGAGTACAATACATAACAACCTTTGTTTTTAATTTTTTTTTTTCAAAATGGCGGGGTTCCCTTCTACTTAATTTTCTGCTCAATCTTCTGCTCGAATGCTTTCTGCTCGAAAATATCCTTCTGCTCGAAAAATCGTTTTAGCGTGCCAACTTTTATTCATTGTTGATATGGGATTCTTTTTGAGTGGCACATCCAGCACAACCGTAGCACAATACAGCACAACCTTTCTTCTTTGATTTTTACAAAATGGCGGGGCTAACTTTCATTCGAAAAATGGTTTTAGCATGGTTTAAATTATTCTGTTGGTGATACGATATTTTTTCAGTAGCACAACCAGCACAACTATAACACAATACAGCACTTCTTTTGTTTTTGATTTCTTCCAAAATGGCGGGGCTAACTTCTATTCGAAAAAAATGATGCTAACTTTGTAAAAAAATTCTGTTAGGGTTACGAAATTTTTGTCTAAGTAGCACAACCAGCACAACTCGAGTACTATATAGCACAACCTTTGGTTATCGTTATTATATAAATGGTGGGGCTAACTTCTGCTCGAAAAGTCATTTTAGCGTGCCAACTTTTTTTCATTGATAATATGGAACTATTTCTGAGTAGCACAACCAGCACAACCCTAGTACAATACAGCACAACCTTTGCTTTTAATTTTTTTCAAAATGGCGGGGCTAACTTCAACTCGAAAAATCGTTTTTGCGTGTTTAAATTATTCTGTTGGTGGTACAAATTTGTTCTTGAATAGCACAACTAGCACAACTCTAACACCGTACAGCAGACCCTTTGTTTTTCTTTTTTTCCAAAATGGCGGGGCTAACTTTTACTCGAAAAAATGATTTTAGTGTTATAAAATTTTTCCACTAGGGATATGAAATTTTTTCTAAATAGCACAACCAGCACAACTCGAGGACAATACAGAACAACCTTTGTTTTTCTGATTTTTCAAAATGGCGGGGCTAACTTCTGCTCGAAAAATTATTTCAGCATGCCAACTTTTTTCCATTGGTGATGTGGCATTCTTTCTGAGTAGCACATCCAGCATAACTGTAGCACAATACAGCACAATCTTTGTTTTTAATTTTCTTAAAAATGGCGGGGCTAAGTTAGGTGACATGATAAATTTCCATTACACTTCTATGATTGATCAATTTACATATTTTTAAGTTATTTGAGAGAAAAAAAAACAAATCAGAAATGCTTAGGTCGGAGCTCAAATCAATTAATTATTTCTTTTATAATAAAATTCTTCTACGCGAAGCAATTTTTTATTTCAATTTAGTTTTTTAATTATTGACTTAATCCTTTCATACAAAAATAAAAAAGACAATGTGTTAACGCATATTACAAATTTAAATTTGTTGTGAATTATGTAAATATTCTTATCTCCTTATTTTTTTTAAGGTCATTATACCATTAACTTGGTTGAACATTTTTATTCCTGTCTTTACAAACAGTTATATGGAATACAACTATTTTTTATATAATTTTTTCAAACAAAGAACCTATTGTAATGCTAAAAGATTTCCATTTTCATTTATTTCTCCTTTTGTTTGAATCCAAAACATTTTGTTTTTAAAATTTTCTTTGACATTTAAATTTTATCCGTTGACAGTTAGATTAAGTTTTTGACAGGGGAAAAACCGATAATCGAAAGTTTCACTTTTTTAACATTTAAATTAAAACTTAATTTTGACATGCTTGAAGTTAGTTTCATGTGGTTATGATTTTTGATAAAAAAAACAGCATCACGAGTTAGTTGTTGGCATACATTCGTTTCAGTATTTCATTTTATTTTAAAATGATTTAAAAACTTAACGCAAAATAGAATTAGTAATTTTCTTTTAACTAATAGGAACCTAATGGATAGTTGTTACGATATAGAAAGACTTTGTCGAATTTGGCAGTATCTGGACAGTATGTTATTTAAAAAAGTTCAAGCATCAAGAAATTTGCTAGAAATACCTAGCTTTGTTCAGACAGATTTGTGTGCAAGTAGAATCGGATGTACCAGATTAGTTTAAATCAAAAACCTAATTACAAACAGAATTATTAAACAAACAAAACGTTTGTAATTTTGGATATAGTTATTTACATATCGAGGATGTAACGAAGAAGATTACAAAATCAATCTTCCTTTCAACCTGAGAACGTACAACGTTCTACGCACAACTACATCACCGAATTATAAAATAAACCAGTTTTTGAATTTTATAAACACGCTAAATATTTTTAAAATTCGAAACAAAAATAAATATGTCATGATTGTGGCTATATAAACTTCGTACAATAAATGGCGCTTTCCACACTTGTATGCAGTGCAACGCATCACTTCTTCGTTTTTACCTCTTTGCCGATGAATTACCTATAAACTAAATTCAAAATATGGAGGGGCTGAAATCTCAAGGCTCTGAGATACCAAGACTTCGGTCTGGGTTCTGGGTTAAGGATTTTGATATAGTTTTCGGCAAAAAACTTTTATGAGGACATGGTTTTTAGTTTTGGGCAGCGATGTATATATCAAACATAACTTTTTGTTAAAGTACATGTATTTTTTATCTCTGTTTAGATGTGTATGTATTATAAAACTAACACGTGACATCAATACGTTGTCGGAAAATTATAACAGATCATAAATTTACATAATTTAGTGAAAAGATTATACAATCAGCAAACTACTGAAAAACCTCTCCATTTAACGATTCGAGAAAATATTACAAAATCACGAATTCATATTTCTTTCAACATTCCAAAAATATTGTAAAAATTAAATGAAATCAAAAATTCAAACTTTTTTCGAACAAAATTCTAAAAATATTTCAAAAATTATAACAAAATCAAAGGTTAAAACTTTTTTAAAAAATTCTAAAAATATTGCAAAAATTATAACAAAATCAAAAATTGTAACTTTTTCAAAATTCAAAAAATATTCCAAAAATTAGAATAAAATCAAATATTTAAACTTTCTCCAAATTCTAATAATATTCCAAAAATTCTTAAAAATTCAAAAATTGAATCTTTTCCCAAAATTATAAAAATTATAATAAAATCAAAAATTAAAAATTTTTCAAAATTCTAAAAACATTCCGAAAATTCTTAGATAATCAAAAATTGAATCTTTTTTCAAAATTCTAAAAATTTATATAATATTCAAAGATTCTATTATTTTCAAAATTCTAAAAATTGAAACTTTTCAAAATTCTAAAAATATTATTACAAAATCAAAAATTAAAACTTTTTCCAAAATTTTTAAAATATTGCAAAAATTCATACAAAATCAAAAATACAAACATTTTTCAAAATTCCTTTTTTCAAAAAATATTTGAAAACTATAACAAATTCCAAAATTTCCATGTTCAATTATATTAACGTCAACAAAGCTAAATTTTTTTTCCAAAAAATTATCTAAAAAATTAAATGAAATCATTTTTATGACACACTTGACAATATTTTTTTGACAAACTTATGATAATGCAATAAAATTCCCAATAATAATAATTTTATGTTCATTATACATTTCATTTCATACCAATAACTAATTTTATTTTTTAAATGAAAATCATTCTTTTGACACACTTGACATTTTTTTTTGACTAACTTATAATGCCGTAATTCTCAATAATAATAATAAAATTTCATGTCATACAAATAATTAATTTTATTTTTTTGCAAAAAATTGGGTAAAAAAATAAATAAAAATCTTACTTTTGAAACACTTGACAACATTTAATTGACAAACTTATAATGCAACAATCTAGTTTTTGATCTCACATACCATACCATTTCCGACCATCCAGATTTCTCCACATTCTTTGTTCCGACTCATTATCACTTAAAATGAACTTTTTTTAAGCAAAATATATGCATATTTCGCATATCATGTATATTTGTTTTGACACACTTGACGATTTCTTTGACACACTTCCGGTACAGTTACAGTTGCGGTACATTTCGTCGGTTGTGACGGCCTGCAGACAGACAAACATTTTTTTGTTGCTTTCTTAGAATCAGTAGGTCCTAAAACGTCGAGAAATGTCCAAAAAAGTGGGGGTAAGAATTTCACTTTTCGCTCATGAATGTAATACTTAGGTCTTTCAGACTGAAGTAAAATATCAACTCCAATTTAGTTTATAGGCAATTTATAGGCATAGAGGTAAAAAACGAAGAAGTGATGCATTGCACTGCAGACAAGTGTGGAAAGGGCTATTAATCTACGCAGCGGTACAAGTGCATCGTAGAACACATTTTACATCCTAGTTATCGTGGCGGCAAGTTGAACTTATATTATTCTATGTACAAAATAGTACATATGTTTAGTTTTTTCGAATTTTCAAAATATCTAGTGAGTTTAAAAATTCAAAAAATGTAATGGTCATTCATTTTATAAAAATTAGCACAACTATGAAGAAAACATTTAATTTTTTTTGACATTTTAAATAAAGTATTGCTTTTAATTTATGTTTGTGGTAGTAAATATAAACGTTAAAAAGCAAATCAAAAAGGAGAAAAGAAAAATTAAATATGACAGATGTGCTATCACTATTTTATTTGTCTTTCTCAATACAATTTTAAAGTCATCTTCTTTCTATATTTATATACATATATATATATATATATATATATATATATATATATATATATATATATATATATATATATATATATATATATATATATATATATTATATATATATATATATATATATATATATATATATATATATATATATATATATATATATATATATATATATATATATATATATATATACATATATGTATATATATATATATATATATATATATATATATATATATATATATATATATATATATATATATATATATATATATATTATATATTATATATATATATATATATATATATATATATATATATATATATATATATATATATACATATATATATATACATATATATATATATATATATATATATATATATATATATATATATATATATATATATATACATTATATATATATATATATATATATATATATATATATATATATATATATATATATATATATATATATATACGTGCACCGCAAAATTCTAAAAAAATTGCAAATTTTGCTTGTTAGGTGCTTTTTCATATGACACCGCCTTCATTTGGGGGTCCAAGAAGCTTTTTTCCATCCTTCCTCATCCCACTACCACCCTATAACAATTGGACCTTTGGTAACTAAATTAATTTACCCGGGATGCCGTTTATCCCCAAACGAAACTTAACTTTGGAAATCTCTTATAGCTGGAATTTATTTTTCCATCAAAAAAAAATTAATAAGTACAAAAATCTAACGAAAAAAAATAGTAATCATAATAATATAAATAATAAAAACCTTATTTTATATTCTGTTGTTGATGCTGTTTCCACCAGTTGCAATACCACGCTCCAAAGTTGTTGAATATTTCGTTCTGAATAAGCAGAGATATTATTTCGGGTACCCAGTGAATTCCTTTAAGCCAATATTTGTTTAATTCCTGATTTGAAATATAGAATATCCATTTGGAACTACGCACCACTACTATTGTTGCTATTATTAATCAAAAACCTTGACATCTTTTTGATAATCCAGATTTGTATTACATATATCGAAAACAAAGAACATCTGGTGTCACAGGATGAAACATTTTCATTAATGTTAACTTCTTATAAAATGGACAATTACAAGTCACAATTGGCCATAATAAATTTTTTATTGTATTCTTATTAATGTTTACAACCATAACACAATAATAATTTCATTGTAAATTTGACTTATAATATTTTGTAATTGATGGACTTGTATTATTTCACATCACATTAATTAGCAATTAACTTAAAAAA
Organism: Diogma glabrata; assembly: GCA_963693315.1. Lineage (NCBI taxonomy): Eukaryota > Metazoa > Arthropoda > Insecta > Diptera > Cylindrotomidae > Diogma > Diogma glabrata. The sequence goes on from OY856186.1 coordinate 268,927,755, forward strand.
AAGCCCACATATATCTTAACACATTAATGAATCTAGTTTTATGTAATGTTTTCACAAACTCAATTGAACATTTTATTTTAAGATTCAAAAACAGAATGACCTATTTCTAAAACAAAATGTGTTTTTGTTAATTCTTTTTGACATCTTATCATGTCAAAACAGCTCGGGTAATACTAAAAAAAAGAGATTCAATAAAGATTAATAACGACATCTGTTTGTTAGAATTGGAAATAAAAATTTAGTACGTTCGTTTGCTTTTTATAGTACAATTGAAATTTAACTAGCAGTTAAGTATTAGAAAATTTTAAATTATTGTTAATGTGAAAAATGAATGGAAACTAATGAAATACATTTTTATTGAATTGAAAACGAAGATGAATTTGGTTTTATTATTGTTTTGTGATTATTGCGATCGTTACACCATGAATTCAAGGTAGAAACCAAGATTTCTACTCTTGAAATCACAAAAACGTCGCCATCCCCTCCATGACAGAAAACCACCGAACTACTTCCACCTATTAAACTGTATCTGGGATCGAGATACCAATGGTAACCAGCGTCAGGGTCGATGATCAATTTCAATACTCATGAAGTTCCTAGGAACTATCAGTGAGTACCGAAATCGATCATCCATCCATCTAACGTCAGCACCATTGAAACCTCGATACAACCAGTAATATATGATGCTGAAGATGTGAACCCCAGAGACGACAACCAGCCAGAGGAACGACCCTACCTAACGAACAGACATCATTCTCTGATGTCTTTCGCGTGATGGACTCCAAGACTCTTACCGCTCATATCTATGCACTCATAGAGTACATTTCCAATCTTAGTCTTAATCATTGCAGGTAAGAACTTTGGAGCCAATTTTGCCGAGAACTTTTTGGTAGCGTCACTCAAATGATGTTGCCGTACAAACACACGTTGTTGTGGTTGAAAAGTCCGTAGTTTAGATCGCAGGTTGTACTGATGTTGCGATTTCTTGAAAGCTGCTTTCAAATTCTGTTGAACTCGATTCCTGAGCAGAGTCAAATGATCAGCGCGTTCTATTTCCTCACCAGCATCTTCACCAAGCTTGTGTAGTGATCTCAACAATTGGTAAGTATTTCCATCCGATATTGGATGTTGACCAAATAATAGATAGTAAGGTGAGTACTTGGTAGCTGAATGTACTGCAGCCCGCAGTGCATAAGCGATTTCACCAATTAATGAATCCCACTTGGTATGTTGACCTTTTATGAACGCTCGAATTGCTGCTAGAACTGACCTATTGACCCGCTCTGACGCGTTGCTTTGAGGACTATAGACACCGGTCCTAATGTGTTTAATGCCGAAATCTGACAAAAGACTTTGAAAGTTCCTACTAGTGAACTGTTTGCCATTGTCACTGTGCAGAAACTCTGGTACCCCATATGTAAGAAACACTTCGTTCTTTAGAAAAGCATTCACCTTCGGTGAAGTTGCGTTCCTAAGTGGTTTCAGTAGTACAAACTTCGTAGCATGATCCAGAACTACCAATAACACCGTATTCCCAAGTGTTGAACGAGGGTACGGTCCCAAAAAATCTATATAGACTCTCTGCCATGGACGTGCTGTTTCGAATTGATATTGCATCGGAGGACGCAATATCTGATTCGTGGCTTTTGTTTGTTTACATGTGTCGCAGGACACAACATAGTTGTGTACCTGCGACGCCATGCCCGGCCAATAGTAAAGACGTCGAAGTAATTCTAAAGTCTTTTTAACACCCCCATGAGCAGCAGTACTATCATCATGATGTTTCTGAATCATGTTGGAAGTCATCGGTTTTGGTACCCAGAGTTTCCACACAGGAACATCGTTGGGTATTGCATCAGATCTTGGCTCAATACGTATGTATAGCTTATCATCCACGACTTTAACTGATGGAAAGTCCTTTGGTGATGATTGAACTTTAGCTATCATATCCGTATATTCTTTGTGCCGATAACCTTCATTGTCGATTTTAATGTCGTTAGTGTGATGTGTTAATGCTTCCGTCAATTCTTCGTGTGTATCGTCATAAAGACGAGATAGAGCATCAGGGACTATGTTTTGGGTACCTTTTTGGTGGACAATGGTAAAATCCATATGTTGGAGTTTTAGGCTCCACCTAGCCAGACGACCACTCAAGTCTTTCTGTGACATAAGCCACTTCAGACTTGAATGATCAGTCACGATTGTAAATCGGTGACCTTCAACATAGCCCCTGAATTTCTTCACACTCAGAATTGCCGCAAGACATTCAAGCTCAGAAACCGAATAGTTTCGTTGAGCTTTATTAAGTTTTTTCGACATGAAGGCTATCGGACACTCTTGTCCGTCAGTATCAACCTGATACAACACACTACCTATCCCTGTCAGACTTGCATCGCATCTAATAAAGAACTCTTTATTATAATCAGGGTTAATTAATACTGGTGCTGTAGTCAGCAATCGTTTTAAATTTTCGAAAGCAGCTTGCGCTTCCAATGTCCATTTCAATTTTCCCGAACTCTTCTTTAATAAATCTGTGATTGGTGATACCACGCTTGCATAATTTGGTATGAAACGTTGGTACCAACCAGCCATTCCCAATAGTCTACGTATTTGTTTTACTGTTGACGGAGCTGGATACTCAGCAACAGCTCTTACCTTGTCAGGGTCTGTTCGAAGACCATCTTCACCAACCAAAAATCCTAAGTATTTCACCTCTCTCAGAACAAATTTGCTTTTCTTGAGGTTTATGGTTAACCCAGCCGCTCTTAACAATGAAGAGACTTTGGACAGCAACTCCATATGTTCCTGGAACGTGGAAGAGACTACCAATAGATCATCTAAATAAACAAAGACATTTTCGTGATATTGATGTGGTATCACTTTGTGCATTAGCCGACACATTGTCTGGGGAGCATTGCACAATCCAAAGGGCATAACCCGGAATTGATACAATGGACGACCAGGCACTGTGAAGGCTGTCTTGTCTCTAGATGCTTCTGCCAGAGGAATCTGCCAGAAAGCATCTTTGAGATCAATACTTGAAATGTACTTTGTGCCATTTAGACGACCTAGTAAGCCATCAATCAAGGGAAGTGGGTAAGCGTCCTTTTTCGTTAGTGAATTGACACGACGGCTATCAATACATAATCTGTTTTTACCAGATTCTTTTTGTACCAACACCACTGGCGAGCACCAAGAACTGTTACTCTCCTCGATCACGCCCATTTGAAGCATTCGGTCAAGTTCAGCATAGACCTTTAGTTGAACAGCCGGCGATGTGGGATAATGCCTCTGTTTAACAGGTGCATTATCACCAACATCGATGACATGTTCAACCAAAGAAGTCTTTCCGAGTCCAGACACTTCAAATGACGGGAAAGAATCCTTGATCATATCCAGTTCTCGTTGCTGGTCAGTGGTGAGGTTATGTATATTTAAATTTTGTGGCTCTGTACGAGTCAGTTCACTAACAAATGAAGGAACAATACCAAATTTCTCCCAGAAATCTATGCCCAGGTAGAGCTCTTCTCGTAGTCCAGGGACAATATGAAACCGCATTGGTTTAGTGGAGCCATTCACAGTTATTGGAACTTCTATGTAACCCAAAATTTTATTTGCAGTACCATCTGCCGTACGAATACACGAAGTGTACTTACGGTAAGTGGTACCTGCTGACTCCAATAATTCCAAGGAATTTCTTCCAAGTATTGTGATTGACGCTCCACTGTCCAATAGTCCTGAAATGTGTTTGTCCAAAATCCTTATTGTTAATCGCGGCCGAGGATCCTTTGTTTCTGAAAGGATAGATGAAATACAAGCTTTACGAAATAATTTCCTCATCCTCCAATATCTAATATTACGTTCTAGACGTCTAAAATACGTTCGATGTAATGATGGGAAATTAAATGTACTAGGTGATTTTATTCTGGTTTCCTGAGTGGTGATCGATCGTCCTGCGTTGCTACATCTCTCGTCGTTTTCTTCGGGCTCATTGGATGTTGAACCGAGGGTACCATCCCCGAAGCATGTACTCTCGGACGGTAGTTTAACGACGGGTGACAATATGAACAATTTGCATATATAACATCCGGCTTGTTACATTTCCAACAATATAGTTTAATTCTATTCTTAGAGCACTCAGGAGCTCGATGACCGTTTACTCCACATCTGAAACACACTATTGGTTGTCTGGATATTGATGGACCAGGTTGACTGTTGTCAGAGGTTATGCTAGGTCGCTGCAATATCCGTCTCTGTGTTGAATCCACCGCATCAATATATCCATGTTGTTCTGGTTCAGCATCCACCTCATAATCATCCATTTGCTGTACCTCGCTAATTCTTAAATTTGATGTTCTGGTTGGAACTGGTGTGGACCACAAACGTTCAAACTTCTGACATAAAGTCCGAAGTTCATCCATTGAGTGTATTGTTGCTGCTAATGTAGCATTTTTGAGATCCACACTCAGTCCCTCCCGAGCAATCTCTAGCATTTCACGGTCAGCAAATGGACGTGCTAAGCGACGGTTTAACGAACCAATCTCCACCAGATATTCGTATACGCTCTCCTTGGATTTTTGTTTACGGTTCAGAAGAACGCGCAAGATCGCCTTATCATCAGTTAGCGTACCGAAGGTCTGTAGGAGTCCCTCCCTTAGCACTGGGTAGGTCACCACCTCATATTCATGAGTTAAATTCAAATAGTATCTGTCGGCCGCTGCTTTCAGATACCGTGGTATGATAGACCTAAGGTCGTCCCATGACACGCGGTCTCTTCTGGCAGCCGCCTCAACTCTATGAATGAACTCATGAATATCAGGAGAGTGACCATCCCCTGTGAAGGTTGGAACCCAATTTGAGTCATAACGACTCAAATTGTTCCCACGAACCCCTCGGTACTCCACTGGTGCTAACGCTGGAGCCGCGTCACGCCATACCTGAGGAGGTTGGTTGTATGGTGGTGGTGCTGTTAGTGGAGCTGGTGGATATATTGGTGGTAGTTGTACCTGTGGTACCGATGGATAATTTAATTGTGGTTGTGGTTGTACCAATGCTGGATTGTTATGTGTATGTTCAGACTGGAGTGATGGACCCAATTGTGGTATTGCAAAGTCCTCGGCTCTCAACCCAGATTGCTGGAAATAAGCCGGTGGTAATTGATCTGACCGTCTCTGATGTTGCTGGTTTGGACGATTCAGACTATTTATTGTTTCCGATATTGGCCGTACTGGGATCGGTGTGGATCTCTCATCTGGTTGAAAAGCAGGTGAAGCAGATGGAGCAGATGATACTCCTGGTTTACTCTGCATAATTGGACGTGTTGATAATGATCCTATTATACTCCAAGCGCGTGACAATTGTGAGATAGCGTAGGTGCGGGCTTCTTGCAAGTCATTGCGAGGACCCAACCTATTCATCCTACCCGTATAATGTAACACTCGATTCGCCAAACCATCCAAGAGGGTCTGATCAATCGGTGACTGAAGTCGACGTACTTGATCTAAAATAACTTGTGCTGCCTGCACCACCGTTTGAGACTCAGCTACCAAGTCTCTCGCATGAGATACCGTTACTGGAACTGCACCATGATCCACGTGGTTTCGCAGTTCCTCTGCCCAACTGACCCCTCCAAAATCCACACCCCGAACCAGACATTCGATCTGCAGTTCGGTGGGTTCCAGTCCATAGAACGGATGGTCAACGTCTAGTTGGTTTGACATTTTGATGGTAAAATTTATCAAATCCAGAATTCACAAAATCAAACAACAATAATAAAACCAATTCTCAACAACCAAAAAAAAAATGTAGAGTTAGTACGACGGAAATGTAAAAGTGAAAACAATAAAAACCGTAAAACGAAAAAAAAACAACGAACGCCCCAAAAAAAAACAGAAAATTTTTGTAAAAAAACAAACTTTGTAAAGGAACAAAAAGAACCGCTGTCGTAGCTAATCTTTGCTGAATCTTTCACAAAAGTTCCTATAATATGTATATTAAAATATAATTTATTTATTTAATTTCAGATATACTGAAACATATATATATACCTAAAATTAGTTATTTGACGATAGCACCCCTAAAATATATTTATTTATTTTAAAAAAAATTGAAAAATAAAAAATATTCAAAAAGGATGTTTATTTATTGGATGCAACGTCCTAGCTCAAAATATTGATTTATTTTTTAAAAAAAATAAAAAATATTTATTTATTTCTTGACGTATTGCTTAATTAATAAAAAATTTATTTTATTTAATTACCTAAAATTTAATTTACGAAAATTTACTTTATTTAATAAAAAATATTTATTTAATTTTTTGAAAAATTTGTTTGATTTATTTTATTTTTATTTAATAATATAAGAGATTCCCAAAATCTAGATTCGTCTGGAGACACATAAAAGTAAGTATGGCTACAATATCCATTTTATTTAGTATTTGAATTATCGCGTTCGCGAGCCCACTCCAACAATGCATGTGAGAACCGACTAGAAAAGCCCCTAACGACCAGATTCTACAGAACAGTATCTCCCCAACCTAACAAAAACAATCGCAACTGTCACGATTAGACTCTAGGCCCATTTCTACTGACCCAGCTGCGGTTGTTCTACCTAAAAATAAATTACCATTAAACTAATGCCATAGTCGAAGAACGCTCCCGAACACCAGACTTCAAATCCTAAACTTAATGAAAACTGTCTATTGCAAGCTAAATGTAAGAGTGGAAAAATGTTGAAGTTGTGTGAGGTGAAGCCTCGATCCTGATAAAAAAAAATGATTGGTTCTCCTCTTCATTTCGTTAAAGAAGCTTCTGTGCAGGGAATGGTACTACTGGTTTGTACCTAAGTACAGACCAGCAGTAGTCACTCCCTTATCACCAGAAAACTCCTTCTGAAATGAAGAGAAGAAACCAATGAACTTCGATCGCATGTCCATAATGGACAGAGGCGATCTAAGAACATAATTATGTTAAGGAGATAAGCCCCATGGATCCTTTGTTAGAGGTACCGCTGAGAGAAATTATCAATTACACACTTGTAATCATTACACAACAATAAAAAAATTAACACCCAAAAAAAATCAATTAATTCTAACAAACGCTCAACTGTAGTGGAATGTACAATATTTTCATCGCGAAATTAAAAATAGTTCGAATCTACCACAACCAAAACAGGATTTTCACCGATTATAACCATTAGTGGTAAAGAAATTAAAATCATGTATTTATTTCACGCAGGCCAAAATGCACCGTTAAAACGAGCATCAGATTCCAGATCTAATTTATTAATGTATAAATATTTAAATATGATCTACTATCCAATTCCTATCAATGTATAATATTTGCCAAAGCTACTCACAAAAAGTTCAAATGGCTAAATCGTTTCATCGGTTTGGTTTCTTAATTTCATCCCGTTGGTGCTATTGTAACATAACACTCCACACAAACCACTACATCCGCTTCCTATATACAAAAATATGTACAAATATGTACAATTATACAACAATTAACCTACTATATACACTATGTACAATGACAGTATAAAAAAACAGTCTCCGAAAAAAATTACTGCCCCAAAACGGTTTTTTTCCAAATTCAGAACAAAATACATTTTCAAAGATGCACACAATTTCCCGGGGCCACTTGCGGTCCCAACCACCGTCGAGGGTTCTCTCCCCTGTGATTGGACTCAGAGATAGCGTTCTCTTCAGCCAATATCTCCGCATAAGCGTGCATGACTGACGAGAACTCTACCTCCTCGGCCAACCACGCTGCCTTCTGCTTCTTCCTCCTACTCTTTTTCTCCCTCCACCTTTTCCTATCCCTTTCTAGCCTCCTCAATCGATATCTCTCTCGCGCATCCATCACTTCATCCACACACTCATTCACTTCATCAACTACCACTTCTCCTACCAACTCATTCACTTCCTCATTTACAATCTCACAAATCAATTTATCCAGAACCTCATCATATTTTTCTTCATAAATGTCATCCATTAATTCCAAAAATATTTTATGTTTTACTCCATCCAAAATCACATTTATCATTTCATCCACCACATTCCTCGCCTCAACCATTCTCTCTTTCCTCTCTTCATTCGCTCTCCCATCCACTTCATTCATCCAGGGCTCAAACCCACCTGGCCGACACCTCCTTAATAACCCCTGACCCCTCATAATTGTATACATTCTTAACAAAATTCAAAATATATAATACGAAATCCAATAACAAAGGTTATTGCAAATTTTATATAAAATATTCAACTTCCCAATGTATATAAAATATTTTTACAATAAAAAAAACCAAAACCATAAACTGGTTTGTATTGTACCGTAGTATTACGAAAAAAAATCAACACGTAAACCAACCTGGTCTACAACGCCCAGTTTATACAATAACTGGTTTAAAAAAAAAAATAAACAAAAATCCGTACGTCGTAAAACCAACACTGGTTTTTCCCCAAAAATTCATATAATAGTAATTAATTATATATTATTATTAATAATTGTATAATAATAATTAATTTCTTTCCTAAAAATAAAAAAAACCAATAACTGGTTATCCAAAAAGTGTTTGGTAAAAATATCTCTCGCTAAAATATATTTAAACCAATCTGGTAAATATGAAAAATTAACCGTTATTACGGTTTCTACTATCAAAACACGTTTTTGTTTTGCTACGCTGGCAACACCCACAAAACAAAAACCTAACGGGTCCTGTTTGGTTCGGCGTCACGTATAACACTTACAACTATTTACACCTGAAAATTCGACGATATCACAATTAATTGCATTATAATTGCATCATCATCAAAAATAGTTGTAAAATATTTATTTATTTAATATTTAATATAGAAAAAAAAACCAATACTGGTTTTACACAAAATATAAACGGTTACCTATAATAAATCCAAAACTGGTTTATCAAAAATCTATAAAACACAAAAACCAAAAAAACTGTTTTTTTCAAAAATTTCCATAATAATATTGCGCCAAAAATAAAAATATCTATTTTTGCGCCTAAAAAAATATGACTCATCAAAAAATATCACTAAACCCATATAAAAAATAACCACAAAAACCAAAGTCTTTGTTTCAAGCGCCACGTATAACCATTGGACCTTTGGTAACTAAATTAATTTACCCGGGATGCCGTTTATCCCCAAACGAAACTTAACTTTGGAAATCTCTTATAGCTGGAATTTATTTTTCCATCAAAAAAAAATTAATAAGTACAAAAATCTAACGAAAAAAAATAGTAATCATAATAATATAAATAATAAAAACCTTATTTTATATTCTGTTGTTGATGCTGTTTCCACCAGTTGCAATACCACGCTCCAAAGTTGTTGAATATTTCGTTCTGAATAAGCAGAGATATTATTTCGGGTACCCAGTGAATTCCTTTAAGCCAATATTTGTTTAATTCCTGATTTGAAATATAGAATATCCATTTGGAACTACGCACCACTACTATTGTTGCTATTATTAATCAAAAACCTTGACATCTTTTTGATAATCCAGATTTGTATTACATATATCGAAAACAAAGAACATCTGGTGTCACAGGATGAAACATTTTCATTAATGTTAACTTCTTATAAAATGGACAATTACAAGTCACAATTGGCCATAATAAATTTTTTATTGTATTCTTATTAATGTTTACAACCATAACACAATAATAATTTCATTGTAAATTTGACTTATAATATTTTGTAATTGATGGACTTGTATTATTTCACATCACATTAATTAGCAATTAACTTAAAAAAAAGCCCACATATATCTTAACACATTAATGAATCTAGTTTTATGTAATGTTTTCACAAACTCAATTGAACATTTTATTTTAAGATTCAAAAACAGAATGACCTATTTCTAAAACAAAATGTGTTTTTGTTAATTCTTTTTGACATCTTATCATGTCAAAACAGCTCGGGTAATACTAAAAAAAAGAGATTCAATAAAGATTAATAACGACATCTGTTTGTTAGAATTGGAAATAAAAATTTAGTACGTTCGTTTGCTTTTTATAGTACAATTGAAATTTAACTAGCAGTTAAGTATTAGAAAATTTTAAATTATTGTTAATGTGAAAAATGAATGGAAACTAATGAAATACATTTTTATTGAATTGAAAACGAAGATGAATTTGGTTTTATTATTGTTTCGTGATTATTGCGATCGTTACAACCCTTTTAAAATACAGAAATATAACTATTTGAGACTTCGGTATATTTTATGAAAAAAAATTATCAAACTTGTGTCGCTGTGAATTTTTTCAAATTTTTCTGCCTATCAACGTCGAAACGTAGGGATTGACCAAGTTTAAGTGGCACTTTTTTAAATTTCTTAAAATAAATGCTATTTCATATGACACAACACTCATTTGGGTCAAAAAAGCTTTTTCCATTCCCATTCCCTAAAAAAAAACACAGATGCATAATTATTTGAGATTTCACTATATTTTTCGTTATACATTTATCGAACTTCCTGCCACTGTGAATTTTTGCAATACGTAGGGGGGCATAAAAAATTGCACTTTATTGATAATAATTCAAAAACTGCGTGTTGCAAAATTCTAAAAAAAATGCATTGTTTCTTAAATCAAGTGCTCTTTCAAATGACATCCCTCTTGACAGGGTTTTAAATGGTGTTTTACCCCTTCTCATTCCCATCCTCTTAATAAACATAATTATGACTATTTGACACTTTCCTATATTTTTCATTAAAAACTTTCTAAGTTTTCTATCGTTCCATATAATACTTTTTAAGGTTTTCGTTCGGTGCTAAGCGAGGAAATAAATCATAAAGAAATAGTAGTTTAAACAATGAGTGTATAATGAAATAGTTTATTCTCAAGCAAAAGTTTAAAATTTGAGCGAGGCACGAGCGAGAATTTTAATTTGCGAGAGAATAAAATTCATTGAACACGAATCGATTACAATACTTTATTCTCTGACAAAGAATTGTGTATTATAAAAAATAAAAACATTTTCTTCAGTTAAAACAATAAATCTTTATTGTTTTAATTGTTAAATCAAATTTCTTATTAAAAACTGATGATAAAAAACCCCATCCTATACAATGAACCAAGTTCAACTAAACGAAATAAGAGAATTTAATTTAAAATTTGATTTTTGAACAAAACTTATCAAAGCAATTGTGATTATAATTTGAAAATAATTTAAATGAAATCAAAATAATTCGACCAATTGGAATCATACCAATTGAATAAGGATAATTTTTTTATACGAAAATTTTCATTAGACTGTTACGTTTTTCTTAACCTCCTTCGAATTGGCCTAACTCACAATTCGATAAACGTAATTCCCTATCTCTTTCTGAGTTCGATCACTGATTAGTTAGCAAACACACCAGGTTTTAATAAGTATTCAACAACTCAATTGTTCCACAACAATAGGAAAACAATACAGCAAACAATATTCCTAACTAGAATATTCTTTCAACAGCTTCAGAAACCCCAACGGTTTATTGTAGAAATTTCCAGTACACCACGTTCAAAATAATACACAAATTATTTCTACTTAATAACACTTTAAACTTTATTTACAAAAACTAATTTAAATATCACTTTTATAATTTCAACTTCACTATCGCAGGATTAAAATAACACTAATTCAAAACTACAATAGGTAATTTTCTTATATACCTTCTGCAATACTTCTAGATAATTCGACATCACTTTCCAGAAACCTTGAGAAAATATTAGAATATTCGATTATTTTACGTTATGTTGATTTGATTCATAAAATCGTTTATGTTGACCCTATTTCTAAGAAGAGACAACAACAACAATACTATTCATTTCATTCATTTCTGTTGTGTTTTGTTGATTTTATTTTCCTGGAAGTGACCGTAATCGTTTAGATCTTTCTGTAATCGTCTAGATTTGTCTGTACTCGTAACATTACCCTCCACTTAAGCCTGTTCGTCCCGAACAGGATCTAGCTCTCCTTTGTATAAGGCCAATCTTTCCAAATGTACTACTTTCGCTTTGCCTCGATGGCCTTTCCTAATTCTATAAACCACATCATTCAACTTGGTTATAATGTTGTAAGGGCCTTCCCATGCGGCTTGCAGTTTTGGTGATAACCCTCGTTTTCGTTGTGGGTTGTGTAGCGATACTAATTGTCCTTCTTCAAAACCTTTATTATTAGATCGTATATCATATCGGGTTTTCATTCTATCACTGGTCAGTTGTATCTTCTGCCGAACAAGCTTGTGAATATCCTCAAGGTTCTCCCGGATTCGGTTGACGTATTCTTGCGCAGACAATGATGTTGATGGTACCGCTCCAAATTTGAGGTCACCAGGAAGTCTTAAATCACTTCCAAAAATAGTTTGAGCTGGTGTCATGGTCGTGGTGTCATGAACTGCTGATCTGTATGCCATCAAAAATAAAGGAATGTGTTGATCCCAGTTACGTTGATTCTTACTGACCACTTTTGCTAGAAATTCCTCCAAAGTAGCATTGAATCTCTCAACCATCCCATCTGACTGTGGGTGTGAAGCTGTCGTCCTCGTTTTGTTAATCCCCAGCATTTGACAAATTTCCTGGAATACAGCTGACTCAAAGTTCCGTCCCTGATCGGTGTGGATCTCCATAGGAACTCCATAGCGGCTAATCCAATTATTTATCACAGCTTCAGCGATTGTGGTTGCTTCCTGGTTGGGAATCGCACACACTTCCGGCCACTTACTAAAGTAGTCCATGATCACAAGCACATATTTATTCTGATTATCAGTTGTTGGAAATGGTCCCGCTACATCCATTGCGATCCTTTCAAATGGAGCACCTACATTGTATTGCTTCATTTTTCCTTGACTTCTTCGTGCGGGTCCTTTCACCGCCGCACATTTATCGCATTTTTGACACCACTCCACAATTGATTGCCGAGTCCCCGACCAGTAAAACCGTTGTCGTATTTTTGCAAGAGTCTTATTGATCCCAAGGTGACCTCCACTCGTTCCTTCGTGATACTCCTTCAGTACTGCTTCTATTTTCCCTTTTGGTACCACTGTAAGGGATTGCTTTATCTTGCCATCTGAGCTTTCCCATATTCTCTTTAAGCATCCATTCTCTAACTGGAGACTGTCCCATTGCGCCCAGTACGCCTTCAAAGTTGGAGTTTTATCAGAAATTTCTCCCCATACTGGTTTGCAACCCTTTTCCTTGAACTCGATGATGGGTGCAAGATCCGGATCTTCTAATTGATCTTTTCTTATGGCTTCAGCAGTCCATTCATCGTCAGGTAGCACTTGCAGTAATCGTACATCGATGATGTTCTCCTTATTTTCTTGACGACTGCAATGCTTGCATTCAACTTGACAGGGTCGTCTCGATAATGCATCAGCGTTCCCATGTGCAGTACCCTTTCGATGTTCAATGTCCAAATCGTACGCCTGCAACCGTTCGATCCAACGTGCTACTTGTCCCTCTGGATTTTTGAACTGGAGTAACCACCTTAACGCACCATGGTCAGTTCTGAGATGAAATTTCTGACCATACAAGTATTTATGGAAATGTTTGACGGATTCCACAATAGCCAATAATTCCTTTCGAGTTACACAATAATTCCGCTCCGGCTTGGATAGCATTTTCGAAAAATAAGCTATCACCTTTTCCTGACCATCTATATTCTGCGACAAGACTCCTCCTATACCTTCATTACTGGCATCAGTATCCAAAATAAACTGAACATTTGGTATAGGATAGGACAGAATTGGAGCCGTACATAATCTCTTTCGGAGCTCCACAAATGCTTGTTCTTGAGGTTCATTCCATTCAAATGCCTTATCTTTTCTGGTTAACTCATGCAGACTTTTGGCAACGTTGGCGAATCCTGGCACAAACCGCCTGTAATATGTGCACAATCCAAGGAAGCTTCGTAGTTCATGTAGGTTCTTTGGTCTTGGCCAGTTCATAACTGCTGCAATCTTGTCAGAATCTGTATGAATTCCCATTGCCGTAACCTTGTGTCCCAAATATTTTACTTCTTCCTTGAAAAGTGAACACTTTTTGGGACTTAACTTTAAACCGGCTGCTTGCAACCTTTCCAGTACCTCCGCCAAGTTCCTCAAGTGGTCATCAAAGTCTTTTCCCATGACGATGATGTCATCCAAATATACAAGGCATGTTTTCCAGTGCAAGCCTTTTAGTACCCGTTCCATTAATCTCTCAAAAGTTGCGGGCGCGTTGCATAACCCAAATGGCATGACATTAAATTGCCATAGTCCATTCCCTACACTGAACGCTGTTTTCTCCCGATCTTCATCCGCAACTTCAACCTGCCAGTAACCACTCTGCAGATCCAATGTTGAAAACAATTTTGAGCCCGATAATGTATCCAGTGTATCATCAATCCTAGGCAATGGGTAGCTATCCTTCTTCGTAACTATGTTTAGTTTCCTGTAGTCAACACAAAATCTCAAGCTCCCATCTTTCTTGCCAACTAACACCACAGGTGAGCTCCAGGGACTGTCTGAAGGCTCAATTACACCAGCTTCTTTCATATCTCTCACCATTTTATCAGCTTCCTCTCTTTTAGCTAATGGTAATCGTCTTGGTGCCTGGCGTATCGGCTTTTCTGCTCCGGTGTCAATACGATGTTTTACCATATTGGTTCTGCCATTCCCTTCAGGTGTACTACAGAATACAGACTTGTGCCGCTCCAACAATTGACGTGCTGCTTTCTTCTGTTCTTCTGAAAGCCCTTCCATTTCTGCACAAGTTGCTCCATTTCTGCCTTTTGTTGTTTTGTGTTGACCGTGCAATTGATGTTTTTCTGCTCGCACTTTATTATTTTAGCTACCTCTTCACATTGTCCTATGATTGATCCTTTCTTCATTGTTTTCTGGGTATCTGACAGATTTAAAACTCTTACTGGTATTTTGTAATCAGCATCCGATCTTACTAAGGTTTTTCCTATAACGACTTCTTTACAATTTTGTTGTTCTTCTTTGTTGGCTTCCACAACTCACAACCTGGGTGACCCAGAACCTCCTTCCAATTTTCCCCAAATGATTGTTTCTGATGGGGGTGGCAGCTTTTCCATCCAATTTGAATCTTCACCATTATACTGGAGTGGCAACTCAACATTTCCGTACGTGAGTACTCCTTTTCCAGCATCAATAACGAATCCATTTGGCCTCATGAAGTCCATGCCCAGGATGACTTCATCCACAATGTCAGCTACAACCACTTCATGTTGAAAGTGAGTATTCCCGATTTCAAAGTTGACCACTTTCTTTCCTTTAATACTTGCACTTTCGCCAGTAGCTGTTTGCATTCGGTATCTCCCTGCTGGTTTTAGTTTCCCCTTCACAACATCAGTGCGGACAATTGTATTTGTTGCTCCAGTATCTAACGTGATGACACAACTTTTTCTATCAATATTAGCCCTAACAGTAAGGCTGTCACCTCCCCTTGTCAATCTCGAAACATGGATGAAGGTTATGGGGCAATCGGTTGTGGGAGCCAGCTTACGCCCCTTTAGGCTGACTCGTTGTAGTTTAACTGATGCGGTGCTGCTCCATTGTCTTCCCTAGCTTGCTGCACCCGTTCTTCTGCTTGACGTCGCTGCATAGGTGATGCTGATCTTGCTCGTTTCCTTCTCACATCTCTGCATTCCCTCGAAATATGACTCAACTTGCCACATAACCAGCATCGGATTCTATCACCTCTGACAGTCTCTCGTAGTCTTGGTTTATAACCGTTGTCATCAGCCAACTCCACTCGGCGTATTTTGATTGATGGTTTTATAATTGCTTGTGCAGTTTCATTTGTTAAGGCATAAGCAATAGTTTCTGCGAATGTTGCTTTTGGCGACAACATTACTGCTTTTCGTGTTTCTGGATCACGAATACCATCAGTAAACGCCTCGATCTTCATTTTCTCCATAAAATATGGTGGAGTGTTCGAGTGTGCCAAATGTACAAGCCTCTCCACTGCCGAGGAATAGTCCTGCAAGCTTTCTCCGTTGCGTTGCAAGCGACCTTTTAACTCGATTCTGTATAACTCCTTTTTATGGTCGCTGCCATATTTACGTTCCAACGCATTCATCACCTCAGCATAACTTTTCCGGTCATTTTCTGGTACTGCCTGTAATGCTTCAGCTGCTTCCCCTTTAAGTGCAACTATCAATGCAGCAAGACGATTTTCGGCGTTCCAAACATTCTGATCTGCTGCAGTCTCGAACTGGAACTTGAAAATACCGAAGGATGTTGTTCCATCGTACGATGGTGGTTTTAGTTTGATATTGGCTACTTGATGTACCACCTGGGGAGCAACTTTAGTCGTTTCAACATCCTGCAGCCGTTTTTCGAAATCATCAACTTTCGATAAAACCTTATGCTCAAAATCTTGAAATTCACTTTGAATCTTCTCGACCTTTCCATCAAATGCCGTCGAGATTTGGAGAAGTTTCTCATCCATAATTTGCTTGACTTCATCGCGATTTAAAGCTAATTGTTGGATGATTGTTTCACTAATTTCTTCTTTGTTGGCAGCCATTTGTTGATTGATGTTGCTGATTTCTTCCTTAGTTGCAGCCATTTGTTGATTGATGTTACTACTTTGTTGATCAAATTTTTGAGTCAGCTCGTCTTTGTTGGCAACCATATTTGAGTTTACGACATCCAATTTCTGATTCATATTGGCATTTACGGCATTTAATTGCTGATTCTGTTGACTGATGTTCAAACTCATTTGTTGCATCATAGCCATTAACTGCGTAAAATCGAAATTTCCAGATGGCAATGAAGTTGTTGTTTCCGCAACAAAACTTTTCTCCTCATCAGCTGCCACTAGATCATTATTTGTACTAATCACTCCAAACTGGTAACTTTCCACGTCCATTCCATTAGCTTCCATACCTTGTCGAAGCCGTAGCATTAATTCAGTTTTGTTTCCACTTGTTGATAATCCACGTTGTTCTAGTTCTTTCTTTAACTCTAGAACCTTCAAATCACTTAATAAAACCATTATTAACAGCTAGCTAATCCGCCGATGTCACTAATGTTACGTTTTTCTTAACCTCATTCGAATTGGCCTAACTCACAATTCGATAAACGTAATTCCCTATCTCTTTCTGAGTTCGATCACTGATTAGTTAGCAAACACACCAGGTTTTAATAAGTATTCAACAACTCAATTGTTCCACAACAATAGGAAAACAATACAGCAAACAATATTCCTAACTAGAATATTCTTTCAACAGCTTCAGAAACCCCAACGGTTTATTGTAGAAATTTCCAGTACACCACGTTCAAAATAATACACAAATTATTTCTACTTAATAACACTTTAAACTTTATTTACAAAAACTAATTTAAATATCACTTTTATAATTTCAACTTCACTATCGCAGGTTTAAAATAACACTAATTCAAAACTACAATAGGTAATTTTCTTATATACCTTCTGCAATACTTCTAGATAATTCGACATCACTTTCCAGAAACCTTGAGAAAATATTAGAATATTCGATTATTTTACGTTATGTTGATTTGATTCATAAAATCGTTTATGTTGACCCTATTTCTAAGAAGAGACAACAACAACAATACTATTCATTTCATTCATTTCTGTTGTGTTTTGTTGATTTTATTTTCCTGGAAGTGACCGTAATCGTTTAGATCTTTCTGTAATCGTCTAGATTTTTCTGTACTCGTAACAAGACAATAGGTTAAGTTCATTAGGCTATAGGTTAGAAAACAATACAATAATACATACTATTATTATCGAAAAAACATAAAAATAAAGCTGATATAATTAAATGGAAGAGAATAAAAGTCATTATTGAAAATTATACAAAAAACGGAGAACTGCAAAATTCCAAAATACATTTTTGAGAAATACTGAAATAGAGCCCTTTCATATTATACCATATAACTCGACTCGATAACAAAATGTATTTACTTAAAAACCTCGTAGTCCTGTCCTCGTAGCTGCAAACTGTTCGTAGATTTATTTAGTAGAATGCAAAGAAGGTGCTTTGTACAATAAAAAAATTACATTTACAAATAAAAAGTGCAAAAATATTGACTAAGTGTTCTAATTCAGATAAAACGAGACAGGTTAAATGAAATTCAATGTTCGAAAAATTATAATGTTTGCATATTAAATATTTAATTCAAGATGTAAATTTAAAATTAAAAAATTAATGAAAGTAAATAAAAAGTTATTTTAAAAAGAGATAGGATAGCAATTATCTTTTATTATTTAACTTTATTTTTTTTTTTTTTTTTCAAATTAAATAAATTTGTAATATATTCTTTTATTAGAACCCGAAGTTTGGGAGTTTTATGGGCTGGGCTCATGAAGAAAGCAACATTTCATCATCATAATTGCAAAATAAATTCTTATGCTTCTTACTAACTATATATTCTTCAAACTTATAAGTAAATATTTTTTAAAATTAATAAATTAGTGTTTTTATTTGTGCTATTTTAATTTATCAGATTTAAACAAACAAACAAATTGTTAGTTTATTTTAAACAAAATTCTTTTTGTAACACATGCACAAAAAATATCTAAATTTGTTCTAAAATAAAATAAACGAAAAACATATATTATACTAACGGGACCCGGCGTGCTTTGCTACGCCTATAAATAAAGTTTGTGTGTATACATTTTGTTGACGTAGCAATAATTTCAAAGAGTAGTAATGAGAAATGGTTTTCTATTTTTTTTTTTAATATGAATGTAAAAGGATCAGCACTCTAGTTGATCAGTAAAATATAAAAAAATAGTATTATATATAAAACAAAGAATATATAAAATATACGCGATTATATAAGTTTTCAGGTGTGTATTCTATTTAGAACATTATACGGAACAAAAATCGATTCACAAATTTTCACAGTGCTCATGCGGTTTAATATACGCTTTCTTTACCGGTAGGTTACTAAAAACGTTGCAAAAAATTTGGATCGGTATATGATTTTATGGTCAGCAAGTGCAGTAAGAATAGCGACAATACATTCGATGAAGGTATAGAAGAAGTGATGCAAAAAAGGAATAAAAGAAGTGATGCAAAATAAATCAAAATTATTTGGAAGTTTTTGTATATGAATTCATAGGATTTGAATTCATAGGATGAGAAATATTTCTATTTAGTCAAGATTTTAAGTCATTTTAAAGTCATTATTATTGAATGTTGCAAATCAATGCGAAACTAATATCTTACACACGGTCAATATATTGGCATATATGTTCCATATATGGACAACATTAATGGAATATTAATTTTTAAGCGAATTTGTGAGTAATTATTGCTCAAAGTAATTATTAAAAGTATTATTCCCGATAATAAGTAATTATTGTCGGGATTGAACTCACGCTCATCAGAGACATCATAGTTCAAAGCCATCTTACAGACTCAGCCACAGTGGATGAAACTACAACGAAACATATTTCAATTTTCATGTTCAGATAATTTCTAAATTGAAACTTCATTATCGCATATTTATTTAAATTGAATTCTTCATCTGTGATTATACAATTGTAAATTGTATTTGTTCCCGACACGAAACACACAAAAACTGTTTTAAATAAGTTTTTCTGAGAGAAAATAAAAAATGCTTTAAAATTGCAAAACTCATGTGAATTAAAATAATTACTTTAGCTTAATCACTCTAAAAATCTCTAAAAACTATTTATTTTACACCAAATAGTGTAAACCTTTTGTTTATTTAACATTATAACCCGTCGCATATTGTCGGTATCTCATAAGAAAGAAAATTCAAGAAAACTCGTCTTGAGTTGTTGATGGTCATTGCAAAAGCGAGTCGCATTCGAAACTAAACGTTTGAATTCAAATGCCATATCTGTTGCGATCATTGAAATACGTAGCAACAGTACATCTTCCACTTTGAATTTTCCATTCAAAATTGTAGCTTCAACGACATTGTTCATCATCTTTTTCACCTAAAATTTCCAAAAAAATGTGCTATTTCAAAATATTTGACATATTATTTTAATAAAATATGATACATTCATTTTTCTATTTCATAAAATTATATTCAACGAAAAAAAACATTGATCAAAGCAAGCTACGCGCATAAACCGATATTTAAAAAAAACCAATTAAAATAATTATCACCAATCAATCACCAATGAAAAAATAATACACGACAATTGGAAAAAGCAAGCGTTGTGTATTTGGAAGACTTTAACATTAAAACCAATTTTTTAAATACAAATACGGCACCATCTATTGGCTAACCCAAATTTATGAGGCGTATATCACACTATCTATATATTGGTCAATAAAAAAAATTTGACATGAAATTGGAGAGTTGACGTTAATTTTAACTTAACCGTAACTTAAGACTCTGTACAAAATTTTGATTTAAGGTCGGTAAGAAATTACGTATTCTTTGACGTTTGATTTGATATTAATTTTGGTTTTGTAATCAATTTTATAAATCAATCAATGCTTTAAAAGTAACAAACTGATTTCACAATCAAAATTTAAAATAATAAATTTCGAAATAAACATTTGATACAAAATTTAAAAATAAAAAAATTTATTTTCATATTAATTTCATGCTAATATTTGGCTTTAATTAAAGTCGCTCTTTTTATATCTTTTGCATTTTTTAATAAATAAAATTTTATTTTTATGGACACTTGCAATTAAATATTAGTTTTCTTCAGTTTTTATATTAAACGTCGAAAAATCCTTAAGATAGAATGAAATGAACTTTACGTTAAGTTAACGTTAAGTTTACGTACCGACTATAAATGTTCTAGTGCATTTTCATGCATTTGTACTTTACGTTAAGTTAAAGTTACCGACTATAAATCAAGCATAAAGGTTGTAAAATAAACTTTGCTAGTTTTTCATCCAGTTTTGATGACAATTTTTTTACCTCTAATCGTTCTATTTTAATTAGCAATACGTATAAGAGTATTTTTCAATTTGATAATGATTTTTGTAAATTAACATTGAAGACCAATGAAAAATTTAAAAAAATAAAAAAATAAATTTAAATTATTGTTTTCTTTATTTTTACTCTTATTTTTATTCAAACTTTATAAAAACCAATACACTAATTTTTTACAGATTTCGATACTTTATAGCACTACTATAATTAATATATAACCTCCACAAAATTGTTAATAATCTTTGGTAACGTATTTGACATAGCATAATATGCTTTTCGTTTATTATCAAATATAAAACAAAACTTTTTTACTAAAACAAATTTGATAGTCTCATAATAGCCTTATACGAAGTTAAGGCGCGCTATACACCTGAGCTAAACTATAAAAAAAGCGAACTATGTTTTTAAAAAATAATGTATATAACGTCATTATAGAAAAAAACATTACCGAAACAAAATATTTAAAAAAGAAAAGAAAAACGGAAACATTACATTTTTTTGAAAAAGCTTTATTCGCATTAAAACATTACTTATTTAAAAACATAGTTCGCATATTTCGCATAGTTTAGCTCAGGTGTATAGCACGCCTGAAGTTTACTATCAATTGAATAAATTGATTTACGTTGCCATCTGAAAGTTGGCATATGAACAATCCATATTTAACATTTAATATACAATTAAAAAATATTTAGGCATTTAATCAAGATAATGGACCATCATACACACATTGTACAAAATTTCATTAAGATTGGTTACGTTGTTACGGAGTTCTTCGCGGACAAACATCGTGACACGTGATTTTTATATATATAAGAGATTATTCTTAAGTCGCTCAAACATGAAAATTTCCAAAATTTCCCATACAAACTTGTATGAAAAATTTAACCTATTTTCGTATTTCTTTTACGGACAGAAGAAAATAAAGTATTTTATATATTATGCTCAATATTGTCAGTAATTGTCAGTAATAGTTCATAAAGAAACTTAAATTATTTAATTGTAGTATAATGAGAAATTTCATAGATAATTTTTAAAATTATTCAAGTTGTGTTTTGAATGAAATCCCATATAAATTTATTGAATTTATTCTTTTTTCCCCCTTTTGCAGCGCCAAAAGAAATTTAAATTATTTAATTGTAGCAAAATGAGAAATTTCATAGATAATTTTTAAAATTATTCAAGTTGTGTTTTGTATGAAATCCCATATAAATTTTATTGAATTTCGTTTCTTTTCCCCCTTTTGTAGTGCCATTGCAGCAAATACCGGAACAAAATAATCGCTCAATAACATATGATAGTCTATATGGGCCCTACATAGATGATTAAAAAGTCGATAAAGCAGGTTTGACAGTAAATTAATTAATTTACGCCGCCATCTGAAAGTTTGCTTATGAACTATCCATATTTAACATTTAATTCGTAATTAAAAAATATTTAGGCGTTCAATCAAAATAAAAACTATCCTATCTCTCAAGTTGGACCATTATACACACACTGAACACAATTTTATTAAGATTGTTTACGTTGTTGCGGAGTTTATCGCGGACAAACATCGTGACATGTGATTTTTATATATATAAGAAGATTTCGCACATGGGACTACAAAATATTTTCCATTCTTCGCAATAGTATTTGTTGGAAGCGAAAAAAATTTGTCAAACATCAAAACAAGTACATAATTCAATGAATCAGTTGTGATATAAAAATCACTCCGATGGAAAGTTATCACATTCTTTATTGCTTTTCTGACCCAAATGAGTCATTTAACCGAGCGCTTAATTTAGGAAACATTGCAATTTTTTATTAGAATTTTGCGGTGCACTGTTTTTGAGTTATTGTCAAAAAAGTGCTATTTTTAGTATGTTTGTACCACAGTATGTACCATGTTTAGTTTAGCATGTACTATATGTTCATTATGTTTTATGTTTCTATGATCTGGTAATATAGAGACTTTACAACACAACTTTGTCAATTATTTTTGATATTGTGTTCTTTTACATTCACGGAACCCTTGCCGAGCGAGTTTTATTCGCACTTGTCCGACCTTTTTTTCGATTTTGGTCGTTTGGTACTAAAATTTTTTTTTGAAATTTTTAGATGAGGCACATTGATGATCTTTTTAAGAAATTTACCTAAAATGACTTTGTTCCCAGTTCCATTTACTTTCAGTTTGAGAGACTAAATCAGTGAAATATTCGTCAACTTGTAAATATATCAATATTACCAACGCAATTGAATTTGATTTTTTTAAGTTAGGGAAAAAGATTAGAATTAAATGATGTAAAACTTATTTTTATTGATATATGTATTTAGATTAGATTTATTTTGGGGGCAAATACCAGAAATGAAAAAACTCATAAATCGTGTCACATATATTAAATTTTAAATTTGTAATAATAAAACAATATTTATATTTTTCTTAAAAATCGAAATGCTGCAACTTACTAAGCATTAAAACTAAGATCTTATTTTTTTAAACCAAAAATAATAAAATCTCTTATCAAATAAATCCATTAATACCATTAACCAAAAGTAGAGAAAAAATGCAAATAATATATTGAAATAGTAATAAGTTTTAGGTTTTAGACTTCTAGAAACTTATAAATATTATTTTGGAACAATATTTAAATTCTTCTAAATTTTCAAATATATAAAGTTATAACTTATAATTTCAAGGCTGAGAAATTCGTAGTAAAAAAAATTGAGTGTAAATTAAAATTCAATAAAGATATATAAAATGACATTGTCATAAGATTATTAAATATCTGATGGAGCCACAATGGTAATAAAACTATGTTATGATTTAGATGTTTACTAATATTAGTTTTGCTTTGTTTTTTGTCTACTAGAAATATTTGTTGCTTTTTAAAGTGTTTTAATGGGTTTTTTATTGTAAAACCGCAGAACTTATTAAGAATGGTTTAATTTTGATGATTTGATTTCAAATAACAAAAATATATCTGGCATTTCAATATAGTTTTTGTATAATTTTGTATGATATGAATTAAATCAACTATAATAAAAAAAATAAATTGATTAATAATTAAATTTGAATACAATATTATAAAAAGAAATGAATTTTAAATCTAACGTAAAACTATAATAGTTCTAATGTTAAGAGGAAGATGGTAGTTCTCTTACTAAAAATTAATAAAATAAACATATTAAAAAAGAATTAAACATAAGATTCATAAAAAATTCATAAAAGAGATTTAATTACGGTAATTAAGTAAATTGTTTGTTAGATAAATATTATAAAATCAACATAAAATATTTACTGTGTCAATAAAACATAGCGAAATACTTTTTAAATTGCTATTGAAAGCACTTCAAACACACAAAAAAATTAAAATAGTTCGTTAAAAAATTATTAAGATCCGTAAAAATTTAGTTGAAATTATAACATTTTTGTTGTTGCTATTGTCATATTTTGAAGTTTGATGAATGATTAATAGAAAAGCAAACGATTTAAAATTAGAATAAAAATACTAAAAAATTTATGTTCAAAGTGTTGCTTATATGTGCTTTAAAACATAGGTGGTGAGTAAGTTAAGTGGAATACAAAAATAACTAAATTTATTTGCTTCATAAAAATCGGTTAAGCTCATTCCTATTTTAAGAATATCCCGACTAGCAATTTGTTCAGGTATGCCCTATTGTGATCCGGGCCGGATCAGGGTGTAAAAATGTAAATCCTAATAGGGCATTTGTATCCGGCCCCTATCAGAAATCATACTAGATTTCACTACTAAGGCGTGCCGTATTGGTCCTGATCCGGCCCGGATTCCGAAAACCTATCTCATCCCTAGTAGTAAATGCCGGACCAGGGCCGGATCAGAATCATATCTGATTTTCCAATTAAGGTTTGCCCTATTTGTCCTGATCTGAGCCCTATTTCATTTTAATAAATTTCATTTGGTTAAAATTCGCTAGAGTATTATCCATTTTAGATATACATAGTTTGCGAAATTTCACATATACTTTAGTTATCGCTTCTCTGCGTGATGAATACATATAGGTAAGTATAAAGTTAGAATATTTATATAAACATTTTTAGTAAATTTTCTAATTTTTCTAATGCATGTTAAAGAAAATTCCCTATTTGAACTGATCCGTCCCTGGTCCGTTTCTAGTAGGTCTTCCTGATCCGGTTTGGATAGTTTGAGGCGTTACATTACTGATCAGGACCTGTTCAGAGTGCCTGATTCGGTCTCTATCAGTAGTAGGGAAAGCGGTATCCGATCCAGATCTGAGCTCTTACATAATGCTAGTCGGGATGTTGAGCCAAATTTGATTATAAATAAATCGATTTGTTATTAGTTTAATTAATTAGAATTAACATTTTTATTTATTTCGTTAAGTTTTATTACATTCGCATGGGATTTCATTATGTAATTTTTCTAAAAGTAAATGAATTGACACTATATTTGCCACTGGATGAGTGCACAGCGAGATTGTTTATTTGAATTATTTCAAAATGTAATTCAGTTAAAATGGCGGTCAAATGTGAGTATAACTGGCTCGCTCAAGTTTTCGAGTATTCAATAAGAACAGCACATACAGCCATTTATTTATTTATTTATTCAATGTAGTTTCACATAAGGAATTCCTTTTTAAACCTAGGTTTATCGTGAACAGAGTAATTAAGATTTTTAGTATTATTAACTTATTGATTAATGATTATTGAAAAGAAATAGATTTAAATAATTGTGAAAATAAAGAATTACTGAAAAGTTTACAAAATCAATCTGGTGATATTAATGAACTGCTTTCTTTAATAAATAACAATTTGAGTTCAATAAGCCTAAACTTATTGATTATCACTTCTGTGCCATGGGCAAACCCTCAATATGAAGAGAAATTAAGCAAGCATTTCCTCTTGAAATCATAAATCTTGAATCAACAAGAATTCTAATGCCTGCATCAAGATTATTCCACAATCTAATAAACACGATAAAAAACAAGATAAACACGATTTAATAAAATTACAAGATCTGATTAAGAATTTGAATTACTTCGGTTTTGAAAAAACCAAAGTATTAAATTCTCGAGCCAAAAATGAAATTCTAGCCCCCACTTTTTTGGCATTTTTCGACGTTTTAGGACCTACTGATTCTAGAAAAGCAAAAAAAATGAATTCTGTCTGCCGGCCGACCGTCACAACCGACGAAATCTAGAAAACGGCTGAAGGGATTTCAAAAATTTTTGTTTTTAAAAATAGGTATACTCAATGAAAAGAGCCGAAAGGACGATGTGTGCGATAGCTGTTTTGGAAGTGTGTCAAAAAAATCGTCAAGTGTATCAAAAGAAGGAAATGTGCATATTTTTTGCTTAAAAACGTTCATTTTAAGTGATTACGAGAAGGAAAATTGAATTTGAAGAAATCTTGATGGCCGGGATTGGTATGTGAGGCCAAGAACTAGATTATTGCATTATAAGTTTGTCAATGAAATATTGTCAAGTGTGTCAAAAGAATGATTTTCATTTTTTTTAACCAATTTTTTGGCAAAAAATGAAATTAATTATTTGTATGACATAAAATTTAATCGAACATGAAATGGACGAGGAAATTTTTGATTTTGTTATAATTTTTTAATATTTTTAGAATTTTGAAAAAAGTTTGTATTTTTGATTTTGTTATAGTTTTTGCAATACATAATTTAATAATATTGGAAAAAGTTTCAATTTTTGATTTTGTTATAATTTTTGCAATATTTTCAGAAGTTTGAAAAAAGTTTCAATCTTTGATTTTGTTTTGATTTTTGGAATATTTTTGGAATTTGGAAAAAAAGTTTCAATTTTTGATTTTGTAAGAATTTTCGGAATATTTTTAGAGTTTTGAAAAAGTTTAAATTTTTGATTTTATTATAATTTTTGGAATTAGGAAAAAAGTTTGTATTTTTGATTTTGTTATAATTTTTGCGATATTTTTAGAATTTTGAAAAAAATAATTGTTTGTTTTGATTTTGTTACAGTTTTTGCAATAGTTTTAAAATTTTGAAAAAAGTTACTTCGGTCTGAATTTGAATTTTTGGAATATTTTTAGAATTTTGAAAAAGTTTAAATTTTTGATTTTATTATAATTTGTGGAAATTTGAAAAAAGTTTGTTTTTTTGATTTTGTTATAATTTTTGCAATATTTTGAGAATTTTGGAAAAAGTTTGAATTTTCGGAATATTTTTAAAATTTTGAAAAAAATTTCAGAATTTGATTTTGTTATAATTTTTGAAATATTTTTAGAATTTTGAAAAAAGTTTGTAGTTTTGAATTATTTATAAGTTTTGCAATAATTTAAAATTTTTTGAATAAATTTAAATTTTTGATTTTGTAATAATTTCTGGAATATTTATGAATTTTGAAAAAAGTTTAAATTTTTGTAATAATTTCTGGAATATTTTTAGAATTTGGAAAAAAAAGTTTTAATTTTTGATTTTATTATAATTTTTAGAATATTTTTGGATTTTATAATATTTCTCGAAACGCTAAATGGAGAGGTTTTTGAGTAGTTTGCTGAGTGTATCATATTTTCACTAAATTATGTAAATATATGATCTGTAATAATGATTTGTTTCGTGTTAGTTTTGTAATAAATTTCTAAACAGAGATAAAATACTTGTACTTTTACAGAGTTTTATGTTTAATATACATCGCTCCCGATAACTAAAAACAATGTCCCCATAAAAGTTTTATGCCGAAAACTATATCAAAATCCTTAGCCAAAACCGAAGTCCCGATATCTCAGAGCTGTGAGATTTCAGCCCCTTCATATTTTATTTCTTAGTTTCAACAAAAAAGACATCAACAGAGAGAGCAAGATCAAAAGCTTTTTTGAAGTCAAGGAAACAAATTATTGACACTTTATCCTCTTCAAAAGCAAGGCAAAGATCATGAATAACTTTAATCATTGCTGAATTAGTACTGAGTCTATTTCTAAACCCAGATTGAAATTTATAGAGAAGAGAATTATTATTAACATAACTTTGAATTTGGTTTTTCAATACTTTTTCTAAAATTCTTGATAACGATGGTGAAATGCTCAGGGAAAAAAGACTGTGTAATACAGGCGCGCACACAGGGGGGGGGGGGGGGGGGTTTCGGGTCCGGACCCCCCCTCTAACCGATAATCTTTCAGTATTGTTTTTTAAATTTAGACATTATTTAGTGTAACCTATAAGAAATTATAGATTAACATCTCTGAATATCGTAAGATACGATGCTAACCAGGGATCTAAGGTTACTCACTATTGATCAATTCTCTTTGAGGATTTTACGAGATTTTATGAGGAACGCTATTTTTAAAGTTTTGTGGATTACAATTATCAAGGAAGACCAACGTCAGTAAGGCATTCCAGAGATGCTAAATTCTGTTAAAAACATTTCTTTGAAAAGCTACATCTTGTCACTCGAACCTTAAAGATGGGCTGCTATTGATACTCTGTTCAGGTAAAATTGATTTGATCTAGGCAGACACGCGCGTTTATCCATAGTGTATTTGTCTACCTTCAAATCAGCAACATACAACGAATCAAGCTCATTAGTAAGATTAGAATTTATGAGCAGCAATGAAAGTCTCACCAAGGTTTTCAACCGACTGTTCCAGATATGTGTGACAAAGAAAGTAAATTTCCCGTCGCTCTTCCTTTACGAAAACCGCATTGTCTTTCATTAAGTAACGACTTAAGAAGCTCATAATATTAAATTAATGAACATTTGTTGAATTCATGTTAGCAACTTTTTTGAAATTGGCTGTATACCTACTGGCCATTTTTTAAAGAGCATTTATTTTAAATTTTATTGCTTCTTCAGATTTACCCGAATTCTAAAGATCAGCCTTCAGAACCATATATTGGAATAAACCTGCGCATACCCACTTGTATTATTTCTGAAAATTAGAAGCAGAAATGTTTGAATTAAACATATATCTCTAAGCCCCTGCCAATCTGCAACCCAAATAAGATTAGGAATAGATTGAAACTGTTTAGGAACTTGTAAATTTAAATGAGTGGAAATCAAATTACGGTCTGAACCACCTAAAGGTTCTGATACTTTAAATTGTACAAACGAAAGATCATTTATCAAAAACAAATAAAGCAATTTACTAATTTGACCATGACTGTCAGGAGCTCTGGTAGGTTGTTTGGCCGTTATATCCGAGTGAAAATAAATATAAAAATAAAATAATAATATAGTAATAATATAGTATAAATTTTGTTTGACTAAAATGTTTTAATATCAATAAATTCGTTTCCTTCTTGATAATGAAACACCAATTGGCCCTTAGAAAGAAACAAATATTATTTAATATTTGGTTCCATAACAAAAATCTCTTAACGATTTAAGTCCTAATATCTATACAGCCCAATATTATATTAAACCAGATAATCGAAAACGAAAAAAACAGAAATTGACAGAGCGAAAGCGCGAGAAAAATCATATTGTTTGCGGAACGCTTTGCTGTGATCTCGACTGTTTTAGAAACTCCTAAAGAAAAACCAAAAATCCAGTCTTCAGGCGTTAGTATGAAAGATTTTTGTTTCAAACCCGAAATTGTCAAAAAAATCTTAAGGGGGTTAACTACCAGCAAAGTCTCCGGTCTGAACATTATTCCTCCTATTCTAACAACATTTTCAAAGGAACTTGCACCTTCTCTTACTAAACTTTTCTACAAATCCTATAGATCTGATATTTCTCTTTCGTGCTAGAAGTTAGCCAATTCATTCCCAAAACGAAACAAAATGTGATATTTCAAATTAAAGACCGCAATACCCTTGCTCTCAGTTCTATCTAAAATATATGAGCATTATATTAATACACACCAGTAATGCCAGATCGGGTGATTTTTTTCCGTTTATGGGATATTTCATTTAAAACAGGAAAACGGACAAAAACTTGGCAAGTGCAAAACAGACCAATTGAATTAAATTGGTCACCGTTCGATAAACGGTGTCAGAACAACATCAACATAGTCAATGAGAATTGTCGGTTGTACATAGAGTGCCAGCCGTCCCGTTTTGATCGGGACAGACCAGTTTTAGAGCTGAATGTCCCGTGTCCCGAAGTAACTACGTTTTTAAAAAAAGGAAAACTGTTTGTTGAGAGTGTTTTAATTATTTCGTTTGGTTTTTGTATTTTGTTTCAAGAAAATGAAATGAAAGAAATTCGATGTTTGCATTCCGAAGTGTAAAAATCTTAGTCAAATGGGCGGAGTTTGGTTTTAACTTTTGAATCGATAAAATCCGTTTTATGTTATTATGTTGTTAGGTAACGTAAAGTCAAGTGTGTTAACGCACTCGACATGCTTGCCAAAGTTCAATGCCCTAGTCTAAGGAGTCAATTTGTAATGATGAATGAAGCCGATTTTGGTCAAGTCTGTAAGTTGCTGGTTTAATTTTAAATGAAAAATTGGTTTGGGGGAGATATAATAACGGATCAGTTATTGATTTTAGTATAGCATACGCCGACTTTTGTTCCTATCCTAACCTGATGTGATGTTTATGTTATTGCGATTTTATTTGGCAAAATTTTAAAAGTTTGAAACTGCTTTGAATGATATTAACGTCAAGGATGTTAAATGAACGGCAACAATTCCGCAAAAAGTTTATTCACGGTATTAATAGCACTCGCATATTTTAATTTATTTGTGGAAAAAATCAATTAAGTTTTTGTAAACGATAGTATTGATAATTGTCAATTATATTTTCATTGAATTATGTTACGAAATCTTAGATTCTGGTAAAATATTACTGGATTACGATGTAACTTATAATGTATGCCGAATTATATGACACCCACTTGACTAAATCATTTTTAAGCTATTTTTCCTACTAGATATGCCCAAGCTAGAGAATTATGAAAATTGGGCAGCTCACTATAACTCTTTTTTTAAATCTGTAAGCAACTTATTGATCTGGTGAATTGTATATGTTTTTTCATTGATTAATGATTACGTTTGGATTTGAGGGGTGAGACAGAATAAAAAAATACATTACCTACTGGTAATCCACCTATAAAAGAGATAGGTTCAGAGAGGAAACATATATTTTCAAAAATATTTTCAAATTTATGAACTCAAATATATTAATAAAAATGAATTTGTTAAAATTGAAAGGATTTGTTTTTTTAGAAAATCAACTTTTCACATAAAACGCATCTGAATGCTACCAAAACACCTTTCAGGTTTTGAGATCAAATTTTTACAATTTCCATAAAGTTTTTAAAAATAAAAAAAGAACATTTCCCTAAAGTATCCAAAATATTTGATCCAATCGGTGATTTCGCCAATATAAACCCTCAAGTCTCAACCTTTCAAAGTACGGTGCTATAAAAATTGGTATAAATAACCGATTTTCGAAATTTTGAAATTTACAGTTTGTTTTTATTTTTATTAAATTTTTATTAATTATTTTAAAATATCTCGGCAGGAGTAGGAAAAGACAAGCGTAAAAATATTAGCCGAGGTTGCTATTTAATTTGGTGTAAACGATTGTTTCCCGTTTTGTAAATTTGAAAAGGTGGCAAGTCTAGTTGTACAAGAAATATCAACAGTATTATTTCCACTGGGTCACCATTTGTAGTTTTATCGAATGGTTAACCTACTTGGGTACTGATTACAAAAACTCTATCGTTCTCATTTGTCAGAAATTAATTTATTAAAAGTCAAAACAAAATCACTATAATATCATTAAAAAAATCTTCTAACTTTGACAACTACAGTTTTTTGTATTTTAAAGTTTTTCCAAATAATTTCCTTCCGATTAAATTGTGAAAGAAATGTTGAAGTCAATTAATATAATATTAATTTGAATTAACGTGTTATGCAAAAATTTATTTTATCAACAACTTTAAATGAATAGGAACAGCTTTAAACGAATTTTAAAATTGACTAAGAAATATATCAAAACTATAACTATTCATAAGCCCAAATTCAGATTGACACATCAAACTCAATGAATCATATCCAAAAACATATTGACAAATCGAAAACTTATTAACCAATCACCAATATTCAAATCAACAGCTCAATTACAATCATAAAAAACTCATTGATATTCTTACAATTATTCCACTTAAATTGTTTGTCATACAAACATCATAATACAAAACACAATTATTTTGTTTATAATTAAGAATAATTAATTATTAAGCACAACGAAACCCTTCTTCTTTACAAATAAATAAATACAAACAACTTTTGAGTTAACACTTATTTTTTCAAAAATTTGCAAAAAATTAAATTATTTAATTAATTTCAAATTCACATATCCGTTACGGTTGAAATACTTTATAAAACTAAGAATATAAAACACTTCAACAATTTAGGAAGAATCAAGAAAAAACCCAAGAATCAAAATTTCTTCTTTTATTTCTTTAATGAAAACTTACGAAAGCGAAAAACAAATTTATGAATCAAAGAAAAACAAATAAATGAAAAAAAAAATAATTTATTTTAATTTTTAAAGCTATTCGTACACAATTCGAAAATTTTGATTGTTATAAGATGTTAGGATGTTTGAAAGATTTGACGTCATTAATAGTTATTTTGATAAGAAAACAAAATTTTGCATCTTTTTATCTGAATTTTTTAATGGATATTAATAATTGTAGATTTTAGTTTAAGTGTGGTAGAATTAATTATGAAATAGTTTTGTTATTATGTTTAGTTAAAATTTATGTGGGAAGTTTTAATTGAATATTTTATTTGTTTTGAAGGGTTAACGATTAATAGAAGAAAAAAACTTCATAAATATGTGGCAGATTTAGATATCCAAATATGGATATCTCTATAAAATATCTTCAAATGTATTAAAAGCAAATTATTAACACAGATTTTAAAATTTGACATTGTGGTATTCGAAGTACACGAATTTAATTATATTAGTTAACTCCATCAGTATTTATCACAAGATAATCTTTAACCGAAATGCATAAAATAAATTTATTATTATATATATAAAACAACGATTGAATTTTAATTCAAATAACTGGTTTAAGTCTAGAATAACAATAACAAAATACTAATAATCTGTTTTACCGACTGTAACTAAGCGCTCGTTTATGGAAGTTTGACAAAATATTAAATTAAAAAGAAATAAATTAATTTAAAACACTTGATCAAGGAACTGTGAATTTTATTTTGAAAGATCACGGTCAAATTGTGTGAAACTAATTATCTCTGTATAGATTTTACACAACAATTATATCTTTATTAAAATCCATTTCACCATCAATTTTTCTTTGATCTCATCGAATCATAAAAATGATCTAAAATTTTGATTAACTTTTCAAAACAAATTCAAACAAACAAAAAAATAATAAATATAATAGATTTTGATCAAAAAGTGTTGATCGGTTGATCTTTACACGAATTAAATTAATAATCGTTTAGATTATAGTTTCGATTTTTGAAATCGTTGTCATCAATTCCTTATTATGTTGATTTTCTTTTTTTAAATGATTGATGATTGTGAGATTTGATTGTTATTTTGATTATAAAAGAAATTATGATTATTAGATCTTAATTTTTTTTCTTATTATTTTATTTATTTTTGATAAATTTTTGAAAAAAGATGCAGCTAATGAAATTAAAGAAATGCATTTATCTTTCATCGAATGATAAATGATATTTATTTTTGACTGTGCAGTAATTGCTTGTATAATTGAAATCGAAGAACGTAACCGCGAGAAATTTTGAACCGTATGAGTTCGTAAGAGGTCAATATTTGATTCAGTTATGTGAGATTAGGCTTCAGAAGATTTTTCTATGTTTAACTTTTGATCTTAAAATATTGTTCCGCAAGTGTGTACACGACAATCGTTCATTCATTCTTTTTTAAGAAGTAATATAATCTCAATTTGAACTATAACTAGAATTTACAGACAAAAAAATATATCGATATATTACTGAATAATATGACATTTAAACCGAATGCCAGACATATATTAACTAAAGGGATTATACGCTTAATTAAAACAATTAAATAATCATAAATATTTTAAAAAGTCGAAAAAGGGGAACCTATTTTTGTTATAACCTAAGATTATTTCTTTTGTAATTTATTTATATTATTATTAGAGAATGGTCAAGAATTTTTATTACATTAACATTCATTGACCCTCAATTTTAAAAAAGGCAATTTGCATGATGATTTTACTAACCTTACACGTTCCTTCCACACAAATAGCTTTACCATCAAAACTTTGCGGAAATACGTCCATCGGATGTGAACATAATGTGCCATCTATGGCTGTATCATTTAACGTCGCAAAATAATTTAAACCTATCGGCTTACAATTTAATACACATTCAGCATCGTCTAAACAGTTTAAAATAATGATTAGCATTTTAAATTTTGATAAGGCTTGGTTAATGTATTATTACCTTTGATATATGCTTCCCATTCATACTGTTTTCCTTTAAAAATATGATTATTATACATAGCACATTGTTCTGCTCGAAAATCAAGTTCCGGGTTTGAACAGTTCTGAAAACAATTGAAGATCAATAAATTTTATTATAGCAAATATTCAGGAACATATGTTTTTGGATACAAGCTCCATAACGGGAAGATTATTTCATTTAAACGTTCATGAAGTCGCTAAGGATCAAATTTTTTTTTAATTTAATGTTAGGCATGGTTAGTGTTAACCAATATAGATTAACGTCTCTGAATATCCAAAGATACCATGCTAACTAGAAAACTAGGGCTCGATAGTATTAATCAATTTTCTTTGAGGAATTTATTAACGTTGATCTTAAACTTTTGAGGATTAAAATTATCAGAATCAAGAAAGACCCACGCCGGTAAGGCATTCCAGAAATGAGAAACTCTGTTTTTAAAAAATCGCGTTTAAAAGCGACAGTTCTGCATCTTGTCAATCAAACCGTTTAAGGATGGGCTGCTATAGAGGCTCTGGTGAAATGCGCAAACTTTGCTGATTCATCCAAATCGATTTGATCTCCGCAGACGCCCGTTCGTCCATAATATACTTGTAAAATACCGTCAAATTAGCGACGTCTCTTCTATGTTGCAAGGAATCAAGCTCGTTAATAAGATTTTAGTTGCCGATCAAGTCAACAGCTCTCCGCTGTATAGAATAAAGACATTTCAAACTACTTATGTATGCTCCACCCCATATGTGAGAACACTATTCCATGCAGGGACGAATAAATGATTTATATGTTAAAAGAAGCTGCTCGCAATTAAAACCTTACGACAACGACACAAAAATCCTAATTTTTGAACAGACTTCTTAGCTAGGCTAAAAATATGAGAATTCCATTTCATATTATTTTCAATCTCAACTCATAGGAGTCTAACAGATTCTTTCTCTTCAAGATCATTTGAATCAAATTTTAATGAAAACGGATTAAGAGTTGATATCCTAGAAAAATCGCAAACTTGAGTTTTACTTGTGGTGAATTCAACACTGTTAGCAACTCCCTAATCTAAGATTGTTTTTAAATCAATATTTAACGACTCTATCATGTTTGATCTAGTGACATTAAGATTTAATGGTGCTTTCATCAGAAAAACTATGGATGGGATTAACTGTTGAATCTAGCAAGTCATTAATATAGAGAGGGAAAAGAGTAGGTGATAAAGCGCAACCTTGAGAAACACCAGCATTAGTTGAAAATGTGTCTGATGAAACACCATCAACATTAACTCGAAATTTACGCTCAGATATAAAGCTTTATAACCAAGAAATAAGTTGCACGTCTAAGCCGTAGTATTTTGTCTCTTATTCCAAGCAGAGTTAGCCAGACTCTGAAATACGGACATGCACTCGTCCATTAATGGTTAAAAGTACTTGGCTATTCTATTACCATTGGGCCAGTACACGTTACTTTAAATTTTAATTTAATTATTTTGTATTTAATTTATTTAAATTTACATATGATAATATTTTTTATTTTTTATTGGTCATGGCTACCAGTACTCAGACATTGCTGCAATAGTGATCTTCATTATTGATCCGTTACAGGGCTAGGTCTACAACCTCGTATGGGTCATAGCTGTTTTTTGCTCTGACTCATGAATAGCAGCCATTTATTGTCCGAGGTTATCATTGAGTAAAATTATTTTAATGGTCCAATCATGGTTGCCAGTACTCGCCCATTCTTGCATTGGTCGCCAATAATGGACCATTACTAGACCAGTTGTACAACCTTGTATGGGATACGCCTAACCTTATTTATATTATCGACTTGTTGCATTTCGAATGTAATACAATTCATACCTTTCGCAGATGGAGGGACACTGCAGGTATTCCATGAAACACAAAGACAACATTTATTATCTATGCCTTACTACAACAAATAAAATTTGTGGGCGTTTATGCTCCTTGAACAATATAACATATGCGTTGTTTATTGTCTCTGTATCTCATTACAGTCGTGGTCTACCTCGCGTTTCGCCCCTTAATGGCGCACTAAGGGATGTGCTTTTAATCATTCCCAATTTTGAACCGGCTACAGAATTTGCCAAGACAAAGTAATTCTGTTAGAGCACTGATAGTGATAGTCAATTACCACAAATTATGTAAAAACATCTATATTTATAGTAGAACTTTACCAATGAATTTTTACCAAATAGCACGC
The DNA here is from genome assembly GCA_963693315.1 of Diogma glabrata. Classification (NCBI taxonomy): domain Eukaryota; kingdom Metazoa; phylum Arthropoda; class Insecta; order Diptera; family Cylindrotomidae; genus Diogma; species Diogma glabrata. The sequence goes on from OY856186.1 coordinate 268,964,271, forward strand.
AGCAAGAGATAAAAGATGAGACAAAAAGTAAAACAGAGATGTATTATTTAGTTTGGTATAAATTTAATTTGAAAACAATTACATTAGATAAATTTCTACTTCTTGTTCATACCATTTGTGACATTTGTTTACATAGGCGTCGTTATTTTTAATATAATTATTTTTGATTATCAAAATTTTGTTATACTGCTTACAAAATTATGAATAATATTTTTTTAATATTTTTATTAGTTTTTGGTTTTCTATTATAATTGGTTGAATTTCAATAGTAATTTATTAATTTTATGCGTTTTTTTGTCCATTTCAATGGAACCCCAACAGTTTTTTTAATATTTTAATCTGAGACACTGAATTTTCGCACATGCGCATGTGAATATGCGCACAACGACCAATTTTCGTATTCGCTGTTAAAAAATACTACTTTACCTGATCATTACAAATGTGGTATCTTTTAAACGGTCCAATGCAATCAATACTTGTGTCATTGTTAGAGGTTATTGGTTTAGTTGAACTGAAAGAAAAAGAAAAAAAACTTTCACTCACAAAATAAAATTAAATTCTTTTCCATTTTTATTTCTATAAAAGTAGTAATTAATAAATTAACGTTAAATAATGTTTTGCCCTAAAATATTTTTAAGGATTAATTTACAATAATTTATTTAATTCAATAATACTTTAACCCAACTTAGAAGACAGAGAAACAGTTTAATAACTTATTTATTATAATATTTTTTTATAAATTAAAACAATTTAATTTCGTTGAATAATTTAGTTATTAAATCCGAATATGGATTGTACCAAGGGCTTGGTTAAAGAAAAGTATCATTTCGCAAAAATATGCTGGATTATTTAAAGTCAATTAAAGTATTTAATTTTCCGAACTCATTGAATATTTTCAAAACAAACAAAAACTGATGATTAATTTTGGTTATTTAATGGATTTTAAGTGGATTTAATTTTTATATTTATCTATTTCCATCTTTTTTCTTGTATCTTTTTTTTTTTTTGACAAAAACACATTTCTTTTCACTTTTTACATGAGATATTTAAATCAATTAATTTTGTTTATTTTTTTTTCTTTAAACACTTCAATTAAATTATTTGTATAAGTGTTTTAATGCTAGAATTGTAAGGGTTAATATAAGTTTATACGAAAACATATCGTCTTTCATTTCAGTTTTAAATAAATATGTTTTTATTAATATATTTATTATTAATTAATTGTTTTTATTGAAAATTATTCCCACAAACAAAAAATATTGGAACAATGTAATTTAACTGAATTAAATAGTTTCTTGTAACAATATTTATTTTGTTTGCATGACAATTTTAATCAAACATTTTTGTGTTTTGATCTGTTTTGATATTCTTACGAGATATAAGAAAAATTCAATTTTTTAGTTCAGTATTTTAAATGATATTCACTTTTCCTTCAATATAATTTATCACCTGTAAACTTAGTAACTGTTTATGAAGTGCTATTAATGAGTTTATTGGTGATACTTGAACTATTGAATTATTTCCGTTCCAAAGCGAAGAACAACAATATCTAATTGAGGCGTTTAAAACATATTTTATTCCAAGATAAAATATTATGATAAAGTATTCTATTTTTGTTTGTGTATATAACATGTTCTTAAATCAATTATGATAAATTTCTTCAAGTAGTTTTTCATTTCTGAATTTCTTTTAGTTCTATTATGAATTAAGAAAAGTGGTTGAACTACATGTTAAACTACAGCATTTTACTTACGGTTGAATCTGAACATTGTTCCTATCAAATTTCAATTCGCATTTTATATATTTTACTGCAAAGAGTGAAAATGTTTTCGCACACTGCGAATAGTTTGTTAAATTAGTTATTATTAACTTAATTATTAGTTTAAAAATTGTAAGAACTTATCGTTAACACTATATTATCGACTGTATCGATTTTTTTTTTCAAATTTAAAGTTCAAACGATATTTCCCAATATAGTTTTAACGAATCATTATTTGAAAAAAAATTTAAACATAACAGACAAAAAATTTTAAAGAAGAAAAATTATATTATTATTTCTTAATACTACTTGAAGTACATAATTTATTATTAACTAAGGTCAAAAACTAAAATCTATTATGTCTATTTTATCTATAACCTGTGCGAGTAGTATGTAAGTTAAATTAATGTATCTATTTTGATTTGAGCTGATTGATTTGATTTATCGCTAATAAATCAAAAGTGTTAAAAAATTTATAAAATGCGTTTCTTAATTAATCAAACTACTTAAACAAAAATCTGTTTTCAACAATTCCAAGCCTAAAAATAAAATCAGTTCGCGATTAAATTTCTTTTGTTGCTCTTAAATAAATTTAGCATAAAGTGCGTACAATTAAAACATATAAACATTTAAAAAAAAAAATCAAATAAAATCATCGGTTAACATAAATAATTAAATCAATCGAAAACCATTAAATAATTAAATTTTAAAATTCCAACTGTTGGATGATGTCATAAATCTGTAACATACCAAAATCATATTAATCAAAAAGTCAAAAAAAAAAAATAGTCTTAATAGCATACACATTTTTTAATAATTTGTAATAAGAAAATTATTATATATTCTAAATATAAATTATTTTTGGACGTTTATTTATTGTTTTCTTGACATTGTAATAAAATTGTGTATAGATCGAACTACAAACATTAAATTTTTATTTTTGTAAATGAAAACTATTTACAGTCGGTCACAAAAATAGAAATTAAGGGCCGTTCCCTCCAAAACTCAATGAAAGTTCAATGAATAAATAAACTAGTTTTATAAAACTGTTATCGAGATTTATAATTATATTATAAAACTTACGTCCTCAATTAACAAAACAATTTGGTGTTGTTTTTAAGTTTGCTGTCAAAACATAACTGTGAAATGTGTGGTGTTGCAAACTGATTGCTAATAAATTAAACAAAATCTTTAAATATCCCATTAAATAGTAGTAAGTGGTGTGTAATTGATATTTTCGCCTCGCTCTTGGTCTAATCGGCCCTTTATAATAAATAGAAATCAAGAAAAATCCGCCCATTTATCGAAGATTTTAACGTATTGTTACGGTTATAGCAAAATCATAACAAAACTCGACAATAAATAGATGAAATGAATATAATTGTTGTTGTATTTACAGTTAAGGACAGGCTAAAATTATTTCTTATTTTGGCTAAAGGAACATTCCGGATTAAATATGTTTAGAATAACGATCAATTTGTCGATTTTTCTAGATTCAAAGGAATAGTATTTGAACAGGTTTTTCAGACAGAAGTAATTAGTTTTGTTTTAGACTGCGATGATGTTAACTGAAATTAATTGTAAACAAAATGCTGTATCGTGCATATAAATAGAAGAAGTAAATGGAAGAAGAAGTTATAATATAAATAGAAGAAGTTATTTTTAAATTTTTTTGTGAATAATTGTATTTTGTATTTTGTGTATTATTTAATTTTGGACGCAGTGTTCATACTGGAAATTTATACAACCAACCGTTGGAGTTAAGAAAGCTATTGAAAGAATATTCTAGATATGAATATTATATGCTGTATTGTTTTCCTGTTGGTGTGGAACAATTAAAGTGTTGAATAGTTAATAAAACCTGTTGTTTTTTGCTTACTAATCAGTGATCGAATTCAGAAAGTGAGATTGAGCCAATTCGAAGGAAGGTTAGAAAAACAGTATTTTATTTAATAGGCATATTCCCTTTCTTTTTTATAGTAAACAAGAAAGAAAGCTCAGAGTTTATAGTTTATATTTTAAAATACCGTCAAAATTTACCATAAACGGATGTTTTTATTTTGATTAAAATAATTGACAGGGTGACGAGTTTAAGGTTAACATTTTCAAAATTTAATAAAACAGCAAAAAATGGACGATTATTTTGAAAATCAAAGAATCGAAGATGTTTTCTATTAGCGTTTTTCTTAATCACTGAATTCAGGGGTGTGTTAAATAGATAAGCTCCTCGCGCTACACCCTGGGTTACGCTAATAGTCTATTTCAATTTGGTAGCCAAACATTTCATTTCGAACTCTTGGATGTGGTACAAAAAAATAAATATGAACCAAAATCACAATAACAACGGTACTTTTCAGCACCATAAGACAAAAAAATATTGGACCTTCAAACCATATTTTGCAATGTAGAACCATATTTTGCAACCACGTACGCATGGAGGGATCAGTTTTTATTAATTTGTTATTTTTTTTCTATTTTTTGATCCACGGGTGTGACAACCCCGCGTACTCCAGTCCCTGCTATTGGCATATGAGTTAACGTGAGATATCACATACCACTGGCAATAGCAGTGAGATATCACTAGCCAAGGTGATATCTTAGGGGTGCTGGCGGATGAACTGTATTTCAACGGTAGCACTCTCAATCTTAGCTAATGAATATTCCTTGATGCTGGAACGCTGTAGCTTGCTCGAAGAAACGAGCCTCCATATAACTATATATCTGAGCTTTAATCATTGAAAAATATACTGCGTCCCATAATCAAGGATTATGTCATTAGCTGGACTATTGGCAAACCAATTTTAGTTTTGTTCCTGCGAATTTTTAAAACAAATTTGCTTTTTACCTCTTATTTTATTTTTATTTTCCCTATCCTATCACGAAATATTGGCCTATGTCATATTTTATATGTGAAAGGATTTATGGCTTAGTTATCCATTATTTAACAAAAAAATATTAAAAAAAAACAGATTTGCGTCCATTAACATCCTTAGAACGCATGTTGTTGTGGGACCTTGGTCTTAAAAGGTTTTTATGTGTTGTTGTGACACATATTGTAATACCTACTACACATCACATATTATTTTTAAAAAAAAAAAAATTGAACATTGAAGGCATAAAAAGGTCAAAAACTGAATATTTACAAAGATTATTAAAAGATTACAACATCGACGTTGTAATTTTGCAAGAAACGCATGCAGCAGATGAAGCGCAACTTACCTCTAGAGGAAACATCGTTGGTTACAAATTAATTAGTGCTATTTACCATCAATTATATGGATCTGCCACGTACGTTAAGTCAGAAATCCTGAACTGCACCCACGGACTTACACAGACGGACAACGATATACATCTTATTGTTGTTGATATATCGGACACGAAAATTGTAAACGTATTCCAAACTTCCAAATACAGGATGGCTAGCCAGCTGATACTCTACCATTATTTCACCACCCAGCAATATATGCTGATGACTTCAATAGCCATCACACTCAATGGTCCTACTCAAATAATAATGGCAACCAATAGCGTGCAACTGACCGACTGGGCGGATGATAACAACATGTTCCTAATATATGATGCGAAAGACATGAAAACCTTTAGATCTGTAAGATGGCGAAGCGATTACAATCCCGACCTCTGTTTATCCACAAAAAACGAACCACGTAACCCTATTCCAATATCTAGGGCTGTCTTACAAGGTTTTTCACGCTCTCAACATCGTCCACTAATTCTTGAGGTAGGAATCCTAATCCCACTCGTTAACTCTACTCCTCAATCTAGATGGAATTTTAACAAAGCTGACGTGGCTAAATATAGGTTGGAGTTGGATGCAGTGATTCGCTGGATCCAACCCATTCCTAAAAATTACGATAGATTTGTAGGAGCCATCATCTCAACTGCAAAGAAATGCATCCCAAGAGGCTTCCGTGAAGAATATATTCCTGGCTGGAGTAGAGAGAGCGATATAATATATGAGGAGTACCTTAGTAGTGGTGAGGCAGACGTGGCTGATGACTTAATATACTCACTGGACGCCGCGAGAAAACAAAAGTGGATTAACGCTGTTGAAAACATTGATTTTTCTCATTCAAGCAGGGAAGCATGGAGTTTCCTTCGAAAGCTGGGTGGCTCAAACTCAATTACTCGTGCTAACAACGAAATAAATCCAGAGGACATTGCAAATCACATAGTAAACATGTCTCGTTCTTCTATTAATCGCCTTCATAAGAGAACAATTAAACGTAAATTAAGAGAAATGAAGCGCAATAGCTCGTCTCCATCGAAGTATGCGAACTCTTTTAGTAGCGAAGAACTAGAATCAGCTCTGTCCCAAACAAAAAACGGAAAACAGCTGGCTATGATGGCATTTTTTCCAGAATTTCCTAAAAATGCTGGAAAAAAATGTAAAACAGTGGCTAACTAAATTTTTCTCGAATATATGTGTTATTATGGTTTTCCATATTATTCACTGTTTGTGTGCTTTTGTCACTTTTGACAAAAGCACACAAACGCACACAGTAAAGATCCAACATATGAATTCAATGCACAAATAAAAACTATCATCAACAAATCTATCAACATATTAACTGATAAGAACATAAGGTATAACAAAATGATAAAAGCAACAGCACCAAGTATAAGAGGATTACCAAAAATACACAAACCAGATACACCGATAAGACCATTAATAAATTTCACCACAGCACCAACATACAGAATAGCGAAGTACATAAACAAACTATTGAAATATCACATAAAATTTGATAACAGTTATTCAGTCAAAAATAACACAGAATTAATCAATCGAATAGAACCAATAATAATACCTCACAACGCAAAATTAGCATCGTTTGATATAACCAATATGTATTCTAACATACCAATAAAAGATACAATAAATATAACAAAAAATATGTTAATAAAAAATGGTTTAAACCCAACAGATACACAAGAAATAATAAATATAATAACCGAAATAACAAAACAAAACTATTTCACACATAACAATGAGTATTATCAACAAACAGAAGGACTACCTATGGGAAGCCCACTATCTGGAACTTTAGCCGAAATATATCTCAATGATTTTGAAACAAAATATATACATAATAACTTAAATTCACACAAAGAAAAAATCATTTATTGGTATCGCTACGTTGATGATATAATTTTATTATTCAAAAGAACAAATAGACAGCTTAATCTATTACACCAATACATAAACAACATAGAACCTTCCATTAAATTCACGTTAGAAAATGAAGAAAATAACACAATAAATTTTTTGGATTTATCAATCAAAAAAGTAGATTCAAAAGTTCAAAACACACTTTCAAAATATTTCGAAAACCAACCCAAACGGATAAAACAATAAATATTAAATCACATCATCCATACCAACATAAACTAGCTGCCTACAACCACATGATCAATAGATTGAACAATATACCTATGAACTTATCAAGACGAATTAAACAACATAAAATACATAGCCAGTAAAAACGGATATAAAAACGAAATAATTGACACATTAAATAGAAAATATAAAAACAAGAAAAATTTGCAAACCCTAACAACATTGAAGAATGAAGAAAAATTAGCAGGTAAAAAATACGTAGGCGTAACATACAATAAAACAACATTCAAAATAATGCAAAAAACTTTAAAAAAATATGGATATATTGCAGCTTACAAAAACAAAAATAAAAAATAAAATACCTAAAAACCAAAAAACCCAAACCTTAGACACAGGTGTTTATAAACTTACCTGTGACGACTGCAGTAAATTTTATATAGGTCCACACCACACCAATGAAATTAACAGAAGCGATCCAAAATCCAGATATTCCCAACATTTAAAAATAGAAAAACACAAATACACCAATATCAACACAAATTTAACCATATTACATAAAAAAAGAAAAGGACAACATCTAGATAGATTGGAAGAAATAGAAATATATAAACATAACAATAACAACGTTTTAAATGATAAAATCAACACTAAAACTAACAAAATATATGACATAATAACAAAAAATAGCAGTTGAAATAGTATATAAGTAATAGTTTAAGCAAAAATTGAAATAATAATTTAAGAACTGAGGATGACGTAAGTCGAAATCGATATTCTATAAAATAAAAAATAAAATTCAAATTGTTACTATAAAGAAGTTTATATTCGCATGGAGGGATCAGTTTTTATTATTTTTTAATTTTTTTCTATTTTTTTGATCCACGGGTGTGACAACCCCGCGTACTCCAGTCCCTGCTATTGGCATATGAGTTAACGTGAGATATCACATACCACTGGCAATAGCAGTGAGATATCACTAGCCAAGGTGATACCTTAGGGGTGCTGGCGGATGAACTGTATTCAGTCAACGGTAGCACTCTCAATCTTAGCTAATGAATATTCCTTGATGCTGGAACGCTGTAGCTTGGAAACGAGCCTTCATATAACTACATATCTGAGCTTTAGTCATTGAAAAATATACTGCGTCCCATAATTAGGGATTATGCCATTGGCTGGACTATTGGCAAACCAATTTTAGTTTTGTTCCTGCAAAACAAAACAAACTTGTAAAACAAATTTGCTTTTTATCTCTTATTTTATTTTTATTTTCCCTATCCTATCACGAAATATTGGCCTATGTCATATTTTATCAGTGATAGGATTTATGGTTTAGTTATCCATTACTTAACAAAAAAATATTAAAAAAAAACAGATTTGCGTCCATTAACATCCTTAGAATGCATGTTGTTGTGGGACCTTGGTCTTAAAAGGTTTTTATGTGTTGTTGTGACACATATTGTAATGCCTACTACACATCACATTTTATTAAAAAAAAAAAAAATATATTATTATTAATAAAATAAAATATTAAAAATAAACAGTAAAAAGTATATTTTTAAATATTGCATTTTCTCGAATCTCCTAGAAACCGGCAATCCACCAAAACATTTTAAGACTACGAAAGTGATAGCGATACTTAAGCCAGGTAAACCATCCAATGATCCAGGAAGCTATCGCCCGATTGCCCTTTTGAGCACCTGCTATTAATTGCTAGAACAGCTCATATACAATCGTAACGCACCGATATTGAATGACGAGATTTAAGTCGAACAAGCTGGTTTTCGTCCTAATCGCAGTTGCACTGACCAACTGCTCGCTTTAACATCCTATATCGAAGCTGGGTATCAAAAACAACTAAAAACAGGCGCAGTATTCATCGATCTTACTGCAGCATATGACACGGTCTGGCGAATTGGGATTATATATAAGCTGTTCGATGCAATACCTTGTGGCACTATCTCGCGTTTAATTAACAACATGCTGAGTAATCGTGTATTCAAAGTTCATCTAAATAATTCCTGTAGTAGGTCTAAAATGCTTAACAATGGTATGCCACAGGGTGCCATTACTTTTTAATTTGTACATCCATGACTTCCTGACACAATATCAAATAAATTTGGTTACACTGATGATCGGACCCTGGCCACTCAAAACAAAGACATGGGTGTCTTGGAGGATTTGCTCTCAACTAACCTGGCGATAATGAATGACTATTTTCGAACGTGGGGCTTATTTCCTAATCTAAGTAGAACCGAGAGCTCTTGTTTCCACTTAAACAACAAATGGCAAAATACGAACTATCAATGTTATTTGACGGCACTGTCATTAAATACAATCAACAGCCAAAGTACCTGGGCATTACTCTCGATAGAATTCTTTCTTTTAAACTCCGTCTAGAAAATACGTCAAAAAACTTAAAACGAGAAACAATATATTGCACAAACTGGCAGGCTCGACATGGGGTGCTGCTCCAGCTACCCTCCGCACAACTGCTCTAAGTCTGGTTTACTCAGTGGCTAAGTATGGCTCACCAGTCTGGTTGAATAGCACACATACTCAAAAAGTTGACTGCCAGCTGCATGCCACGATGCGTACTATAAGTGGTACTATCAGATCCACCCCTTTACCCTGGCTTCCTATGTTAAACAATATCGCTCCACCTGCACTCAGACGTTCGCATGCTCTCATGCGTGAGCACAAAAAGGTAACCAACAAAATCACGTTACCCTTGCACGAATATTACGGTGACCACACTCGTTGTCGATTGAAGTCAAGAAAGCCTCCACATAAAACTGCCAGCAACCTGCTGGCAACTAATTTTAATATCTTGGATGCCTGGGACACCTCCTGGCATCATTACAACACAACTGATCTTTCTATTACTAACTCGACTTCTTCCCAACCTGGTTTCGATCTAACTTTTACTTTTTACTTTTTTACTAAAAGACGCGCAATCAAATAGATTGTAAGTTCATTTAATGTGTATCCATGTTTTGTTTTAGGTAGATTTCATAGAAGAGTCTACCTATTTTAAGTTTAATTTTTAATGTGTCACAAAAAAACCATACGCTAAATAAAAATAGCTGAATTCAAAATGCCGGCGCACATTTTAATTATTTTGTATTATTTTCTTTAATTTAGATTTTGCTTGATTGAATAATTGTGCTTTATATTTTGCAAGTTTAAGCATATAATTTCAACAGTAATACCGCATTCACAGCGACATAGCAAATTAGTAGATAGTATATTATAATTTGCATCTTGGCATATTTAATATGAGTTTAAAACGTAGATTGTAATTTGAATCGTAAGTATTTGAATCGTTTGTAATGGTAGTAAGCCTAGATATCAAATTAGTTGCAAGATTTTAAAATAAAAAGTGTTTACAGCAAGATTTAAATTACATCTACTAATTTGCTATGTCGCTGTGAATGCGGTATAAATCAACTGTAGTGATAAGTTAGTTTATGTAACGAACAAATTAAAATATTACTGTTTATAATATAGTTTATAATATAGTGCCAAATATCAAATATAGAAAACGTCACTCCTGAGGTTTAGTTGATTGGATGAGTTAAGCAAATTCAAAAATAGTCGTCTTTCTGTCGGTTAGCCGTCATGACCGAAAAAAAACCAGAAAAATAATGGAGTGTTTTCAAAAATGGTTATTTCTAAAAATAGGTTTCGTGAATGGTAAGAGCCAAAAAGACGGTAGGTCCGATAACTGTACTATTCAGTGTGTCCAAAAAATCATTAAGTGGTGTCAAACAAAAAAGGTGTATACTGTTTTGCTTAAAAACGTTAATTTTAGGTGATTATCAGTAGTATAATTGAAAGTGGAGAGATCTTGGCTATCGATATCTGTATGTAAGACCAAGAACTTGATTATGTATATGTATATTGATTAGTGTATTGTGTAAAAAAAACCGTTAAATGTGTCAAAAGAATGATTTTCATACATCTTGTTACCCAATTTGTTTGGCAAACATATGGGAAATATTTTGGACTAGAAACATAAAAGTAATTTTTTGGATGACATGAAATGTCATTGAACATGAAATATGAGAGAATCCAACTTCCAAATAATAGGAACAGTTGGCAAATATTATATTGTATACCATGTTGCATCCGCAAGTTGGTTATTAATTTCTAATCTAAGAGTGTGACAAGCTCCAACTCCACTTTCTGCTATTGACATATGAGTTAACGTAAGATATCACATACTAATGGCAATAGCAGTGAGACATCACTAGCCAAGGTGATACCTTAGAGGATACTGGTGGATGAGTCCTATTCAGTAAATGTTGGCACCCCAGTCTTAGCTATGGAATATTCCTTGATGATGGTACGTTATTCCTTGCTCGATGAAAGGAGCCTTCATATAATTCTATGGGTAGGCTTTAATCATTGAGAAAGATTGTGCTCTTCATGAATCATGATCAAGGAATTGACCACTAGCTGGATGATCGGCAACCCAATTTTATTTTGTTCGTGCAAATTTTAAAAAAAAAACTGCTTTTTGCTAAGTTTATTTTAATTTCTTTCATTCTGCTATCGGTGAAAACACGTGAAATCGTCCAGGTTTGGAAACGAGGTTGGAATTTTGTATATTTCTCCGCATGGAAGGATCAGTTTTTATTGTTTTGTAATTTTTTTATTTTTTATCTACGGGTGTGACAACCCCGCGTACTCCAGTCCCTGCTATTGACATACGAGATAACGTGAGATATCACATATCACTGGCAATAGCAGTGAGATATCACTAGCCAAGGTGACATCTTAGGGGTGGAGGCGGATAAACTGTATTCAGTTAACGGCAGCACCCTCAATCTTAGCTGTGAAATAATCCTTGATGATGAGACGCTATTGCTTCCTCGAAGAAACAAGCCTTCATAGTTCATAAAACCATTTTTGGGCTTTAATCATTAAGAAAGACAGTGCGTCACAGGAATATGCCACAGGGAATATGCCACCGGCTGGATTATTGGAACTACATTTTTGTTTTGTTTCAGCAAATTTTTGTAAAAATTTGCCATTTACTTTTTAATTTACTTTTATTTTCTCTTTTCTATCATAAAATATTGGCCTATGTCATATTTTGTCAATGATAGGATTTATTGTTTAGTTATCCATTCTTTAACAAAAAATATAAAAAAAAAACAAAAAAAAGAAAGATTTACGTCCATCAACACCTTTGAACGTATGTTGTTGTGGGACCTTGGTCTAAAAAGGTTTTATGTGTTGTTGTGACACATATTGCCGCAGGAGGGATCGATCGATCGATTATGATCAATGTTGATCTACGGGTCTGACTACCCTGCGTACTCCAGTCCCTGCCATTGACATATGAGTTAGCGTGAGATATCACATACCACTGGCAATGGCAGGAGATGTCATTAGCCAAGATGATATCTTAGGGTGCTGGCGGACCTGCCGCAGGAGGGATCGATTTTGATCGATTATGATCAATGTTGATCTACGGGTCTGACTACCCTGCGTACTCCAGTCCCTGCCATTGACATATGAGTTAGCGTGAGATATCACATACCACTGGCAATGGCAGGAGATGTCATTAGCCAAGATGATATCTTAGGGTGCTGGCGGACGAACTTTAATTAGTCAACGGCAGCACTTCCAGTCTTAGCTGGGCAGCGTTCCGTAGCGGTACCGCTCATTAGCTCTTCCGAGGAATCGAACCAACACGTAGTTATGTGTGGGCTTTGTGCCTCGATTGAAGTGGTGGGCGGTGCGTCTGGGGTGCGCTGCATCAGCTGGATTATTGGCATTTAGTTTTGTTTTGTTTTCTGCAAATTTCTCACAATTTGTTTTTCACTTATTATTTTGTTATTATTTCTTCATCTTATCATGAAATATTGGCATATGTCATATTTTGTAGTATGATAGGATTTTTTACTTAGTTATGCATTTTAAAATAAAACACAAAAAAATAAAATAAACATTTTGATATATATATGGCAGTACAACCGAAAAAAAATAAGTCTGCAAGTGGTAAAGCAAATTTGCGCAATCCACCCGCCCATAAAGCGGCATGTCCACGGAATTTGCAGGGACAAAACATATATGAATCAATAAAAAATTTTAAAATACATGTTCAAAACATCTGCGGATTGAACGCTAACCATGACCACGTGCAACATCATCTTGAGCACGACAAACCGAACATTCTATTCCTTACAGAAACACAAGTTTCTGAAAATTTTCTCTTTATAGAATCGCTTAATTCCAAATATAGGCTCGAATCAGCTTTCAAACTCCATCAGGGCGTATGCGCATTCATTCATGAGAGTGTTGCGTACACGCGCTTTCCAAATTTTGAACTACACGGTGACGGCTTCAATACAATGGTTTTAAAGATTTGTCTTCCAGAAATGACTTTTTTTACAATAGCTTTATACCGGTCCCCCAACAAACGTAACCCAAACTTTTTTAATATACTGACAAAAATTATGGACGAGATTAGAGCAAAGTCCCCTAATTGTGAAGTTATCGTTACCGGTGACTTCAACGTCCACAACAAATCATGGTTGGAATTCTCCAAATCGACCGACGATGTTGACAATAGTGGAAAACTGGCAGAAATTTTTGCCGCGTCTCAGGGCCTATTCCAAATTGTAAAAAGCCCGACTTTCACTCCCCGTAATGGCGGTGATAATAGTTTTCTACTAGATCTCTATCTTACCACAATGCCAGATATTACGAGTGTCGATGTTGCGAAAGGTAGTATTGGAAATTCTGATCATTATTTAATCTCATCAGTTATCAAAACTGATTTACTTAAAACTACAGCTCCCAAACCCCGTAAAATATTTCACTACTCAAAAATGGATAAGAGTGGTCTTCAAAATTTTTTCCATGGTTTCCCTTTCGACCGTCATTGTTTTTACACTGACAATGTAAATGTTTCTGCTCAAAACTTTACAGAAACCATCCAATTTGCTATAAATAAATTTGTCCCTTTCTCCATAGTAAAACCCAAACAAAAATACTTGTATTCGAAAGCTGCCAAAACGGCACTTAGAAACAAACGTAGATCATTTAATATTTGGATTCATAACAAAACTCCCACTAATCGATCCCAATATCTAAAGGCCAACAAAATATCTAATCAGATTATCTCAAACGAAAAGTCCGAAATTGACAGAGCGAAAGCCTCAAAACTTACGTCTATGTCTGTTTCTGACAAGAGTTTCTACAGTGCCATTAATTCTTTAAATTCTGGTACAAAATTTTCTATTCCCCCTATTATTGATGGTGATTTAATCGTCAATGATCCCGCAAGAAAAGCTAACTTGTTCGCTGAACGCTTTGCTCTGAACTCCACTGTTTTGGAAACTCCTAAAGAAATACCCCAAATCCAGTCTTCAGGAGTTAATATGAATGAACTTCACTTCAAACCCAAAATAGTCGCTAAACTTTTAAAGGGGTTAAACATCAACAAAGCATCAGGAATGGACAATATTCCACCCATTATTTTAAAAACCTTTTCCAAAGAACTTGCACCAACTTTAACTAAAATATTCTACCAATCCTACAAATCTGGTATATTTCCCTCGTGCTGGAAGTTGGCAAATGTCCAGCCCGTCCCCAAAAAGGGACCAAAATCCGATATCTCAAATTATAGGCCAATAGCTTTACTATCGGTCCTATCCAAAGTCTATGAGCATTATATTAATACACATATTTCAAAATTTCTGGAAGAAAATCATTTAATATCCGACAGCCAATACGGTTTTCGAAACAAAAGATCAACTACCGATCTATTAAACTATGTAGCGCATTGTTGGAACAGCATACTTGATAAAGGTGGTGAAACATACGTTATCGCTTTAGACATCTCCAAGGCATTCGATCGAGTCTGGCATGCCAACTTAATCAACAAGCTCGTTGCGTACGGTTTTCATCCCAATGTTGTGAAGCTGATTCAAAATTTTCTATCCGACCGACACATTTCGGTAACCTTAGACCAGTGGCGTAGCGACATAGGGGTTTGTTGGGGTTCAAACCCCCCCCATTGAAATTTTAAAGTTTCTGTAATCTAGAAGAATTGCTCTAATATTCTAATATTAAGATTTTTTCCCTGGTATCTTACGAATGAATTGAACAGTTGCTTTCTTTTCGTTCCTCAGAACCCCCCCCTTCTCTCTTCCTGTCAGGCCTGACGCCAAGGGAGAGTTTTGGGGGTTGTGACACCCAGTGGCGTAGCGACATACGGGTTTGTTCGGGTTCAAACCCCCCGCCATTGAAATTTTAAAATTTCTGTAATCTATAAGAATTGCTCTAATATTCTAATATTAAGATTTTTTCCCTGGTATCTTACGAATGAATTGAACAGTTGCTTTCTTTTCGTTCCTCAGAACCCCCTCCTTCCCTCTTCCTGTCAGACCTGAAGCCGAGGGGGGTTTTGGGGGTTGTGACACCCTCCCAAGAATTTTCCCATTCGGCAAATTCGGCATTTTTACTAAAAGAATTTTCCAATTCGGCAATTTTACGATTTTATTAAAGTTAAGTTAAGTTTATTAAAGTTATTTAAGCAAACATTTAAATTTTCGCAGCGATTCCCACTTTTTGCTCAGTATCACTTATTTATTTTCTTTGTCATTCGGCAAATTACGATTTTAAAATCTTTACGGCAACTCGACTTAAAATAGCCGAAGCAGAAAAATCTGGATGAATGACTAATACATTTTTAAATAAAATCAATAATTTATATAAATAAATTATTGTAATTATAATCAACGGAACAAACTTTTTTGGTATATATTTATTATAACATGTTTCGAATGTAAACATTAATCGTCAGATTACCAAAATCAGGCGTAGCGATACACGGGTTTATTCGGGTTTAAACCCCCCCATTGAAATTTTAAAGTTTCTGTCTTCTAGAAGAATTGCTCTAATATTCTAATATTAAGATTTTTTCCCTGGAATCTTACGAATGAATTGAACAGTTGCTTTCTTTTCATTCCATAGAACCCCACCCTCCACTATGTTGTCATAGTGATAGCACACATACTCACTAGCACACATACACAAAAAGTTGACTGCCAGCTGCATGCCACGATGCGTACTATAAGTAGTACTATCAGAACCACCCCTTAACCTTGGCCCTGTGTTAAGCAATATCGCTCCACCTGCACTCAGACGCTCGCATGCTCTCATGCGTGAACATAAAAAGGTAACCAACAACATCACGTTACCCTTGCACGAAGATAACGGTGACCACACTCGTTGTCGATTGAAGTCAAGAAAGCCTGCACATAAAACTGCCAGCAACCGGCTGGCAACTAATTTTAATATCTTGGATGTCTGGGACACCTCCTGGCATCATAAATACAACTGGCCTTTCTATTACTAACCCGACTTCTACCCAGCCTGGTTTCGATCTGCCACGTCATACCTGGACTACACTAAACCGAATAAGAACGAATCATGGACGTTGTGCTGATTCTTTCTACCTGTGGGGCATTTCAGAGTCCCCTGAGTGTGACTGCGGCGATCCACAATAAACCATAAAACACATTGCAACTGTGGCGACATCTAAGACATCCATTTGGCAACTCCCGATGTAGTAGCATGGATAGACTCGCTCGATGTAAACATCTAATATTCAAATGTACTGCCCAATGTTCAAATATTTTACTTTTTACTTTTTTACTAAAAGACGCGCAATCAAATTGAATGTAAGTTCATTTAATGTGTATCCATGCTTTGTTTTAGGTAGATTTCATAGAAGAGTCTACCTATTTTAAGTTTAATTTTTAATGTGTCTCAAAAAAACCATACGCTAAATAAAAAAAAATAGTGATACAATAATTTGGAAAAAATAACAAATATTATGTCAAAGGTAACTTGTTCCACATATTTTTATTTCAAAATTTATGCAAATTCGTAATTTCAATTTAGAATAAACATTTTTTTTTAAATATTTTACTTGCGGCGAATAAAAAATAGTATATGATGCACGGACATAAGCTATTTTGGACTTAATGTGAATGCAACTCCACATACGACCAAAATCTTTAGCTTTACGTCCTAGCATCATAATGTACTATTCTGGCATCTTTTATTTATGCCCACTGGTCTACTATTTTATCTACTATTCTTTCTTTATGAGTACATCTGTAGCCCTATTCCTGTACATCGTGAAATAGGATTTGAGAAATAAATTACAGCAATTTTTTCATAACTAGTATTCCGTGCCGGAAATAACAAATAACAATTTCGTAGATCGGACAATAGATAAGATCGGACAAAACAAAGTGTCCTGGAAGTTGTTCTAAATACAAAAGAAAATTAATTGTGTTAGAATAGTTAAAATGATATCTAACGCCTTGATATTTTAAGGAATTTGATTAATCAGGAAAATCATTTTTCATCCCTTCCTTGACACAGGTTTGAGGCGAATCAATAGGTAAAGTGTCATTCAGTTTCAAATAAGTTTAAATTTCAAAGTCACTAGCACAAAAATTTCTATTTAAAAATAAAGAAAATTATCATTTTTTAAAGTTAATAAAGAATTATTCGAAATTTGCTTTTTTAAAGTTAATTAAAAATTATTCGAAATTTGTTTTATGAAAGTTAATTAAAATTATTCGATATTTTTGTTTTATATTGCACCAACTCTCACATAAATATTTTATAAATCCTATAAATCTGGTATTTTTCCATCCTGCTGGAAGTTGGCCAATGTCCAGCCTGTCCCAAAAAAGGAACGAAATGTGATATTTCAAATTACAGACTAATAACCTTACTCCCAGTCCTGTTTAAAATATACGAGCAATATATTAATTCACACATATCCAAATTTTTGGAGGACGTAATCGCATTAGACATCTCAACAGCATTTGATCGAATCTGGCATGCCAACTTGATCAACAAGCTCGTTGCGTACGGTTTTCATACCGCAGTTTTGAAGTTGATTCAAAATTTTCTTTCTAACCGATACATCTCAGTATCTATAGATGGCTTTATTTCTGAGTCCAAATTAACTAACGCTGATGTACCCAAGGCTCAGTTTTATCTCCCACTTTATTTTTAATTTATATCAACGAACTGTTGCAAATCACCAAGAACCCAATAAACAGTTTTGCAGATGATAGTACACTGCACAAGTCATTCGTCCCCCTATCTTCAAAGGGTAAATGCATGAAGAAATAAATCCCGCCCGGAGAGACGCTGCCATAAATGTAAACGAGGACTGAAAAAAGTCGCCGATTGGGGTGACAAAAATTTGGTCATTTTTAATTCCACCAAAACACAGCTATTGATTGTTTCCAGATCAAAGACCGAGTTTCCCAATGATATTTCAATTAATATGTGTAACGACCAAATAGACGAATGACTTACTCAGGAACGATCATATCATGGGCATGGCAAAGAGCGCATCAAGAAAACTCGGCCTCCTCAATAGATGTAAAAAATATTTTTCTCTGTATCAATTACTCCACATTTATAAGTCCTATATTCGTCCCTGCATGGAGTATTGTTGTCAAGTTTGGGGCGCTGCATCTGTTACCATCTTGGGCCTTTTAGACTCTGTTGAAAAGCGTGCTATACGAATTGTTGGTGATCGAAATTTAACATTAAATCTTGATTCCCTACAACATCGTCGCACTGTTGCTGATCCCGTTGTTTTTTATAAATATCGTCACCAGCAGTGCTCGGATGAAATTAGATCTATAATGCCTCAGACATCTTCTTTTCCTTGTTCAACTCGTTAATCTGTTTGTGCAAATAGTCAAACTGTCGGGATTACTCACTGCCCCAGTAACAAAATGCAAAGGGATTTCTTTGGGCGTACATCGTACAAATGGAATGCTTTGCCTGAATTAATAGTCTCGAGTGCCTTCAATCCACAAAGATTTAAATAAAACGTCCACCAACACCTCAAGATGCATGTTGTTGCGGGACCTATATGGTCTTAAAAGGTATCTATGTGTTGTGGTGACATATTTTGTAATTCCTACTGCACAACACTTTTTACTAAAAAAAAAAATATTGTAAAAATATTTTTTTTTGAAATAAAAATTATTCGATATTTGTTTTCTTAAAGTTAATTAAAAATAATTTAAAATAGTTAAAAAAAATCATTAATCTATTTTTTAAAAAATTATTAATTAAAAAAATTAAAATTAAGGAAACATTAAAATGAAGTATCTATTATTGTAATGAATTATTAATAAAACTAATTAGTTGGTTTATTGGGTTAAACTATTAAGTCTTATAAAATAATCCTTGACCCCCCCCAATGGAAAATTCTGGCTACGCCACTGCCTTAGACGGATATTCTTCTGAGTCTAAACTAATTAACGCTGGTGTACCCCAAGGCTCAGTATTGTCCCCAACCCTATTTTTGATTTATATCAACGAATTGTTGAAAATCACCAGCAACCCAATAAATAGTTTTGCAGATGATAGTACTCTGCACAAGTCGTTCGAGCCCCTTCCTTCAAAAGGTAAAATGCACGAACGAATTAATCCTGCCCGGAGAGACGCTGCCATAAACGTGAACAAAGACCTGAATAAAGTCGCCGACTGGGGTGACCAAAACCTTGTCAATTTCAACTCCACCAAAACACAGCTGTTGATTGTTTCCAGATTAAAGACCGAGTTCCCCAAAGATATTTTATTTAGTATGTGTGATGAACCAATAGGTGAATGTAAAAACATTCGTTTATTGGGTGTCACAGTTTCAAATGACCTACTCTGGAACGATCATGTAATGGCGATGGCAAAAAGCGCGTCTAAAAAACTCGGCCTCCTAAATAGATGCAAAAAATGTTTCACTCCATATCAATTGCTCCATGTTTATAAGTCCTATATTCGTCCCTGTATGGAGTACTGCTGTCAAGTTTGGGGTGCTGCCTCTGTTTCCATCTTGGCCCTCTTGGACTCTGTTCAAAAGCGAGCTATACGAATTGTAGGTGATCGAACTTTGACATCACAACTTGATTCCCTACAACATCGTCGCACTGTTGCTGACCTCGTTGTTTTTTACAAATATCGTCATCAGCAGTGCTCAGATGAAATCAGCGGCATCATGCCTCAAACTTATTCTTACCCCCGTTCCACTCGGCAATCGGCTGCCGCAACCAGTGAAACGGTAAAGATCCCGCGCTGTCATACTGGCAGATCGCAGAGAGACTTCTTTGTCCGAACTGCGTACAAATGGAATAGTTTGCCGGAACACTTAGTCTCAGGTGGCTTCAACCCACAGATGTTTAAAAAAAGCGTTAATCTACACCTCAGAACGCCAGTTGTTGTGGGACCCAGGTCTAGACCTAGGTCTTAAAAGGTATTTATGTGTTGTTGTGACACATATTCTAAACCCTATTACACAACACATTTTATTAAAAAAAAAAAAAAAAAAAAAAATATTGTAATTCCTACTACCCAACACATTTTAATTAAAAAAAAATATTTAGATATTAGAATTAATTGACATAAAAGAAACAAAATATTCCTAGTTTTCAGTTTTTTTAATCCTGTCTTAAGGTACAGGGTGATGAAAAATCAAAAAAATTGTTCGACCAATGGTGTATTGAAATGGCTTTACAGCAAAACCTACTGAAACGATTTTAATGTTATAGCTCAAAATGTAGGTACATGTTGAGCTAATAAAAATAGCAATTCAGATTGTATGACCTTGATGACCTGATTTAAAATAAACGGTAAATACCGGTAAAAAATTCAAAATCGATTTTCTAAATAGGCATAATTTTAACATTTTTTATTTTTTTAATATATGAATACACACGTTACTTACATTAACATTTTTAGGACACGATTATTTTTGTTTTTTTTATTAATTTTATTACAGCACGAATTAAAATTTTTCATAACAAAAAAAGTGCAGATAAAAAACCAAACAATTTTTTGGACAAATGTATACATACCCGAGCAGAAATTTGTCAGGGCTCAAATAGCGTCCTGAATCCTGATCAAGTTTGCCTTGGTACGGATCCGGCATTGGTAGGGCAGCTGATCATGAATGTAACGCTTTTTCCCTATCACGGTCTGATTAGGATAACCGAGTCATACCCAGATTGGGATAATCGGATCTGTTCCGGATCATACCCTAATTGTGATAATTGGATCAGGTTCTGATTGGGATAGCCGAACCAGTTCCTGATATATATTTATATACATATTATATATATAATTTAATTAAAATAAAATGAAAAAGTTACAATGGAAACACTTAAAACATA
Source organism: Diogma glabrata (assembly GCA_963693315.1). Classification (NCBI taxonomy): domain Eukaryota; kingdom Metazoa; phylum Arthropoda; class Insecta; order Diptera; family Cylindrotomidae; genus Diogma; species Diogma glabrata. The sequence continues at coordinate 268,985,620 of OY856186.1, forward strand.
TACCACCCCAATCACTATTATTATATTATTAAAGTCTTTCAGTCGAGAAGCGATAACTAAACCATAGATGAAACGTTTTTGACTATATACTTCTAAAAGGGATAATACTCTAGTGAATTTTAGTCAAATGAAATTTTATCAAATGAAATAGGGCTTTGATTAGCTGTTAAATAAGGCAAGCCCTAATAGATAAATCATATATAATTTCTGATATGGGTATGAGACAATTAAATAAGGCGAACCCTAGAAAGATATTTCATATCAGGCCTTGATTAGATTGGCTAACCAATTAGATTAACCCATGGGGTCAAATACGAGAAATCTAATCAGGGCCGGATATATCCAAATAAGGTTAACCCTAAATGAATATTCTAGATCAGGCCCGGAACAGGCCCACATCAGATTGCCCTAGTAGGCCATGCTCTTCCTCGACTAATCAGGCCCTGAACACGCCCCGACTGTATTCAGACCTAATTTCTACTCGGGCATATTTACTTCGTTTTGAAAAATTACTTCGGTTTGAAAAACCTAAGTATTACATTCACGAGCCAATAGTGAAATTCTTACCGCCACTTTTTTCATTCGAACTCATTCTTAAGAAGCAAAAAAAATGAATGTTTCTCTGCCGTCAGGCCGATCATCACTACCGTCGTTACAGAGAAAACCGCTGGAACAATTACAAAAATTATGGTTTCTAAAAATAGGTTATCTTAATGGTACAAGCTGAAGGGACGATGTGTTCGATAACTGTACCGAAAGTGTGAAAAAAAATTGTTGAGTGTGTCAAAACAAGAGTATGTGCATATTTTTTGCTTTTGAAACGATAATTTTAAGTGATAACGACAAGTGACATTGAATGTGGAGAAAGCTTGACGGTCGGCATTAGTATGTGAGACCCGGAGATTGATTATTGTATTATAAGTGTGTCACAAAATACCGTTAAGTGTGTCAAAAGAATGATTTTCATTTATTTTTTAACCAATTTTTTTTGAAAAACAAAATTAATTATTTGTATGACATGAAATGTAATTGAACATGCAATTGGACATGGAATATGGTTCTATCAAACTTCAGCTACTCCTTGATAGGAACAGTTGGAACATATCAAGTTGTTGCACAATAAATGTCGTTTTTTAACAAAAATTGTAATTATTAGAGATTTTACGGTCTGAAAGACCTAAGTATTAGACTCTCAAGAAAAAAGTGAAATTCTTACTCCCAATTTTTCGGCATTTCTCGACATTTTAGGTTATAACGATTCTAAAAATTTTTTTTCTAAAGATAGGTATACTCAGGACGATGTGTTCGAAAACTGTGAAAATATGTCAAAAAAATCTTCAAGTGTGTCAAAACAAGGAAATATGCATATTTTTTGCTTAAAAACGTTCATTTTAAGTGATAATGAGTAGTAACAATGAATGTGGAGAAATCTTGACGGTCGAGATTGGTATGTGTGACCAAAAACCAGATTATTGCGTTATAAGTTTATCAAAACATGTTGTCAAGTGTGTCAAAAAATGATTATGATTTATTTTTTTACCAAATTTTTTTGAAAAAAGTAAAATAAATTATTTGTATGACTTGAAATGTAATTGAACATGAAATTAGACATGGACATTTTTGATTTTGTTATAATTTTTGGAATATTTAAAGAATTTTGAAAAAAGTTTGTATTTTTGATTTTGTTATATTTGCAATATTTTTAGAATTTTGGAAAAAAATTGAATTTTTTTTTTAGAATTTTAGAAGATATTTAGAATTTTGAAAAAGTTTCTATTTTTGGTTTTGTAATAATATTTAGAATATTTTTAGAAATTTGAAAAAGTTTTAATTTTTGTTTTTATTATAATTTTTGGTTTGAAATAAGTTTGTATTTTAATTTTGTTATAATTTTTGCAATATTTTTAGAATTTTGGAAAAAGTTTGAATTTTTGAATTTGTTATAATTTTTTTAAATCATTTCAATCTTTTCCATCAATTCAATTAGGCCCCTTTTTTTGTCAAAAAAAAAAAAATTAAATTAATTATTTGTATGACATCATGGTATAACGAATATAAGGTATTCTTGACAGCTAATCGAAAATTTTGTGTGACGTCATCCGGCGTAAATATAAAGAAACAAAAAATGTTTTAATTTGAAAATTAGAGAAAACATAATTTTTACGTTACGGTTTTCCTTATTTTTTTCATTAACAATTTGTTTATTAAGTTTTCTAACTCTAAAGAACATTTTGCAGGGTAGGAAGTTCGATGTCCACGCCATGCTGCAGGGGTAATGCAGACAGAATTAGGTTGGTGTATCGGAGACAAGCAGAGAAAAACTGCTTAGTCTATTACGCTACATCACCGCGAATTGACGCCTTAAAACTTCTTATAACCTTAACATCATAACATAACCATTAACCAACGTTTGGGTTGGGACTGAGGTTAATACCATCACTCCGAAAAAAAAGCTTTGTTAAATTTGATAACCAAAAAAAGAATACCAGACACTAACAAAACAACAGAAGTTTTACCTGGACGTGAGAAAGAACCAAACTACCGAATCGGAACGTGAAACGTGTGCAGCCTGATCGCTCATGATGCTTTAATAAGCCTAGAAACAGAGACTGAGAGGCATAGGATGGATATCATTTCTCTGCAAGAAATTAGACAACCAATAATCGGAAAACAAAACTCGAATAGCCACTCTTTATGCAGTAGTGGTCATTCTTCTCGAAATGAATTTAGTACTGGTTTCCTTGTTGGTGCACGCATACAAGAAGCCGTGTTGAAATGCATCCTGGTCAATGAGAGGATTTGCTACTTAGGTGTACGCGGTACATAAAACAATATTTCTCTTATTGCCTTGCATGCACCTACTGAAGCTAAGACCGTCAAAATTTTCTACATAGCACTGGAGGAGGCTATGAAATCAACACCAACAATGATAATGGTGAGAGAATGACTGAGTTTGCATTATCAAATAATTTGAGAATTGCCAGTACTTTCTTTTCGCATCGATCGATTCATAAGCAGACTTATGTTTTTAAACCGATTTTAAACCGTTCCTTTATATGTGCAATTATTGGAAGTAACCACTTCCTTGTATGTTCTAAGATAAGGTTCCACTTTCAACGATCAATTCAACGATCTTTTACTCATTAGAGTATTTAAAAGTTTGTCTTTTAAAGTCCAATCATTTTCAGTGAAGTGTAAGGAACAAACTATCTTATAATAAATACGAACATTTTGTTTTTCCACATGATTCTATCCACTACAAATTGATTTATTTTTCTGGAAATTAAAAAACCTTATGTTTTGAGTATGATTTTTCACATTTGTTGAAAACTTTTGGTTTTAACGTAGTTCGGCATTTAAATTTGTATATGTTTTAATAGTAAAACAAATACTAAAGTTCATTAATTAATGAATGAATTAATTTCAATCATTTCATTAACTAATAAATTAACTTATAAATCATACTAAATATATTTTTAATTTAAAAACAATAGCTTTTCTCATTGATAATAACAACAAACGTATTATATAAAACTCTGAATGACGTCAATCAAAATCAAAATGGCATCGCTGTCACTCTAGTGAGAATACCTTATTTTCATTTTACCATGGTATGACATGAAATGTAATTGAAATTGCTGAACGCTAAATGGAGAGGTTTTTGAGCAGTTTGCTGAGTTATCATCTTTCCACTAAATTCTGTTAGTTTATGATCTGTTGTAATTTTTCGTCAACGTATTGATGTTTCGTGTTAGTTTTGTAATAAACTTCTAAACATAGATATAATACTTGTACTTTTAAAAAGAATTTTTTGTTTAATATACATACATCGCTGTCCAAAACTAAAAGCAATGTCCTCATAAATGTCTTTTGCCAAAAAATATATAAAAATCCTTAGCCCAAACCAAAGTTTTGATATCTCAGAGTCTTGAGATTTCAGACCTTCATATGTTTATATTGAATTTTTAATTTTAACTCAAAATACAAATTTACAATTTTTTTTATCAATTATTTAATTTTACATTACATTAGAGTTAGAATAACGTCTAACTAAGATGGTTCCATCATTTGTAGAAATGTATGAGTTGTATTGTATCTTCGTGTTTTAGGAATTGTTTTTAAATTGTCGTATATCTATCAGTTAGTTAATTTCATTTTTCAAGCATTTTTCAGTTAGTTAATTTCATTTTTCAAGCACCTGCAATCGCAACATAGAAAAAATGCATGCTATGTTGGAAAGCGCATGAAACTGCTGCCCAATTATACAACTTCAGAGGTGTTGGCATAACTTTGTCGTATTCTTTCTTAAGAATTGCTCTAGCTACTTCCCTTTTTACTGTTCTTCCAAATACATCCATCACAAGGTCCTTTACCATGTGATGTTGTATGAAAATGCCATTCACATGCTATTTTGTAGTCATTCAAATAATTCAGGATCGTAGAAAAATTCTTTTTATTTTTTTATTGTGAAGCAGTACCATCAAAAATATATTAAATAATTTTTGAAACTTTATGAAATTGTTGTTTTTGAAAAATCAACTTTAAGCTATCTATGAAGAGATTCACAACAACGCTGTCATAAGTAAGCAATCCGGTATTACAATCAAATAGGTATGTTGTAGTTTTTCATATTCATCCTTCTAATATATTACGAAAAAATGAATTGTTGCTTGTTTGTTGTTCCAATGGTAATATTGCGCTTCGTTTTGTATTATGAACGAGTAATTTTCTGCAAAATCGCAAGTCACACAAAATTCGTCAGGACCTAAATTTCGAAAACTAAAAAATAAATCAACCTAATTTTTCCTTTTAAAACATTCTTCCAGTTCATCGATCAGCTTATCGATTTCGAGCGATTTTGTACAGTCCAATAAATAGCAATTGGATGATGGTGTTTTACATAAAACAAAGGTGATACAGTCTTTATGTTTGTAAAACTTTCCTTTCGTAATCTGCGTAAAATTTAAGTTGTTGACCATTAATTTTATATTCTGATGCATAGTGCACACACACATACAGAATGTGTTTCGCTGCTACCAAGTTGTATACGACATTTAGACTCTAACATTGTAAATTTAGTAAGACCGATTACAATATTATTTAAATTTCCATTTTCTAGCTTCTGCTTAAATGCTACGTAAGTCCCTTTAACTGTGGAAAAAAGAAGATGTTTTTGATGTTTAATCTTATCTCCAACAATTCGGAAAAGCTCTAGGGCCGATTGTACGAACAACGATGGATAAAAACAAATTCGAGAATAAAGATATATCTTCATCCGAGAATTTTATTTTTCCTCGATTGTAAGAACACGGATAGAATTTTTTATATTTTTGTTTTTATTGCATTTTATGGCAGTATTTTTATAAGTAACAATACTTTTTATTTTACTTTTCTATTAAATAAACTTAATTATAAATTTAAAAAAACTATTTGAAAACTTAAATTATATAAAAAATATTATTTATTTTACTATTAATTTATCAAAAACAAATTTTAGAAACGCACAAATTTAAATTAAAAAAATATGGAGGGGCTGAAATCTCATGCTCTCAGATATCAAGACTTCGGTCTGGGTTAAGGATTTTGATATAGTTTTCAGCAAAAAACTTTTATGAGGACATGGTTTTTAGTTTTGGGCAGCGGTGTATATCAAAGATAACTCTTTGTTAAAGTATAAGTATTTTTTAACTCTGTTTAGATATGTATTACAAAACTAACACGAAACATCAATACGTTGTCGGAAAATTATAACAGATCATAAATTAACATAATTTAGTGAAAAGATGATACACTCAGCAAACTACTCCAAAACCTCTTCATTTAGCGTTTCGAGAAAATATTACAAAATCACAAATTCATATTTCTTTCAAAATTCCAAAAATATTGTAAAAATTTAATTAAAATTCAAACTTTTTTCAAAATTCTAAAAATATTGCAAAAATTATAACAAAATCAAAAATTGAAACCTTTTTCAAAATTCCAAAAATTAGAATAAAATCAAATATTTAAAGTTTAAACTTTTTCTAAATTCCAATAATATTCCAAAAATTCTTAAAAATTCAAACCTTATCCAAAATTTTAAAAATATTGCAAAAATTATTACAAAATCAAAAATAAAAACTTTTTTCAAAATTCCAAAAATATTTCAAATTCAAAAATTTCCATGTCCAATTTCATTTTCAATTACATTTACGTCATAAAAACAGCTACATTTTTTTTTCAAAAAATTGGCTAAAAAAATAAATGAAATCATTTTTTGACACACTTGACATTATTTTTTGACAAACTTATAATGCCATAATTCTCAATAATAATATTAAAATTTCATTTCAAACAAATAATTAATTTTGTTTTTTTCCGAAAAATTGGGTAAAAAAATAAATAAAAATCTTTCTTTTGACACACTTGACAACATTTTTTTACAAACTTATAATGCAATAATAATAATAAAATTTCATTTCAAACAAATAATTAATTTAGTTTTTTTCCAAAAAATTGGGTAAAAAATAAATAAAAATCTATCTTTTGACACACTTGACAACATTTTTTGACAAACTTATAATGCAGTAATCTAGATTTTGGTCTCACATACCAATCCCGACCATCAAGATTTCTCCAAATTCAATGTTCCTACTCGTAATTACTTAAAATGAACGTTTTTTAAGCAAAAAATATGCAAATTTCCTTGTTTTGACACACTTGACGATTTTTTTGACACACTTCCGGTACAGTTATCGAACACATCGGCCTTTCTTTTCCCATTGAATAAACCTATTTTTTGAAAAAAAAATTTTTGAAATCCCTTCAGCGGTTTTCTAGATTTCGTAGGTTGTGACGGCCGGCCGGCCGGCAGACAGACAATTTTTTTTTTGGTTTTTTAGAACCAGTAGGTCCTAAAACGTCAAAAAATGTCAAAAAAAGTGGGAGTAAGAATATCACTTTGAGCTCATGAATGTAATACTTAGGTCTTTCAGACCGAAGTAATAATCACAAATTCAATAACATGCTATGCGCATGTCATGAAAAAAAAAACAAACAAACAAACAAACAATTCTGACACCAGTTTTAATGATTTGTATATTCAATTCGAGTTCTAGATTAGGGCATCAGGGAATTAAAACAATGAATATTTAACGTTATATATTTAATTTGGTCAAGACTCTTAATCATTTTCGTATTCACATCAACATTTCATTTTTCATAATAATCTTTTACTATTATTTTATTCACCTAACTATTTCATAACTATCTTTTAATTTTACTGTACCACTGCTATATTATGACAAACTTGTGTCACTGCTAATTTAAACTAAACCGTATCACTGTTTATTTTGAAATTACTTTTGTCAGCTAGCTTAGATAAAAAACGTCAAATATTCACTTGAAAACATGCTTAATTTAGTAAACTATTTTATATGACCTATCGACTGACTGGCTTTTTCAATTTATCAGTCATATTGGATATTGATTATTATTATAAACTAGTTTTAATGAAAAACCGTAGACCTGCCTGGGAAACGAACCCGGGCTCTCATAACGAAAATGCAGCTAACACTTAACTATTCGGTTACTCGACTCTCCAAAGCAGTGAAAAAGGATTGATACGGTAGCGATAAATTTTGTAATGGTCACACAAATTTAAATTTCTATGCACCCGATCGGAAAGTGTTTTTAGTTCCTCACCAAATGGTAAATATGATCATCTAAATAAAAATCATTAAACTTTTATCACTATTTTCTTTTTTCATAATCGTAGTATGTAATCCAGACTATATTGATTACATCACATCAAATATTTTTAATATGTTTTAAAAAATATTTAAAACAAAAAAAACTCTTAAATCATAACATTTCCAATTGCTTAAAAAAATTATATACATATTCATAACATTCGTATTTGTCTCAATCTAATCAAGTTAATTTAATGTCTACTGTTCGAAACTATTTCTTATTTATGGTTATTAATTTTAAGTTCTTCTTAATAATTATTTTAAAATTTCAATTCTATTTTTTATGTCATTTATATGGTTTGATTTTATAAAACAAAAATAAATAAAAAATTTGAACTTTTAAATATTTATCACACAGTTGGTATTTAAAAACATCGTGCACAAACATTACGTTTAAGTATTTTGGTTGCAAAAAATTGAACTTACCGTTTTCACGTAACCATAATAATTAATAACACGCACACGCATATATATCCAATTTTTTACAATACAACTCAACTTACAGCTTTATAAAAAATTCTATTTTCACCAAAATCTTAATAAATTAACATATTCATAGATTTTATTCTATTAATAATTCAATAAGAAAAAGTTATAATAACAATCAATAAAATATTTGAACACATAAATTATAATAATTAAATTGCTATTTAGTTTACTAAAATGATTAATAGACTTATTGAAATCTTAAAATTTTTTAATATAAAGGACAAACACGTTAAATAAATATATATAGTTTGATTTAAAGTTAATAATGGAAATGTGGGTAATAAATTAAATATTACAAAAAATGTCTAAATTACTAACTAAATTTTATGATAAATAGATTTCACCAAACTTCTTCAAACATATATCATTTTATTTAAGTGAAGACGTTTAATGATATGTCAATTATGAAATTATATAGTTAAATTTGAATTCTAAATAGTGAAAAAAATTTCAAATAACTGAATATTGAAAAAGTTTGTTTTTCACATTATACTAATAATAATTATGAGAAAAACTATAACTCATTAATTTAAACAAAATTAATAAATCAGTTAAAATCACTTGAAAATTGTGAAAATAACGATTAAAACTTATAACAACAAAAAACCTCATTAAAAATTCTAATATGTATCAATCAAGATAAAAAAAATTGTGTTTGATTAGAAAATAGAATGAAAGAAAAATGAACAAATTGACATAGTTCAATCGAAAATTTGACAGATTGAGGTTATATTTATATTTGTTAGGTCATAAAATTAATGTGACAAATGATTATTAATGGTTTTCGTTTTATTTAAATGAAAACATCTTTTGTTTTTAAATTAGTAAAATTTAAATTTTTTTTATTTTTGTTGCCATGATATTTATATTTTGTGTTTCTGTTATTTCAACTAGAAATTTTGTATACTCACTTTTTTGATAAACATGGTCTTGATTGTATTTTAACACCACCACCGCATGATCTAGAACAAACACTCCATCTAGACCAAGGTCCCCATTTATAATTTAATTTTTTCTTTTTGTTTTCTCCCTTTTTACCATGATTTTTTAGGTCAGCATTTTCATTGGAAATAATTTTCTTAGTTGAAATTGATGGAACGATTATGTGCTGAAGGAATCTTCGTTTATGTAAATTATTTCGATTCGGTTTTACAATTATTGTGGTCATTGGCGGAACCGTTTTACTGGGAATGTTATCATCCTCATTTTCATATGAAAATGATGATATATTTTCACCGCTATTCGATAATGGATTCTGAAATTATTAAAGTTTTTTATATTTTTTGGTTAAACATTTTATGTGATTTACCTTTAAGTCGTAAACGTATCGATCATCATTTGAACCTAGAATTGTTTCTGATTTCTCATCACTTTCAAGCTTACTGTCAAGCAGCTTAACAAAATTTTGATCATTGTGTTTATAACTGTAGTTATCCTTTCTTTTTAACAATCTCATTTCTATTTTTTTCTCCAGCCATGCTTTGTTCCGCTGAAAACATAGAAATAATTTGTTTTAGATTCATTAATCTGATAACAATCTTATCCGAAAATTGAAAAATATAGATAGGTTAATAATAAGAAAATACATTAAAATTCCCGTTTATTTACTTTTTTTTTTTAAATAAAACACTATATTTCCTTAGTTGATTCGCTAAAGGCGCTCTGCTCTGTTCGATTAATAACAAAAATAGAATTAAAATTAATTTACCTAAATAGCGCTGCATTTAAATTTAAATTATTTTCTTTTTCGTTTGTTTTATTTTCTGTGGGTTAAATGTTTTCATATCCACACATCATTTGTTTTTTTTTTTTTGAAAATTAATGATTATTAATTAAATTTTTTTAAAACAGCATTTATTAAAATTTGATTCAGTTTTAAATTTTCCACGGTCGCTATAATAATGTTCATAAAAATTTTTTTGTTTTAATTCGTTAGTTAATTATGATTATCGATAGTAATGATATGGTGTAATTGTTAAAGAATTTAGTTTTTGTAAGTCATGTTATCTAGTTTATAAAATAAATTCTATTTCGCAATCCACGTTTAATGTTTTTATTACTATTATAGAAAGAATACTCGAATTCAAAATTAGGTATTCTATATTTATCAAGATATAGCTTCAACGCTCTGCCACTGATAATTGTTTCGATATTGATGACCAGAATTTAGGTTAGACTTAAAGATTGTGATAAAAAGTCACCTTTTGCCATTGAAATTAAATTTGTTAAAGATATAAATTTAGTAAAAATTCAATAACAAAGTTACCCTTGTGTTTCATATACAAACATTAAAACTCAATCTGAATAGAAGTGGATACACCCCTCACATTTCTATGCATCGCACTTATTTTTGGCAATTATTATTATTTTAAATTACAGTGTAATTCCACATACCTGTATTCGCTCTTTTGTCGTTAGTTCACTTAAGACACAATCTCTAGTTCCAATCACAAGTAAAAGTAACCTGAAAAAAATAAAAAAACATTCTAAACAGATTGCCAACATAAATTCAAATTGTGCAAAAACTCTTCTATTAAGACAAAAATAATAATGATAATTATCTATAGTCTTCATGGGAAATGTATTACATACATAATATTTATTTATATACATATTGTTTTCAATATCAGACACTGACACAATTTTCTCTATAAAAAAAATCAAAACGAATCCGGAAGCAGTCAAAACTTATTTTGATAAAAAACAAACAAAATTAATTAAGTTATTTTCAATTAAATTTAGAACTTCATTAATTTTAATTAATTCTAAGCTATTTTGTTCTTATATAATTTTCCAACGAAAATTTCAAAAAGAAAAAGGGTCAATGTTTTTTTGTCAATTTCCGTTATCTAAATTTGAAAGAAGTAAGTATGTAGACGAGAAAATGAAAAAAAATTTGGACAACACATTAATCGAACAGCAAAAAAACCATGTAGTAAGTCATAAAAATCACATTAAATATCAACAAGAATTAATTTATGTCTTTTTACTATAAAGTTTTTATTATGATAATATTGTTGTCTGATCATAAAATATGAATTAGTAATTTGAAAGTGTCATCAAAACATTTTGTTAATTTGTCAAAAAACACATTAAATCATTTTTGATTGATACATGACATGAGTTGAATAAATTTTTTAGTTTTAATATTTCACTCTTTCACTCACTGATAAAACATTGCAAAACAACCCATTTAAAGAATTTAAACACATTATGTATTAACCATGAAAACAATTACCAAAGACATCAATTCATTCCACTTATCATTATAACATAGCAACACCCTATAAATTTTATTAACCATGAAATTTCGTTTAATTCAAATTATTAAATGAAAAAAAATTTGAATCTCATCTCTCATCAAGAAACACCAAAATCTAATTTAACCCGTGTCATCATCATTCACTCATTTATGTACCCCATTAAAACAGTATTTTTTCTGTGTTTGTTTAAAGTCGTAAATAAAATAATTTGTATTTCATTTTTATTTATATGTAACTGAATTATTTGAAGAAAACTAATTATTATTTTCTTACCAAGTCCATAATATATGGTAACATTTGGGTCATAACTGAAAATAAAACATTTAAGTTTTTACTGTTTTATATTTATTTAATTAAAAAGAAAATTAAACAGTTTTTATAATTTTTAAAATATAGTGACAGTATTTTGATTTAAATTATAGGCTTATGTTCCAGTATAGAATCAAAGTCATCAATAACGACTTAAAGGGTTTAAAATATATAATCTAATCAAATAAATTATTCTTTTCCATTTATTAATATCAGTTTTATTTGTATGTTTTTTCTATAATAATAGTATATATTATTGTATTGTTTTTTAACATATAGCCTAATGAACTTAACCTATTGTCTAATGAAAATTTTCCTATAAAAAAGTTATCATTATTCAATTGGTATGATTCCAATTGGTCAAATTGTTTTGATTTTATTATTATTATTTACAAATTATAATCACAGTGGCTTTGATACGTTTTGTTCAAAAATCAAATTTTAAGTTAAATTCTCTTATTTCGTTTAGTTGAATTTGGTTGATTGTATGGGATGGGGTTATTTTTATCGTCAGGGTTTATTTACAAAATTTAATTTAAAACAAAAAAGATTTAATATTTTATTTGAAGAAAATGTTTTTATTGTATATAATACACAATTCTTTGTCAGAGAATATAGTAGTGTAATCAATTCGTGTGTAATGAATTTTGATACGTTTTGTTCAAAAATCAAATTTTAAGCTAAATTCTCTTATTTCGTTTAGTTGAATTTGGTTGATTGTATGGGATGGGGTTATTTTTATCGTCAGGGTTTATTTACAAAATTTAATTTAAAACAAAAAAGATTTAATATTTTATTTGAAGAAAATGTTTTTATTGTATATAATACACAATTCTTTGTCAGAGAATATAGTAGTGTAATCAATTCGTGTGTAATGAATTTTATTCTCTCGCAAATTTAAAATTTTCGCTCGTGCCTCGCTCAAATTTTAAACTTTTGCTTGAGAAATGAAAAAGTTTTTTTATTACACACTGATTGATTAAAATACTATTTCTATGATAGCATATGAAAACTCTATTTTCATCACGCTTAATGCCCTGTGAAAATGGGTTCTTCTTCCACTAGTGTAAAAAGAATAAGAAATTGTAGTTGCTATGGTTTTTCATATAATTTTACAAAGTTTTTTAAACAACGCAACCGTGAAAAATAGAATATGAATTTTGAATGTTATGTTGTCGATTTCTAATTTTATAAGTTTTAGTAAATAAAATATCGATTATATAGACTACCATAGGAAAAATTGCATTTCCTACGCGAGATAAAAACGTTTTTCGTTCGTTTCCTACGCTAGTGCGTCTCGTGAACAAACTTTTACTCACGAAAAAAACAATATTTTCATCTCTTGTAAGAAAATATACTATTATTATTACAGGGCGTTGGCCAGAAATGTTAACTATTTTGGATGACGCCTTTTGTAATGATGAATTCTAACAGTTCGTTTTTAGCCGTGAAATGTTTGTTGGCGTTTATTCTCCATGTTTAGGAGCATTGACGGGTTAACCAACCTCGAACCTTCACAACGGTCAATCACACCTTCCGATTAATTGCCAAAAGACCTATTGTTAACGGCTCTAATTATGTTAGTGTCCAATTTTAGTTGTGTTCTCCGTCAGTGTTTCTCAACCCTTGGTCCTCAGACGTTAGTGGTCCGCAGAAAATGTTTAGTGTTACGCGAATTGCTTTAAATTTATTACCAGTTACAATTTTATTTTATTCGAGCACTTTTTTTACTTTTCAAATCTGAATACTATTTAACAAATTAAATTTTTTTTCTACGATATGTAGCATATAAGAATTATATTTTTCTACTTCAAGCTACGAAAATGTGATTTTAATATATAGTAAAACCTATGTGAAAGGGCAACTTTTTCTAAGTAGTGACTGAAAATGTTTTCAGTCACTAGGACTGAAAGTAAATAAGTTTCTGTGGTCGCCTACAGGTGGTGGTTATTTAAAGGATTGAATATTTGATTGAATATATATTTTGATCGAATAGAATTGAAACTAATCATTATATAACTTACACACAAGTTAAAAATTAAACAAATCAAATTAATTAAACTAATAATGAGTGTGTTTTTTTCTATATCGGAGAAATCGGAGCGATAAAATAAAATTTGTATATCTGATCGTATAATGTTTTCCTCCGATAATATAACAGTCAGATATAAAATATATTCTCTGAGTTCTTTCCGCCAAAAAATAATTTATTAAATAAATAAATAAATTTTATTAAAAAATTTATTTATATTTGTTTTTAATTGAAACTTTACCTACAATTTTTTAAATTTATACTTTAAACGATGACTTCCAGTCGGTAAAAAAAATATCTGTAATATCTGTAAAAGTTTTTAGAGAAAATATATGAACTATTTTTATTATTTATATTATCAAATTCATCTACTAAACACTTACAAAACGACATAGCTAAATTTGACAGTGTAAAAAATAAACAAGATTGTATTTATATATAGTATTTTTACCAGTGTAAAATAATGTTATTATTGTGTTCGCCTGTTATTATTCCATCTGTAGGCGAACACAATAATAACATTATTTTACACTGGTAAAAATGCTATATATAAATACAATCTTGTTTATTTACAAACCGTTTACAAACCGTTCAGTCACGCAAAAAGAGACGTTTTCACCACTCGTATAAAAATCTACTATTTCATGCAGGCTTAATCCCTTGTGAAAATGTTTTTTCCCACTAGTAGTGTTATAATAATAGTATGTTTTCCTACAATAGATAAAAACCTTGTTTTTTTGTGAGTAAACATTTGTTCACGAGACGCACTAGCGTAGGAAATGCAATTTTTTCTATAATAGTGTATAATATATAATCGATATTTAATATAAATTATAAAATTAGAAATCCACAACATAACATTAAAAATTCATATTCTCTTTTTTCATGATTGCGTTGTTTAAAAAACTTTGTAAAATTATATAAAAAGCCACAGCTACTACAATTTGTTATTCTTTTTACACTAGTGGAAAAAGAACCCATTTTCACAGGAAGAAATTAAGCGTGGTGAAAATAGACTTTTCATATGCTCTCATAGAAAAAATCATGGGAAATATAGGGTATATGGGGGTAACTCGGATCTGGTCGAGAGTGGTTTCATTGGAAAGGTCTTGACGAGACAAGCTCAAAACAAGTGAAAAGCGGTCTCATCCCTGTAAAAAGTTGTAAGAGTCTAAAGTTTTTCTTTTTTGATGCATTTTTACACAAAATTCATTTAATTAAGTAACATTGTTTTTTAATTGAAATATTAGGTACTCACCGCATCGGAGGGGGAAAGGAAGGGGGAGGGGAAGGGGTTAATATAGAGTATATGGGGGTAGTTCGGATCGTTTCGAGTATGGTATCATTGGAAAGGTTTTGACGAGTCAAGGTCAAATCAAGTGAAAAATTTCCCGTTGTCTCATTCCTGGAAAAATTTGTTAGTGTTTAAAGTTAAGCTTTGTGATGCATTTTTTCTCAATTTTTCACCTAAGTAGCCTTGTTTTTCATTTAAAGAAACGAAGAATTATACAATATTATTCATCCCACTTTGGCTAATATAGGTTACCCGACCCGAATAAGGTGAATATACCCAAACCGATGCGAGCTAGCTATAAAGGATAATGCTTTCAATTGTACATTAATGTATAGGGTTATATAATTATTCACTTTTATATTAATTATTTGCCAAGGTTCTGCGAACTTGCAAGCCTTCGATCAAAAATATCCACCGCATTGGGGGGCGGGAATGGGAGGGGGAAGAAAGGGGGAGGGGTGGGGAGGCCAATGTGAATACGAATTAATACGGGTGAATACAATTAATATTCAATTTCGATGCCTATTTAATTATTTGGTATTTTGAAAACAAAATGACCTACAATGAAAGACATTAAATTTTATACTAATGAGAATTGAAAAACTAAATAACCATCATAAAAAAACTATTTTTTTGGAAATTCAATACAATTTAACTGTAGTAACATTTGCATTTTTCAATATGAGAGAGAGAGAGACATGCGCATTAGTTTGAATTTATTATTTTTTATATAATCAGAGCGAAAATGTTTTTGTTGATTTTTTTATAAAATACAATAAAAATATTTATAAAATACAATGAAAAAATTTATTTCAGAGTTTAACACAATCAAATAAATTATTTTATTGTGTTCCCCAGCCTTCACGCAGCAGAATAAAATTAAAATCTGTTTATTTTATTCTATTAAGACTAATAAAGCACACAAATATGGTTCTAAAAAAACAAAAATAAACCTATATTTACAGGTGTCGGAAGGATAAAACAATTTATATGATTATATTGTTTGAACTCTGAAAAACATTTTTTTGTTTGTATTTTACTAAACAACCAACAAAAACATTTTCGCTCTGATTATATAAAAATAATAAATTCAAACTAATCCGCATGTTTTTATAAACATGTACTCATAATAATACTCTCAATACTCTCTCGAATATTGACAAAGGCAAATGCTACTACCATTAAATTGAATTAAATTTCCATTGTGAAAAAATTAGTTTTTTTATGATTTTTGGTTTCTCAATTCTCATTAATATTACTAGTTAGAACTTTGATTAGTCTTTCATACCAAAATACCAAACCTTTTAATAGGTATCAAAACTGAATACAATATATTTAATTGTTTGGAATTAATGGTACAAAAATAATATAAAATTCATTGTTTATTTTTATTCGTTTTACTTGTTTTATCACTGAAGTTTAAAATAATTCAATTTAAATTAATACATATGTTACTCTATTGTAATTGGACCTTTGTTACTACTATATAAATTAATAAAATCTGCCCGGGATGCAATTTCCCCTTAACGAATCTTAAATTTGGGAATCTCATACGTTTTTTTTCTAAATTTATCCTAACATCCCAAAGGAAAGAAAAAATACTTAAACAAAAATTAATATATCTATAATCTTAAAATACATTAAATTACAACTGTTGATTGGTGATTCACTTCCAGCGTTGTTTTTAATTTTCAAAGTTTAATTTTCAAAAACTCAGCAGCATGAAATAGATCCTTTCGAGCGAGGTTTCTGGCACATAAAACTATTATTCGTATTTTTTGTGCCCCATTGCGGCGTGAATATTCCAATTTGTTCGTAATTCAAATAAAAATTATAAGGTGCTTTACGAACCAACATTTATTATACCATTTAATTAATAATAATTAATTATTTCCTTTACTAATGATCTTATAAATCAAGACGAATTATTTAAAAATTCTGGTTTATAAAAATTTATAACATGGAGTATGAAAAATTGGATGAAATTTGTAGCTAAAATCCACTGCGTATGAAACTTAATTTGATACGTTTAAAATAGATACAGTAATCTTAAATACATTTTGATATTACATTAATTGATATCTTACGAGGTATTTTATGTATATCTTGAAATTAACTCTTTCATTTTTTTTTTTTTAATTAAAACTCTATTGATAACAATATCGCACAATTATGATACACCGCATAATGTTAACAATTCAAAAAACTATATCAAAAAAACTGTATTGTTTTTTCCTTTAATCCAAATCAGAATGAATGTTGGAAAAAATCGAACCAATGTGATTTCTTGTTTTACATCTTCTCGTAAAAAAACAAATCGTGTAATACTAAAAATTCAACAAAGATTAGCAACGACATCTGTTCGTCAGAATTGGAAATAAAATTGAGTACGTTCGTTTGCTTTTTATAGTATATTCAAAATTTAACTAGCAGTTAAGTTTTAGAAAATTTTAAAATTATTATTAATGTAAAAATGAACGGAAACTAATGAAATACATTTTTATTGAATTGAAAACAAAGAGGAATTTGGTTTTATTATTGTTTTGCGATTATTGCGATCGTTACACCATGAATTCAAGGTAAAAATCAAGATTTCTACTCTTGAAATCACAAAAACGTCGCCATCCCCTCCATGACAGAAAACCACCGAAGCACTATTAAACTTAAACTAATAATAAAAATTCTAATAACTAATAAAAAAAATTATAATAACTATAGTAATATTAAATATAACACCTATTTAAATTCTAAAAACCGAAAACTAAATTTATAACTATAATAACTAATAACTAAGAATAGATGTTTAATTTATGAAAACTAATAATTCTAACAACTAAATTTAATTTTATACAAAAAATATATTGGAAAACTTAGGCTTGGTATATAGAAAACAGACGCTAGAGATTTCGATGGTAAAACCCGCAAAATCATGACTCGCAATCACCAACAATAGTAAAACCAATTCTCAACAAAAAAAATGGAGTTAGTACGCTGTAAATGTAAAAATGATGAAAAATGCAAAACGAAAAAAAAACAACGAACGCCCCAAAAAAAATTTTGTAAAAACAAACTTGTAAAGGAACAAAAAAACCACTGTCGCCGCTAATCTTTACTTCACCTTTCACAAAAATTCCTATAATATTGTATATAAAAATATAATTTATTTATTTAATTTCAGATATACTGAAATATATATATATACCTAAAATTAGTTATTGACGATAGCACCCCTAAAATATGTTTATTTATTTTTTTAAAAAAAATTGAAAAATAAAAAATATTCAAAAGAATGTTTATTTATCGGATGCACCGCACCGTCTTAACTTTGATTTATTTATTTTTTTCAAAAAAAATAAAAAGTATTTATTTATATCTTGATGTATTGCGTATTTAAAAAAAATTTATTTATTTAGTTACCTAAAATTAACTTAGATTTAAAAAAATTATTTATTTAATAAAAATTTTATTTAATTAATTTTCAAAAAATTTGTTTTATTTATTTTATCTTTATTTAATAAGATAAGAGATTCCCAAAATCAAGATTCGTCTGGAGACAATTGTAAAAAGTAAGTATGGTTACAATATCCATTTTGTTTAAATTTAAAATATCGCGTTCGCGAGCCCACTCCAACAATGCATGTGAGAACTGACTAGAAAAGCCCCTAACGACCAGATTCTACAGAACAGATTCTCCCCAACCTAATAAAACAATCACAACTGTCACGATTAGACACTAGGTCCATTTCTACTGACCCAGTTGTGCTTGTTTAACCTACAAATAAATTACAACTAAACCTAATGCGAAAGTTGAAGAACGCTCCCGAGCACCAGACTTCAAATCCTAAACTCTATGAAAAATTGTTTTATTGTAAAAGCTAAGTGGAAAAATGGAAAAGTTTTTTGAATTTGTATGAGGTGAAGCCTCTGATCCTGAAAGCAAAATATAATTGGTTCTTCTCTTCATTACACCGAAGAAGCCCCTGAGCAAAGAATGGTACTACTGGTTTGCACCTAAGTACAAACACAGCAACACCACTCCTCGTCCCTGAGGACTTCCTCGCCGAATGAAGAGAAGAAACCAATGTTCTTCGATCGCATAACCCCGATGGCCATAGGCGATCTAAGAACGACATCAATGTTAAAGAGTGAAGCTCTATGGATGGCTTTTTAGGCCTACCGCTGAAGAGATTTATTAAACCTAGTACACGAAAAAAAATTCCAAAAACTATTTATAAAAAAAAATATGTACAATGAAAATATGTACAATAAAAATATGTACAATAAAAATATGTACAATAAAAATATGTACAATATTATTCCAGAAAAAAAAATGAAAGAGTTAATTTCAAGATATACATAAAATACCTCGTAAGATATCAATTAATGTAATATCAAAATGTATTTAAAGTTACTGTATCTATTTTAAACGTATCAAATTAAGTTTCATACGCAGTGGATTTTAGCTACAAATTTCATCCAATTTTTCATACTCCATGTTATAAATTTTTATAAACCAGAATTTTTAAATAATTCGTCTTGATTTATTTTGAGAATTAAAACTCTATTGATAACAATATCGCACAATTATGATACACCGCATAATGTTAACAATTCAAAAAACTATATCAAAAAAACTGTATTGTTTTTTCCTTTAATCCAAATCAGAATGAATGTTGGAAAAAATCGAACCAATGTGATTTCTTGTTTTACATCTTCTCGTAAAAAAACAAATCGTGTAATACTAAAAATTCAACAAAGATTAGCAACGACATCTGTTCGTCAGAATTGGAAATAAAATTGAGTACGTTCGTTTGCTTTTTATAGTATATTCAAAATTTAACTAGCAGTTAAGTTTTAGAAAATTTTAAAATTATTATTAATGTAAAAATGAACGGAAACTAATGAAATACATTTTTATTGAATTGAAAACAAAGAGGAATTTGGTTTTATTATTGTTTTGCGATTATTGCGATCGTTACACCATGAATTCAAGGTAAAAATCAAGATTTCTACTCTTGAAATCACAAAAACGTCGCCATCCCCTCCATGACAGAAAACCACCGAAGCACTATTAAACTTAAACTAATAATAAAAATTCTAATAACTAATAAAAAAAATTATAATAACTATAGTAATATTAAATATAACACCTATTTAAATTCTAAAAACCGAAAATTAAATTTATAACTATAATAACTAATAACTAAGAATAGATGTTTAATTTATGAAAACTAATAATTCTAACAACTAAATTTAATTTTATACAAAAAATATATTGGAAAACTTAGGCTTGGTATATAGAAAACAGACGCTAGAGATTTCGATGGTAAAACCCGCAAAATCATGACTCGCAATCACCAACAATAGTAAAACCAATTCTCAACAAAAAAAATGGAGTTAGTACGCTGTAAATGTAAAAATGATGAAAAATGCAAAACGAAAAAAAAACAACGAACGCCCCAAAAAAAATTTTGTAAAAACAAACTTGTAAAGGAACAAAAAAACCACTGTCGCCGCTAATCTTTACTTCACCTTTCACAAAAATTCCTATAATATTGTATATAAAAATATAATTTATTTATTTAATTTCAGATATACTGAAATATATATATATACCTAAAATTAGTTATTGACGATAGCACCCCTAAAATATGTTTATTTATTTTTTTTAAAAAAATTGAAAAATAAAAAATATTCAAAAGAATGTTTATTTATCGGATGCACCGTCTTAACTTTGATTTATTTATTTTTTTCAAAAAAAATAAAAAGTATTTATTTATATCTTGATGTATTGCGTATTTAAAAAAAATTTATTTATTTAGTTACCTAAAATTAACTTAAATTTAAAAAAATTATTTATTTAATAAAAATTTTATTTAATTAATTTTCAAAAAATTTGTTTTATTTATTTTATCTTTATTTAATAAGATAAGAGATTCCCAAAATCAAGATTCGTCTGGAGACAATTGTAAAAAGTAAGTATGGTTACAATATCCATTTTGTTTAAATTTAAAATATCGCGTTCGCGAGCCCACTCCAACAATGCATGTGAGAACTGACTAGAAAAGCCCCTAACGACCAGATTCTACAAAACAGATTCTCCCCAACCTAATAAAACAATCACAACTGTCACGATTAGACACTAGGTCCATTTCTACTGACCCAGTTGTGCTTGTTTAACCTACAAATAAATTACAACTAAACCTAATGCGAAAGTTGAAGAACGCTCCCGAGCACCAGATTTCAAATCCTAAACTCTATGAAAAATTGTTTTATTGTAAAAGCTAAGTGGAAAAATGGAAAAGTTTTTTGAATTTGTATGAGGTGAAGCCTCTGATCCTGAAAGCAAAATATAATTGGTTCTTCTCTTCATTACACCGAAGAAGCCCCTGAGCAAAGAATGGTACTACTGGTTTGCACCTAAGTACAAACACAGCAACACCACTCCTCGTCCCTGAGGACTTCC
Organism: Diogma glabrata; assembly: GCA_963693315.1. Classification (NCBI taxonomy): domain Eukaryota; kingdom Metazoa; phylum Arthropoda; class Insecta; order Diptera; family Cylindrotomidae; genus Diogma; species Diogma glabrata. The sequence goes on from OY856186.1 coordinate 269,007,203, forward strand.
TCGCCGAATGAAGAGAAGAAACCAATGTTCTTCGATCGCATAACCCCGATGGCCATAGGCGATCTAAGAACGACATCAATGTTAAAGAGTGAAGCTCTATGGATGGCTTTTTATGCCTACCGCTGAAGAGATTTATTAAACCTAGTACACGAAAAAAATTCCAAAAACTATTTATAAAAAAAAATATGTACAATGAAAATATGTACAATAAAAATATGTACAATAAAAATATGTACAATAAAAATATGTACAATATTATTCCAAAAAAAAATATGTACAATGAAAATTACATTGGAACTATATACAAAAATTTATTTACAAAAAATATTTACAAATATGTACAATATGTACAAAAACAAATTCGAATGACAGCACAAAAAAAACAATCTCCAAAAAAAAATTGCTGTCCCAAAACGGTTTTTTTTTCAAACAAGCAAAAATAATTAATTTTAATTAATTATACAATGAGGAACAGGGGCCTCCTGTGGACCAATCCACTCCTCTTCCTGTCGCGTGATCGGTGAGATGGGAACCTCCTCAACCAGCTCCTCAGTTTGAGTACTCTTGGTCGAGGAAGCTCCCAGCTCCACCACCAAGCGACCCTCCTTTTCTTTCTTCCTCTTCTCCTTCCTTTTCAAATGAGAACTCCGGTTTTTATTAATTCTCCTCCTTTCTCTCCAGCCCACATTCACTTCCTCATTCACCACATTCATCCCATTCGCTTCCTCATTCACGCACTCATTCACTATATCAACCACCATCCCATCCAATATCTCATCATACTGCTCTTCACAAATGTCATCCATTATCTCCAAAAACATTTTATCTTTCACCTCAACCATAATCACATTTATCACCCATTCCACCACATCCATTGCCTCATCCATTTTCTCCTTCCATGCCACATGCTCTCTCTCTTCCACCTCATTCATCCATGGCTCAAACCCCCCTGGCCGACACCTCCTTCTCCCCCCCTGAAACCTCCTGCTTGAGTTGTACATTATGAACAAAAAAAATTAAAAAAAAATTCCGATTTCTATTTCCAAAAAGGAGTTAAAAAAAAACCCAATAGCCAAAATATATATATACAAAGGAAACCACACTGGTTTCTGGTTTATCCAAAAAAACTTTAAATATTTTAATTCAATAATCAAAAAAAAAACCCACTCTGGTTTTTCTCAAAATTATTTTACTACAAACCAAAACTGGTTACTTCAAAAATTATCATTATTTATTTTATATATAATACAAACCACAAAAACTGGTTTCATCAAAATAATAAATTACGCCAGAAATTTTGCGCCAAAAATATGACTCATCATTAATTACTCACACAATTTACCGTAATATTATCAAGCTATAGAAAAAAGACTTAAGGGTCCCTTTCTGTTCGGCGTCACGTATAATAATACAAATTAACAGAAAACCTAAAGGGTCCCTGTTTCGGCGCCACGTATTGTAATTGGACCTTTGTTACTACTATATAAATTAATAAAATCTGCCCGGGATGCAATTTCCCCTTAACGAATCTTAAATTTGGGAATCTCATACGTTTTTTTTTCTAAATTTATCCTAACATCCCAAAGGAAAGAAAAAATACTTAAACAAAAATTAATATATCTATAATCTAAAAATACCTTAAATTACAACTGTTGATTGGTGATTCACTTCCAGCGTTGTTTTTAATTTTCAAAGTTTAATTTTCAAAAACTCAGCAGCATGAAATAGATCCTTTCGAGCGAGGTTTCTGGCACATAAAACTATTATTCGTATTTTTTGTGCCCCATTGCGGCGTGAATATTCCAATTTGTTCGTAATTCAAATAAAAATTATAAGGTGCTTTACGAACCAACATTTATTATACCATTTAATTAATAATAATTAATTATTTCCTTTACTAATGATCTTATAAATCAAGACGAATTATTTAAAAATTCTGGTTTATAAAAATTTATAACATGGAGTATGAAAAATTGGATGAAATTTGTAGCTAAAATCCACTGCGTATGAAACTTAATTTGATACGTTTAAAATAGATACAGTAACTTTAAATACATTTTGATATTACATTAATTGATATCTTACGAGGTATTTTATGTATATCTTGAAATTAACTCTTTCATTTTTTTTTTTTTTAATTAAAACTCTATTGATAACAATATCGCACAATTATGATACACCGCATAATGTTAACAATTCAAAAAACTATATCAAAAAAACTGTATTGTTTTTTCCTTTAATCGAAATCAGAATGAATGTTGGAAAAAATCGAACCAATGTGATTTCTTGTTTTACATCTTCTCGTAAAAAAACAAATCGTGTAATACTAAAAATTCAACAAAGACTAGCAACGACATCTGTTCGTCAGAATTGGAAATAAAATTGAGTACGTTCGTTTGCTTTTTATAGTATATTCAAAATTTAACTAGCAGTTAAGTTTTAGAAAATTTTAAAATTATTATTAATGTAAAAATGAACGGAAACTAATGAAATACATTTTTATTGAATTGAAAACAAAGAGGAATTTGGTTTTATTATTGTTTTGCGATTATTGCGATCGTTACAACTCTGTCGGAAGGAAAAAAGTTGTATCGAGTTCGTGTTTAATGAATTTTAGTCTCTTACGAATTTGTAAACTTTTGCTCGTAAAATAAAATATGTATGTGATCGAACACTGACCCACTTAAATACTAATATTGATGTTCCGCAGCAATCGTGCAACAGAATAAGATAAGATTAACATCTGTTTATATTATTCTATTAAAACTAGCTAAAACATACAAATTATAGTTGTAAAAAAACAAAAATAAACCCATATTTGTAGTTGACGGAAGGATCATTTTTTTCTCAAATGCTTACACATTTAATTTTTGGTTCAAATTTGATGCTTTCCTTTATCTCAAAAATAATGATAGATTAATTTTTTGAATGGTCCAATTATGTTCAAATATGCAAGTATCCTTATTAAAATAAATAAAAAGGATGAGGTATAAAAGAAAATAATTAAATCAACTCCAAAGGAGTGAAATAAAAAAACTAGAAATGTTACCCAAGGCTTCGTGTTTAATGAGTTTTATTCTTTATACAAATTTGCAATGCTCACTTGTGTTTCGCTCGCTTATACTTACACAATAAATTACTATTATTTCGAATTAGGAGTAAGAACGATAGTTTTTTATTTGCACTCCTATATATTTGGGAATTTCATATTTTTTATCTTATTTGTTCTGAAAAACGGAGTAAATTAGTGATATAATAAGCGTTTTAAACTCTGTTTTTACACATCAAAATTTGTCCTTGTCTTTCTTTCGCCCTTGGTTTCTTTAAACTTTATTTCGTTCATCCCTGTTGTTTTATATTACATTATTGATGTAAGTATGAGCAAGATATAACCTGCAGTTTCACCCATATAACGTGAAATATTTCTCAAGGTCCGCAATAAAATCTTTAAATATTTATTGGTCCGTAGCATGAAATCAGTTGAGAAATACTGATCTACGTCACCTCTCCTATTCTCTGCAGGATTAACCCATAAGTGGGACAAACGTACATTTGCTCATTGAAATTTTAAACACAAAGGCATGTCCTATTATGGTCCGGGCCGGATCAGGGTGTAGTAAAGTAAGGCCTAATAGGGCATTTGCATCCCGTTAATCGTATCTGATTTCCCTAATAGAGCACCCCCTATTTGTGCTGATCCGGCCCGGACTACGACGACCTATTTCATCCCTAGTACTAAATGCCCGATTAGGACCGGATCAGAATCTTATATGATTTTCTAATTAAGGTGTGCCCTATTTGTTTGTTTGTTGTCACCATCGAATGGACTTGGCACTTTGAAGCAGCGATGGGGGGTCAGTAGAATCAGTGATCTTATGAGCTACCACGGTAGGGTCACCCATGCCGCTAGGTCCTCGGTGAGAATCGAAGCCAAGATCAAGTCCAAAACCCAAAGCTAAGGCAGACACGTACGCTGAAAGCTTAGCATGGTCAAGGGGGTGCTTGATTACTAGTACGGAACTCTGGATACCAGGCGTCCTCCAGTTTCAATATAGCCTTACCACAGCACAGGGCTGTTGTGGTGGACCAATGTACCTCCCTATTTGCTACATAAATATTGTATGGAAAACAATAGTGTTTTAGATGAGAGCGATGCTTATCTAAACGCATCACATAAGCTAACAACAAAACAGTGCACCATGTCCTACTCTAGGATCATGCCTGATTCATCAGCTTATCCAAAACCAGATAGCACACATACCATGTCTTACTCTAGGATCATGCCTGATTTATCAACTTATCTTATTTCGGATAGCACACACATCATGTCTGACTCTAGGGTAATCACTGATTCAGAAACAGAACACCTGTACGACATAGACAAAAATCTCTACTACCTAAATTAAGTTGCGTTCAGATTAATCTGCACAGATCAGAAATGGCCTCAGTTAATTTGAACCGGTTAATTGAACATCCTGCTCACGATCTTGCATTCATACAGGAGCCGTCGGCAGACAGTAAAAGAATAAAAGGTCTATCGTCAAACAAAAATACAAAACTGATCTATTTCTCAGATGTGGAAAGGCCGAGAACCGCGATTCTTTTCAACAAATCTCAACAAATCTATATACTTTTATCTGCAGGGATCTTACAACGGCCCAGATAGAAATTCCTCTTCCTCAAGGAGGATTTCGTAAATTCATTTTAGCTTCTGCATACTTCCCGGGGGATGAGGACGAGACACTACCAGAAGAGGTAGAGAAACTCATCAAGTATTGCAACAACAACCATTATACCTCATAATAGCGTGTGATGGCTAACTACCCAAGTTGGTTTTGCCAGACATTGACATACGGCCAAGCACTGGCCTATTAATGGTTAACAGTACTTGGCTGTTGTTATTGGGCCAATACTAGAACCATTCATCGGCCGATTTATGGTTTACAGAAAATAGCCAGTATATTGTTACCTTTGAATGGCCAAGCACTGGCCAATTAATGGTAAATATTACTTGGCTATTGTTATCGTGCCATTACTGGAACCGTGAATTGGAAATTCTATCGTTTATGGAAAATTGCCAGGGCAGTTTACTTTGAATGGTCAAGCAATGGCCCGTTAATGGTTAACATTAATTGGCTGTCGTTATTGGGCCAGTACTGTAGCGATGAATTTGCCGATCTATGTCATTTTTTTAAAAATTCACTAGAGTATTATCCCTTTTAGAAATACATAGTTTGAAAATTTTCACTTATAGTTTAGTTATCACCTTGTCGGTTGAAAAACTATGATAATATAGAAAATGTTGGTATGTATTTTAATTTATTTTCGTTTCTATTTTGTTTTAATTATTTCGTAAATAATTTATTTAAATTTATGTATGAAAATATAAGTATAGTATAACAAAGTATAACAAAACAGTGATCACCCGAGAAATTAATTGACTAAACCTGAATTTATTAAATGTATGTTTATGTAAATTTTTTGTTTTTACACTTCGCTAGAGTTTTAACCTAATTTTTGGTTTATATGCATTAGCGTTGACATTTTTTGGTAGAGTTTATCTAGTCGGCTAGCCCTGATGAGAATGATAAACTTTTTTAAAGTTTAAAAATTTTTCTCATTGGTTCGAAACTAGATCGCTCTAAAATTGTATGGATTGCAAAAAGTTTCATAATTTGCACCATAATTTTTTAGATTCAGTTCTTATATTATTCTTGATGGGAGATTTTCCATCGGGGTGATGTTATATCACAAATAATTTACTGAATTAATTGTTGATCATGTGTCAATAGACACAAGTGAAGACTAGTCATCTTCTTCTCACAGATACAATTTTGTTATTCAATACTAGAAAATCTAGAGTATAACAAAACAGTGATCACCCGAGAAATTAATTGACTAAACCTGAATTTATTAAATGTATGTTTATGTAAATTTTTTGTTTTTACACTTCGCTAGAGTTTTAACCTAATTTTTGGTTTATATGCATTAGCGTTGACATTTTTTGGTAGAGTTTATCTAGTCGGCTAGCCCTGATGAGAATGATAAACTTTTTTAAAGTTTAAAAATTTTTCTCATTGGTTCGAAACTAGATCGCTCTAAAATTGTATGGATTGCAAAAAGTTTCATAATTTGCACCATAATTTTTTAGATTCAGTTCTTATATTATTCTTGATGGGAGATTTTCCATCGGGGTGATGTTATATCACAAATAATTTACTGAATTAATTGTTGATCATGTGTCAATAGACACAAGTGAAGACTAGTCATCTTCTTCTCACAGATACAATTTTGTTATTCAATACTAGAAAATCTAGAGTATAACAAAACAGTGATCACCCGAGAAATTAATTGACTAAACCTGAATTTATTAAATGTATGTTTATGTAAATTTTTTGTTTTTACACTTCGCTAGAGTTTTAACCTAATTTTTGGTTTATATGCATTAGCGTTGACATTTTTTGGTAGAGTTTATCTAGTCGGCTAGCCCTGATGAGAATGATAAACTTTTTTAAAGTTTAAAAATTTTTCTCATTGGTTCGAAACTAGATCGCTCTAAAATTGTATGGATTGCAAAAAGTTTCATAATTTGCACCATAATTTTTTAGATTCAGTTCTTATATTATTCTTGATGGGAGATTTTCCATCGGGGTGATGTTATATCACAAATAATTTACTGAATTAATTGTTGATCATGTGTCAATAGACACAAGTGAAGACTAGTCATCTTCTTCTCACAGATACAATTTTGTTATTCAATACTAGAAAATCTAGAGTATAACAAAACAGTGATCACCCGAGAAATTAATTGACTAAACCTGAATTTATTAAATGTATGTTTATGTAAATTTTTTGTTTTTACACTTCGCTAGAGTTTTAACCTAATTTTTGGTTTATATGCATTAGCGTTGACATTTTTTGGTAGAGTTTATCTAGTCGGCTAGCCCTGATGAGAATGATAAACTTTTTTAAAGTTTAAAAATTTTTCTCATTGGTTCGAAACTAGATCGCTCTAAAATTGTATGGATTGCAAAAAGTTTCATAATTTGCACCATAATTTTTTAGATTCAGTTCTTATATTATTCTTGATGGGAGATTTTCCATCGGGGTGATGTTATATCACAAATAATTTACTGAATTAATTGTTGATCATGTGTCAATAGACACAAGTGAAGACTAGTCATCTTCTTCTCACAGATACAATTTTGTTATTCAATACTAGAAAATCTAGAGTATAACAAAACAGTGATCACCCGAGAAATTAATTGACTAAACCTGAATTTATTAAATGTATGTTTATGTAAATTTTTTGTTTTTACACTTCGCTAGAGTTTTAACCTAATTTTTGGTTTATATGCATTAGCGTTGACATTTTTTGGTAGAGTTTATCTAGTCGGCTAGCCCTGATGAGAATGATAAACTTTTTTAAAGTTTAAAAATTTTTCTCATTGGTTCGAAACTAGATCGCTCTAAAATTGTATGGATTGCAAAAAGTTTCATAATTTGCACCATAATTTTTTAGATTCAGTTCTTATATTATTCTTGATGGGAGATTTTCCATCGGGGTGATGTTATATCACAAATAATTTACTGAATTAATTGTTGATCATGTGTCAATAGACACAAGTGAAGACTAGTCATCTTCTTCTCACAGATACAATTTTGTTATTCAATACTAGAAAATCTAGAGTATAACAAAACAGTGATCACCCGAGAAATTAATTGACTAAACCTGAATTTATTAAATGTATGTTTATGTAAATTTTTTGTTTTTACACTTCGCTAGAGTTTTAACCTAATTTTTGGTTTATATGCATTAGCGTTGACATTTTTTGGTAGAGTTTATCTAGTCGGCTAGCCCTGATGAGAATGATAAACTTTTTTAAAGTTTAAAAATTTTTCTCATTGGTTCGAAACTAGATCGCTCTAAAATTGTATGGATTGCAAAAAGTTTCATAATTTGCACCATAATTTTTTAGATTCAGTTCTTATATTATTCTTGATGGGAGATTTTCCATCGGGGTGATGTTATATCACAAATAATTTACTGAATTAATTGTTGATCATGTGTCAATAGACACAAGTGAAGACTAGTCATCTTCTTCTCACAGATACAATTTTGTTATTCAATACTAGAAAATCTAGAGTATAACAAAACAGTGATCACCCGAGAAATTAATTGACTAAACCTGAATTTATTAAATGTATGTTTATGTAAATTTTTTGTTTTTACACTTCGCTAGAGTTTTAACCTAATTTTTGGTTTATATGCATTAGCGTTGACATTTTTTGGTAGAGTTTATCTAGTCGGCTAGCCCTGATGAGAATGATAAACTTTTTTAAAGTTTAAAAATTTTTCTCATTGGTTCGAAACTAGATCGCTCTAAAATTGTATGGATTGCAAAAAGTTTCATAATTTGCACCATAATTTTTTAGATTCAGTTCTTATATTATTCTTGATGGGAGATTTTCCATCGGGGTGATGTTATATCACAAATAATTTACTGAATTAATTGTTGATCATGTGTCAATAGACACAAGTGAAGACTAGTCATCTTCTTCTCACAGATACAATTTTGTTATTCAATACTAGAAAATCTAGAGTATAACAAAACAGTGATCACCCGAGAAATTAATTGACTAAACCTGAATTTATTAAATGTATGTTTATGTAAATTTTTTGTTTTTACACTTCGCTAGAGTTTAAACCTAATTTTTGGTTTATATGCATTAGCGTTGACATTTTTTGGTAGAGTTTATCTAGTCGGCTAGCCCTGATGAGAATGATAAACTTTTTTAAAGTTTAAAAATTTTTCTCATTGGTTCGAAACTAGATCGCTCTAAAATTGTATGGATTGCAAAAAGTTTCATAATTTGCACCATAATTTTTTAGATTCAGTTCTTATATTATTCTTGATGGGAGATTTTCCATCGGGGTGATGTTATATCACAAATAATTTACTGAATTAATTGTTGATCATGTGTCAATAGACACAAGTGAAGACTAGTCATCTTCTTCTCACAGATACAATTTTGTTATTCAATACTAGAAAATCTAGAGTATAACAAAACAGTGATCACCCGAGAAATTAATTGACTAAACCTGAATTTATTAAATGTATGTTTATGTAAATTTTTTGTTTTTACACTTCGCTAGAGTTTTAACCTAATTTTTGGTTTATATGCATTAGCGTTGACATTTTTTGGTAGAGTTTATCTAGTCGGCTAGCCCTGATGAGAATGATAAACTTTTTTAAAGTTTAAAAATTTTTCTCATTGGTTCGAAACTAGATCGCTCTAAAATTGTATGGATTGCAAAAAGTTTCATAATTTGCACCATAATTTTTTAGATTCAGTTCTTATATTATTCTTGATGGGAGATTTTCCATCGGGGTGATGTTATATCACAAATAATTTACTGAATTAATTGTTGATCATGTGTCAATAGACACAAGTGAAGACTAGTCATCTTCTTCTCACAGATACAATTTTGTTATTCAATACTAGAAAATCTAGAGTATAACAAAACAGTGATCACCCGAGAAATTAATTGACTAAACCTGAATTTATTAAATGTATGTTTATGTAAATTTTTTGTTTTTACACTTCGCTAGAGTTTTAACCTAATTTTTGGTTTATATGCATTAGCGTTGACATTTTTTGGTAGAGTTTATCTAGTCGGCTAGCCCTGATGAGAATGATAAACTTTTTTAAAGTTTAAAAATTTTTCTCATTGGTTCGAAACTAGATCGCTCTAAAATTGTATGGATTGCAAAAAGTTTCATAATTTGCACCATAATTTTTTAGATTCAGTTCTTATATTATTCTTGATGGGAGATTTTCCATCGGGGTGATGTTATATCACAAATAATTTACTGAATTAATTGTTGATCATGTGTCAATAGACACAAGTGAAGACTAGTCATCTTCTTCTCACAGATACAATTTTGTTATTCAATACTAGAAAATCTAGAGTATAACAAAACAGTGATCACCCGAGAAATTAATTGACTAAACCTGAATTTATTAAATGTATGTTTATGTAAATTTTTTGTTTTTACACTTCGCTAGAGTTTTAACCTAATTTTTGGTTTATATGCATTAGCGTTGACATTTTTTGGTAGAGTTTATCTAGTCGGCTAGCCCTGATGAGAATGATAAACTTTTTTAAAGTTTAAAAATTTTTCTCATTGGTTCGAAACTAGATCGCTCTAAAATTGTATGGATTGCAAAAAGTTTCATAATTTGCACCATAATTTTTTAGATTCAGTTCTTATATTATTCTTGATGGGAGATTTTCCATCGGGGTGATGTTATATCACAAATAATTTACTGAATTAATTGTTGATCATGTGTCAATAGACACAAGTGAAGACTAGTCATCTTCTTCTCACAGATACAATTTTGTTATTCAATACTAGAAAATCTAGAGTATAACAAAACAGTGATCACCCGAGAAATTAATTGACTAAACCTGAATTTATTAAATGTATGTTTATGTAAATTTTTTGTTTTTACACTTCGCTAGAGTTTTAACCTAATTTTTGGTTTATATGCATTAGCGTTGACATTTTTTGGTAGAGTTTATCTAGTCGGCTAGCCCTGATGAGAATGATAAACTTTTTTAAAGTTTAAAAATTTTTCTCATTGGTTCGAAACTAGATCGCTCTAAAATTGTATGGATTGCAAAAAGTTTCATAATTTGCACCATAATTTTTTAGATTCAGTTCTTATATTATTCTTGATGGGAGATTTTCCATCGGGGTGATGTTATATCACAAATAATTTACTGAATTAATTGTTGATCATGTGTCAATAGACACAAGTGAAGACTAGTCATCTTCTTCTCACAGATACAATTTTGTTATTCAATACTAGAAAATCTAGAGTATAACAAAACAGTGATCACCCGAGAAATTAATTGACTAAACCTGAATTTATTAAATGTATGTTTATGTAAATTTTTTGTTTTTACACTTCGCTAGAGTTTAAACCTAATTTTTGGTTTATATGCATTAGCGTTGACATTTTTTGGTAGAGTTTATCTAGTCGGCTAGCCCTGATGAGAATGATAAACTTTTTTAAAGTTTAAAAATTTTTCTCATTGGTTCGAAACTAGATCGCTCTAAAATTGTATGGATTGCAAAAAGTTTCATAATTTGCACCATAATTTTTTAGATTCAGTTCTTATATTATTCTTGATGGGAGATTTTCCATCGGGGTGATGTTATATCACAAATAATTTACTGAATTAATTGTTGATCATGTGTCAATAGACACAAGTGAAGACTAGTCATCTTCTTCTCACAGATACAATTTTGTTATTCAATACTAGAAAATCTAGAGTATAACAAAACAGTGATCACCCGAGAAATTAATTGACTAAACCTGAATTTATTAAATGTATGTTTATGTAAATTTTTTGTTTTTACACTTCGCTAGAGTTTTAACCTAATTTTTGGTTTATATGCATTAGCGTTGACATTTTTTGGTAGAGTTTATCTAGTCGGCTAGCCCTGATGAGAATGATAAACTTTTTTAAAGTTTAAAAATTTTTCTCATTGGTTCGAAACTAGATCGCTCTAAAATTGTATGGATTGCAAAAAGTTTCATAATTTGCACCATAATTTTTTAGATTCAGTTCTTATATTATTCTTGATGGGAGATTTTCCATCGGGGTGATGTTATATCACAAATAATTTACTGAATTAATTGTTGATCATGTGTCAATAGACACAAGTGAAGACTAGTCATCTTCTTCTCACAGATACAATTTTGTTATTCAATACTAGAAAATCTAGAGTATAACAAAACAGTGATCACCCGAGAAATTAATTGACTAAACCTGAATTTATTAAATGTATGTTTATGTAAATTTTTTGTTTTTACACTTCGCTAGAGTTTTAACCTAATTTTTGGTTTATATGCATTAGCGTTGACATTTTTTGGTAGAGTTTATCTAGTCGGCTAGCCCTGATGAGAATGATAAACTTTTTTAAAGTTTAAAAATTTTTCTCATTGGTTCGAAACTAGATCGCTCTAAAATTGTATGGATTGCAAAAAGTTTCATAATTTGCACCATAATTTTTTAGATTCAGTTCTTATATGAAAATATTATTTAATATTTTTTTTAATGGCGGAGTACTGGCAGTCATTTTTGACATTACTTAGCCATTCTTGCAACTGAACCAGTTGTATGGGGAGTTTTGAATTTTTTCCGTCATTTGTATTTTATTTTAAATTAGTTTGTATTTAATTTATTTAAATTTACATATGATAATAATGTATATTTTTTTAACGGCCCAGTCATGGTTGCCAGTATATGGTCATTACTACAATGCTGGACATCATTAGTGGCCCGTTACTAGGCCAACTGTACAACCTTGTATGGGCCATTGCTGTTGTTTTTTATCTGGCCCATGAATGGCAACAATTTACTGTCCGAAGTTATCATCCAGTAAAATTATGTTAATGGCCCAGTCGTGGTTGCCAGTACTCGCCCATTGCTGCATTACTGGCTGCCAGTAATGGACCATTACTGGACCAGTTGTACAACCTTGTATGGGGCTCATCACACCGTGTGCGGAAGTAGTAAAAGTAGTAATATTAATACAAAAGGCGAGCGTCTGCTTCAATTTTTGTATACAAACAATATGTTTATTGCAAACAAAGGTAGTGAGCCTACCTTAAGAAACGCAATCAGAGGTGAGCTCCTTGACCTTACTTTAACTAACATAAACGCTACTAACCATATTAAGAACTGGTATGTTTCGAAGAAAGCTTCTATGTCTGATCATGTTTATATATGTTTCAACATAGGACACTACCCGAAGAGCATCCAGTACCTTAGAAACCCGAGAAAAACCGACTGGAAACTTTACACAACATATCTTCATAATAATGTAAATAGTTGCGGTAGTATCAACTCCACACTTGAGCTTGACTTTGCAGCAAATAATTTACAAGAAACTATCACTGAAGCATATAACCTTAATACTCCAATAACCCAATCCAAAAGATGCAGAGATGTACCTTGGTGGAATGGTAACTTGAAGAGGAAAAGGAATAACGTTCGTAAGCTCTTTAACAGAACAAAAACAACAAATAATTGGATAGAGTACCGAGTAGCTCTAACCAATTATAATAAAGAACTCAGACAATCAAAAAGGAATAGCTGGTAAGAGCTCTGCAATACGATAGATAATCTGCCTGCTGCAGCTTGACTCCAAAAATTGATGTCGTCTGATCACACAAATCCTCTAGGCTCCTCGGTCCGTATAAATCTCCGGGAGGTGATGGAATTTTTCCGGTATTTCTGCAAAAGGGTCTAACAATCATCCTTCCATATCTTATGCGTTTGTTCAAAGCAAGCTTTCGCCTTGCTTACATTCCTCAGATATGGCGACAAAACTAAAGTTGTTTTCATAACCAAGCTAGGAAAAAAACCAAATGAAGCCAAATCATACAGACTTATAAGTCTTACATCTTTTCTATTAAAAACAATGGAAAAGATGTTGGACTATCACATCCGTCATGTATGTCTTAAACAAAACCCTCTCAACTCTAGCCAGCACGCCTATCAGACTGGGAAATCTACTGAAACGGCGTTGCACAAAATGGTGAATGAAATTGAGATTACCCTAAACTACAAGGAGGCACTTGTATGGCATACAAGGAGCCTTTGACAATGTCCACTTCAATGCTATCATTGAAATGGCCACAAAGAAAAATATAAACCCGCATATCATTGCGTCGATTATCAAGATGCTACAGAGTCGGAAGAAAACGGCTATACACTAGGTGATTATTCAGTGACTGTTACTGCATCTAGAGGCTGCCCGCAAGGGGGCGTGCTCTCTCCACTGCTTTGGCTAATGGTGGCTGATGATATCCTCACCAAGCTAAATAATTCCAGCTTCAACACTGTAGGCTATGCCGACGACTTGGCAGTCATGGTTAGAGGGAAACATGACTCCATTGTCACTGGTCAAACCCAGACAGCTCTTAATCTTGTTTCAAAGTAGTGCAATAGATTGGGACTGTCGATCAATCCCCAAAAAAACAAGCATTGTCGTTTTCACAAACAGAGAAACTTCAATTTCGTTTCTCCTGTTCTAAGCCGCGATCCAGTACAAACATCAAAAGAGGTTAGAAATTTAGGTGTGATCCTGGATAGCAAACTAATTTGGAACCCACACCTGAAATATATCTCTGATAAGGCAAACAAAGTTTTCTCCACATGCAGAAACCTGTTTGGGAAAAATTGGGGTCTTAGTCCAAAACAGATACTTTAGTTGCACCAAAGTATTATGAAACCAATTCTAAAATATGCAGCTTTAGTTTGGTGGCCTGAAACGCGCCAAATAACTGTTCAAAATATGTTTACAAAAGTACAAAGGCTTGTGTGTCTTAAGGCTACAGGTGCTTTCAAAACCACGCCAACGTCAACAATGGAGATTCTTCTAAAGCTTTCTCCATTGCACCTACATGTAAAATCTGTAGCGGTGTTGAGCGTTCATAGACTGCAACTCACAGAAGGGTTTAAGTCGGGCAATCTAGCCGGACACCTTAAAATCCTTGCTGAATTACAAGCTGAACTGCATACATATCATATTTCGGATTGTATGCTAAAAACAATAGATTTAGACAGGCACTTTGATGTCAAGATATTGGCCAGAGATCGTATTGAAAGCTAAATACGGTAGTGACCGTGGCCACATAACGCCAGCATCTGGTACACAGATGGTTCTTGAACCAAATGTGTTTGGTCCTAGAACAAAACAAACGGTTGCCTTAGGCACCACAACAACCATATTTCAAGCCGAAATTTTTGCCATTAGCAGTTGCGCTCTACTATGTGCTGAAAGAAAATACCAAAATATTGAAATATATATTATCTCTGACAGCCAAGCAGCACTCTTGGCACTAAAATCTACGCGCTTTGGTTCAAAACTGGTGTGGGAATGCTACCAAAATCTACTAAAAGTCTCCTGCAATAACAGAGTCACACTTGTGTGGGCACCCAACAGGAATACAAGGAAATGCTATTGCTGACGCTTTAGCAAAGCAAAGCGCCAATAAAAAGTTTGTTGGACCGGAACCATGCTTCGGAATGGCCAAGAGTTCGCTCAAAAGCACAATCCAAACATGGTAACAGGAACAAAATGCTAAATTATGGAGAAGCAGAGAGGGACTAGTACACTCCAAGAAGTTTCTAGGTAACCTCCCTGTTTCACCCTTAAAAACAATCGACTTAAACAGAGAGTCTCTAAGAATTTTAACGTGGTGCGTTACTGGACATGGTCCTTTAAACCACCATCTTAACAAAATGGGCCTTGTTGTTTCCGACAGGTGTAGATTCTGCTACTCGGACGCGGAAACGATGGAACTCGTCATCTACAGCTCTCCTGAACTCTCTTGGCATGCATAGATACAACCAACTTGGTCATAGAAGACTAACACTTCCACTACCAACAAAACGTCACTCCAATTGAGCTAATTAATTTTATTAAGAGCCTCAACTTGGATGATAGAATACAACCAGCAACGGCACAGACGACGACTGACCTTTAACACAATCAGGGTAAGCACAATAGACCTTCAGGTCGCAGTGCTACTTGAACTGCAAGTAAAAGTAAAATACAAAAAACTACCAGAATATATGTTCAATGGTCTTACAAACAATTTTGAAACACATCATAACCGACTGCGGCATATATACGATTTTAGACTGCCGAAAATGCGAACATGCTTTGGACAGAATACATCCGAATATAAAGGTCAAAAACTGTTCAATTTTTTACCACAGGCTGCTAAAGATGAAACTAATGACATCAGGTTTAAAAGACAAATAATTAATTTTATAAAAGAAACGGTTGGACTCAAGCTCTTTGACATTTTAAAGTCATAATAAGTAATAAATAAATGCCAAAAAAATAGATAATGTAATTTAGTCGTAAATGTTTTATATAAGTTTGATAGCTTATAGCTAAATAAATATCAATCAAATCAAAAACAAGCAAACAAATCCGTGAATCTCAATTCGGGACCATGCTCAAGTGGACCATCGGGCAACAAGAAATTAATTATTGATCAAGAAATTAATGATATTTCGGATAAAATTATGAAAATGTTGCAAAAAGCATTTGTGATGTTGATAGAGATGGATATTTAACTGACATTATCTTCCCAGAATTTCTAAAATTCAATAAACCATTTATCAGTAAATACTAAATTCAATAATTTTGTTTTCATTTTCTATTAAGTTATACAAATAAAGTACAAGCTACGGCGAACACCCTGTAATATTATATAACGAATAAATTAGTACATGTTATAATATGTGATGATAACAATATCATTATAATTAAATATTGCAAATACAAAAAATGTAAACATAAAGAGTTGAATTGATAAACTTATTATTGAAATATTTTTTAGAATTTGATGGTTTTTATCTGCATAACTATTTATGTTTATTGCTGTTATTCATTCATAAACTAATTATGTGATTAGATTAATAGTTTTTTCAGCAAAATTCAAATGAAATTTAGGCTATTATAGGTTGATAGATGATAAAGATGATAAGTCCGAGCGGTAGGATGTTCGCTTTAAAATTCTGTAGTTTTTTTGGTCAAACAGAGTTGTGTAGGAGTAGAATCGGATGTGTCAGATTAGTTTAAATAAAAAGTTAAGTAGAAACATAATTATCATATATAATATCACAAGTCGTCAAATAATAGTCGGTTATTTTTCATAATCATTATTACGAATGTCATTTGAGGTCCCGAGTGCGCGTAGCGCACGAGGGAAATTTTTAACCTCAAATGGCATGAGTGGTAATGTTGAAAAATAATCGACTAATAATTTGGTGACGAGTTGTATTTAGCAGACAATTTAACGAACAGAAATAGTAACATTATTTCATACAACATAATCATACAAAATAAAATATTATTTCATCTTAGTAGGCGCATAAATGTTATAAATTTGTAATTTATTTTTGACAAATAAACATAAACATGCAATCATTTATGAATGAAAACGGACATTTTTACTATTTGCAAATTGCATTTTCACATAATTTTGTATGGGAATTTTTGTTTTAAATTAATATATTAAGTAGGCGGAAAATATTAGAAAATATTCGCTGTTCCTTCCTACCAGAAAAAAATAATCGAAACAAATCGTTTTGATTTGCTAAAAAATAGTAAATGAAGCGTTTTCATTGGACCTTATTGAAACTTTATTTAGTGAGTTGAATTGTCAGCAGTATTTTCCCAAGGCCGATGATAATTTGAAATAATTTTTTGCGAACATTTCGAAAGTAAGTGAATTATTATCAATGCATCTTGAGGAATTTATCACCGGTCGAGATAAATTCGTTTAGCAAATGTTTTGCCATCTTAACTAAATAATAAGAACAACTTAATATTATAAGGAACAAGAACGAAAGATAGGTACAAATTCTTAATTCAATTCAAACTCGGAGAGTCGGCGTCCCCCGATTATCAATGGTTAACCACTGAGCACCCTCGACCAGCGACCCAGTCGCGACTTCATTATTAAGAAGGGAACGAATTGTATATACCGAATTGAATAGTTTCAGTAAAGTTCTGAGCAAAAACATTTACACCGTCGGTATAAAAACAATGACTATCGAAAAAGAAACCTTGATAAAAGCTTCAGAGACCATTCATTAGTGCACCTCACAATTAGGAAATTTTAATCTAGTTTCGTTCATACTATTAGTCATGATATTAAAAAAATTGTGTTTATGTTTGTTTGGGAATAATTATAAGGCTATAGTAATAAAAAATTTTGGATAGACAAACCTCTAATGGTGTTGTAATGTAACTATCATCATGTGGATCAAAATTATAAAAGCGTATATATGCAAGTATGCAACACACTCATGAATGAATGTTAAATGTACATATACACCTTGATGAAGTTTAAAAGCTGATTTAAGCCTATATTTAGTGTTACGTCTGAGCGATAGTTTTCAGAATCTTTTATTTCCGTAAGAAAACAAATATGCGGATTATCATGCTCAAGATGATGCACGGAGTCATGGTTGACGTCCAATCCAAAAATATTTTAAATTTGCTAGTTAAATCTTTTATCAAATATTCAATGTTTAATAATAATAGTCATAATTTGACGAAAATACTTTTTTTTAAAAATCAATAGCTAAACAATAGATTATATAATAAAAATTGACATATGCCAATAATTAATGATAAAGGATGTTAGGAAATAAAAATAAAAATGTGAAAAGACAATTTTTAAAAGACTTAAAAAATTACTTAAATCTTACGTCATGTTGTTCCCACGAGTTAGAACAAAATAAAGGTTACCAAAAGGCCTTCGCCCATCCATTAGAAGTCTATATACAAAGTGAAATAAGGCAACAGGTGGTTAGAGGTTGCTATATATCCTACTTTTAGATTTGCCGTCTCCGCTTATCACATACAACATCATGCGACGCCAAAATTTTTCTTTCGAAATCCCGAGATTGAGCAAATTGCAATAGGTAGATTTTTTACGAAATCGACCTAAAAGCATACAATCGATATGTATATATATATATATATATATATATATATATATATATATATATATATATATATATATATATATATAAATATATATATATACATATATATATATATATATATATATATATATATATATATATATATATATATATATATATATATATATATATATATATATATATATATATATATATATATATATATATATATATATATATATATATATATATATATATATATATATATATATATATATATATATATATATATATATATATATATATATATATATATATTGTAACGTCTCTTCGTTGGTTCTTTTCGATTATTGAGCAAATATGACAGTAAAAAGACGGATCTTTGGTTAACAAAATCTCAAACTTTATTTGTCAACAAATTACAGCAGCTTCCGATTTTAATTACAATAAAATCTAGGGTCTCCAATTTGTGTACGATAGATTTCACCGCTTTCCACAATTTGAATCAATGAGTGTCGGAATCGTAAAATCTGTATTTACTATTCCACTAGGTTCAAATTCTTTTACTATTAGTACCCAGGCTCAAGTACCACCGATTATTCCTTATACTTTCGAATATTTGTAAAACACTTTTAATTGCAAAATTAAAACTGACTGTCTGATATTTTTGTTCGCTTATTTATATCGAAAAATAAATAAATCGAAACTTCTATAATCCACTAGAAATCAATACTACGTAGTCCGTACATCTTGAATAGGCCACACCTGTTTTCATTCATACTTGCATTTGTATTAGCGAGCTCAAATTTAATTTATGCAAAATGTGTTTGTTAAAGGGAGTTAACTTTTAATTCATCTTTGCCATAGAATGTAGAAAACATTTAGGCGGAACGTATTGGTTATTTATGATTAAATTAAATTAACCCATTCTGGACGAAGTTTATTACACTGCCCTCCATTTAGTTTTGTTCGTCCCGAACAATATCAGCTATCGCATTGGTGCTGTTACCTTGGTACGGTGCCAACCTTTGCAGATGTATCACTTTCATCTTGGTACGGGGTCCCTTTTGTATGCGGTAGATAACATCATTAATTCGTTTGATTATTTTATATGGGCCTTCCCAATCTGGCTGCAGCTTGGGTGATCTTCCCTTAGTTCTTCTGGGGTTGTATAGCCATACCAATTCTCCTTCTTGAAAACCGCCACTATTTGCATTTATGTCGTACCTGGTTTTCATTTTGTCACTGGCAATCTTAATGTGGTCTCGAACCTGTTGATGGATTTTATTCATCTTCTCCCTTAGTTGTCCCACATAATCTGTTTTCGTGGATACCAGACCTCCAGGGATGCCAAACTCGATGTCACTAGGAAGATGTAGTTCTCTTCCGAACATGATATTCGCTGGCGTTTCACTTGTCGTATCGTGCACTGCGCTACGATAGGCCATCAAGAATAACGGAAGATCCTTGTCCCAATTTCTTTGGTTGGCTTCTACCGCCTTTGACAAATGTTCTTCCATGGTTCGGTTGAATCGTTCTACCATGCCATCCGACTGCGGGTTCATAGGTGTAGTTCGTGTTTTTCTAATGTCGAGTGTTCTGCACAGCTCTTCCATCAATTGAGATTCGAAATTCCTTCCCTGGTCCGTATGCAACTCGAGCGGTGTTCCATATCTGCAAATCCATTCATTGACTAATGTTTCAGCGACCGTAACTGCTTCCTGGTTCGGTATTGCATAAGCTTCCGGCCATTTTGTAAAGTAATCAATGACCACCATGATGTATTTGTTACCTTTGGTCGTTTCCGGAAATGGCCCCGCGATATCTATAGCAATTCTCTCCATTGGGGCTCCCACATTGTACTGCTGCATCTCTCCTCGAGTTCTAGTCTATGGTCCTTTGCTCGCCGCACAAGTATCACATCGCCGACACCATTGCTCTACGTCGGTTCGATACCTTACCCAATAAAACCTCTCCCTTACTTTAGCCAGGGTTTTATTGACTCCCAGGTGTCCTCCAGAAATACTTCCATGCAGCTTCCCCAGTACCTCTTCTACTCGACTTAATGGCAACACCAGTTGCTCTAACACTTTCTTTCCATCAGCGGACTCCCATTTTCTTTTTAGTATCCCGTTATCCATCAATAGTGAGTCCCATTGCGCCCAGTAGCATTTCACCTCCGTACTTAAAGGTGCTACCTCTTTCCACTCCGGTCGCCTTCCCTCAGTTTTCCATTTCGAAATTGGAGCCATTGCTGGATCTTTTAGCTGCTCTCTTTTCATTGCTTCGGTACACCAGTCTTCAGGAGTTTGGAACTTAATTTGATTCACTTTCATTGCCTCATTTGTCACAGTCCTGCTACATGACTTGCGCTCCTCAATACAGGGTTTTCTTGAAAGATCATCAGCGTTGCCATGGATCCTTCCCTTCCGATGTTCAACGCGGCAATCTCCTTTCTTTTTGACATCCCCTTGCTTATTTGAGAGGTTCATCAACTGGACCGGAACTGCTCCTTCTTTTGCTGCTTTTAGTGTTTTGCATTTCCTTTGTATCCTTTTCTTACGGTGTTTAACGCGGAAATCTCCTGCCTTTTTGACATCCACTTGCTTGTTTGAAAGATTCATCAACCGGACTGGAACTACTCTTTCTTTTGCAGCTATTAGTGTTTTGCATTCCCGTATAATGTGCCCTAACTGTCCACAATTCCAGCATCTCACTCTGCTAGATCTTCTTCGTTGATTTCGTTCAGGCTTATCTTCCAAACTTTTGACACGCATGATCACTTCATCAAGCGCTGCTTTTAGTGGCTCTTCAGAAACTTCCATCTTACGTACTCTACCTGAGTCATACGCTCTTTTTCCATCTTCTATCTGCAGGGCCAATGCTAAGACTTCCGCAGGTAACTTCTTCCCGCTTAGATACAGCTGATTTCTCATTTGTACATCTCGAAGAGCATTGATAAATGTATCAGCTGCCAGCTCGTCTCGATGTTCAGCGTTATAGTTCGGGTATGACAGATTTACCAGTCTCACAATGTCAGCCTCTAATTCTTGCAAACTTTCGCTGACTCCTTGTTTTCGTGTTTTGAGCTGCATGCGATGGAGAGCTTGCATATGACTTTCCTCATATCTTACTTCTAAGGCCTCCATTAGCTTGCAGTAATCACGCTCTGTCGCTGATAGTGTCTGCAAAATTTCAGCAGCAGGTCCCTTCAATGCCAATATAAGCGCATTTGCTTTTTGCTGGTGATCAACCCCAATTGTTGCTATCTCAAATTGCATCTTAAATATCTGATACGATATAGATCCATCAAATACGGGTGTTTTCACTCTAGCTGGGGCTGAAGTAGTTGATGGATTGCTCATGTTACCTGACTTCACTTGTGCTATTTCTTGGCGGAATTCACTCGAAAGTTTGCGTAATTTCTCTTGTTCTTCGGTAACTGTCCGCAGCTCCCTTTCCATGTTGTTGATTTCAACCTCTGCACTGGATATACGGGACTCGATTACTTCACGTAGTTGTTGTTGATCTAATTTTTGTTCCGCTGCCAGTTTCTCTTGTCGGGCTTTTTGTTCTGCTGCCAGTTTCTCTTGTCGGGCCATCATATCAGCAAGTTGTTGTTGTTGCTCTACTTTTTGTTGTTGTTGCTGTGCCATCATTTCTTTTATCAACACCATCATCGGATCAATTGTTGGAGCATTCTGAACCGGAGCTTCCTCTGGCTCTATTTCTATGACCTCTGTGTTTTGGCCTGCTTCTTCTAAAACTTTACGCAGCCGGAATGCAAGTTCTGCCTTCGTTCCATGGATTGGAGCATTCCTTTTCTTCAACTCATCCTTCAGCTGGGTCTGGCTGAGATCACTAATATTTACTGTCTTGACCATTGTTTCAATAATCCCACTTCTGACACCACTGTAACGTCTCTTCGTTGGTTCTTTTCGATTATTGAGCAAATATGACAGTAAAAAGACGGATCTTTGGTTAACAAAATCTCAAACTTTATTTGTCAACAAATTACAGCAGCTTCCGATTTTAATTACAATAAAATCTAGGGTCTCCAATTTGTGTACGATAGATTTCACCGCTTTCCACAATTTGAATCAATGAGAGTCGGAATCGTAAAATCTGTATTTACTATTCCACTAGGTTCAAATTCTTTTACTATTAGTACCCAGGCTCAAGTACCACCGATTATTCCTTATACTTTCGAATATTTGTAAAACACTTTTAATTGCAAAATTAAAACTGACAGTCTGATATTTTTGTTCGCTTATTTATATCGAAAAATAAATAAATCGAAACTTCTATAATCCACTAGAAATCAATACTACGTAGTCCGTACATCGTGAATAGGCCACATCTATTTTCATTCATACTTGCATTTGTATTAGCGAACTCAAATTTAACTTATGCAAAATGTATTTGTTAAAGGGAGTTAACTTTTAATTCATCTTTGCCATAGAATGTAGAAAACATTTAGGCGGAACGTATTGGTTATTTATGATTAAATTAAATTAACCCATTCTGGACGAAGTTTATTACAATATATATATATATATATATATATATATATATATATATATATATATATATATATATATATATATATATATATATATATATATATATATATATATATATATATATATATATATATATATATATATATATATATATATATATATATATATATGTATATATATATATATATATATATAAATATATATATATATATATATATATATATATATATATATATATATTTTTTTTTTTTTTTAAATATTTGTAGGCTGTAATTTTAATTTTCAAATTAAAACAAATTCGTTGGTTGAAGCCTAATTATTTTATTTATAAAATTTATTTTAACGTTTCGATATAATTTATATCATCTTCAGAAAATGGTAAAAAACTATAACAAAATGAATACAAATGAAAAAATCTTAAAAACATATCAAAAAATATTAAAAAAGCAAAAAACAATATTTTACAAAATATATATATATATATATATATATATATATATATATATATATATATATATATATATGTATATATGTATATATATATATATATATATATATATATATATATATTTATATATATATATAAATATATATGTATATATATATATATATATATATATATATATATATATATATATATATATATATATATATATATATATATATATATATATATATATATATTATTGAAATAATAAAATCTTTGGATGAAGCCAATAAATAAAACAATAATTATAATTTTTTATCGACAATTGTTTCGGTTTTTAATGATAAACCATCTTCAAGGATAATATTTTGGTAAAAATTCTTATACAAAAATAATATAACAACAATAAATTGACATAAATATGAAAAACTAACAATCAAAAAAGAAAAAGCTAACTATATAAAAAAAATATATGATTAAAGAAAATGCAAAACAATAATACAATGAAAAAATTAGAAAATACAAGGTGATAAGTAGTAAAACCTTCATTTCTTTAATTTTTGTTAAAAATCAACTTAGAACAAAATCATAAGTATTATGAAGAAAGTCTGTATCTGTTTGTATGTTTATACAATTTTTATGTTGTTTAATACGGATCATTTCAAAAATCCTTCGTTTATTTAAATTTTTCTCTCTATCTAAAATTTTAAAATTTTGCAGGGGTAGATTTACATTACAACTTTTCGTATGATTAGATAATGCACTCATATTATCATTATTTAGTTTTTTTGCGTCGTTGAGATGTTGTTTCACACGTTTTCCTAGATATTGTGTTGTTTGACCGATATATGTCTTACCACATGCACAATCAGCTTGATAAACTAAATTTGATTGAAGATTTATTGGTGTTTTGTCTTTTAATTTTGAAAAGATGGTGTCATGTAATGTTTTATTGGCTGTTCCTACGACTTCAAAATTAAAATTTTTAAAAAATTGTCTTAGTTGTTCAAAAGACTTTTAACGTATGGTAAAGTAATGTAAATTTTGTTGTTGTTATTAACAGATGTTTCACCCACAGTTATTTTTTTCTTTTCCATAAATTTGCTGATTTAGTATTTTCCGTACAAAACTTTTTGGGTAATTGTTTTTTTCAAGAGTTTCGAAAAGTAATTTAAAATTTTTATTGTGAAATTGTAGATCTGATAAGCTCAAAATTTTTTGGACCATTAAAGTAACTGTATTTCTTTTATAAGATTGGGGTAGCCATGAATTATAATTCAAATATCTACCAGACCATGTTTTTTTATGGAACCAATCAGTTACTAATTTGCCATTACTTAAACGGTGTACGACTAGATCCAAAAAAGGTAAACAGTTATCCATTTCTGTTTCAAAAGTAAACTGTATCTTATTATTAAAACTATTAAATTTATTAAGAAAGTCTTGAATTTTGTTTTTTGGAAAAGCAGTAAAAATGTCATCAACATATCTAAAGAAAAATGGTGGTTTGATCTCCATTTCTTTTAAAACGGTTTCTTCAATATACTCCATGATTAAGTTTGCACAAGATGGGCTAACAGGAGAACCCATAGGACTTCCAAAAATTTATATATGTATATATAAATAAATAAATAAATAAATATATATATATATATATATATATATATATATATATATATATATATATATATATATATATATATATATATATATATATATATATATATATATATATATATATATTTATATATATATATATATATATATATATATATATATATATATATATATATATATATATATATATATATATATATATATATATATATATATATATATATATATATATATATATATATATATATATATATATATATATATATATATATGTATATATATATAGAGGAAAGTCGGTCGAACATAAAGTGCCATAATATTGAATTGTCTTCCTCGTCATAGCAACATAGTTTAATAATAAAAATAAATTGATTTAATTTATTTATTAATTTAATTTCTTCATTAAAATATTAATTTAATGGAATAAAGAGATGGAAATAATAGATACAAAGTTTATTACGAATTTGTCTGGGGAGTGTCCCTTTCATTTATTCCGAATTTGTCTCCACAATCCCTTCATTTAAAAATGTGAAATTACTGTAGAATATTAATTTTTTATATTAACCAATACTATTACTTTTAAGTTGTTAAATTAAGTTAAGGGGAGATTAAACTATTTCTAGCAAAAATTGACAAATTTACAAACCAAACAGATAAAAATGCGATTTATTCATTATTCATCTTAAAGCACTAATAAATCTCAATTCAATGAAAATCATGTTTGGGACAATTGAGAAAGATTAAATTACTCTAACTAAAACTATTTGTCTTAATAGACTATATCGTTTTATTAACACAAAGATATGTGTTATGTCAAATCAACCCCAAAACATTAACGTCAAATTCCACTGGTGTGAGTATTTATAATATACAAACGCAAAGTATGGCATCAATATATGAATTCCTTAAACAAATAAAAAACTAGTTTTACTAAGATTCAAGCCATATAATAAGCTCGAGTTTAAGTATGCAATTGAATATATCACCTTGACCGTTCCTATTTACCTATTAGCTCACATTCGAAACAAAATTTCATATGCTTTTTGTCTATTGATCGCAAAAAGCTCGTACGTAAATAAAAGATTTAAAATTATTCATCGGTGCCGATATGTCTAAGATATGTAAAATTTTTGAAAAAAAATTTAAATTTATTCAGTTTCATTTGCAGATTTTCTATATACATATATACAAAATCGAACTAAAATGTCGTAAATTTTTGGTCTATTTCCCGAAAAAAAGCTCGTATATGAAAAGACCTTTAACACTGGTTGTGAAGACTGAATGAAGTAGATAAATAATATATATATTTTAATTTTCAAAAACTTCTTATTGAGCCCACTCTTATTAAATAAAAAATAAAATTTCTTTCTTATTTTTATTTTTAAAATATTTTTGAATGCATTTCAGGTTATTATATGCAACCCATCATCAGCAAACTCGATTTATTAAAAGAAAAAAGAATTTTCAATAAAACAATATAAAAAACAAAGCTAACATTATGAAAAAAATTATAAAATAAAAACAAAGTCTAACAAGTTTAAAAATGGTTTGTAAATAAATTAAATAAATCGGAATTTATGTTGCCTTTATCAATGTTTTTTTTTTTTTTTTTTTTAATAAAATGTGTTGTGTAATAGGGTTTAGAATATGTGTCACAACAACACATAAATACCTTTTAAGACCTAGATCTAGACCTGGGTCCCACAACAACTGGCGTTCTGAGGTGTAGATTAACGCTTTTTTTAAACATCTGTGGGTTGAAGCCACCTGAGACTAAGTGTTCCGGCAAACTATTCCATTTGTACGCAGTTCGGACAAAGAAGTCTCTCTGCGATCTGCCAGTATGACAGCGCGGGATTTTTACCGTTTCACTGGTTGCGGCAGCCGATTGCCGAGTGGAACGGGGGTAAGAATAAGTTTGAGGCATGATGCCGCTGATTTCATCTGAGCACTGCTGATGACGATATTTGTAAAAAACAACGAGGTCAGCAACAGTGCGACGATGTTGTAGGGAATCAAGTTTTGATGTCAAAGTTCGATCACCTACAATTCGTATAGCTCGCTTTTGAACAGAGTCCAAGAGGGCCAAGATGGAAACAGAGGCAGCACCCCAAACTTGACAGCAGTACTCCATACAGGGACGAATATAGGACTTATAAACATGTAGCAATTGGTATGGAGTGAAAAAATTTTTGCATCTATTTAGGAGGCCGAGTTTTTTAGACGCGCTTTTTGCTATCGCCATTACATGATCGTTCCAGAGTAGGTCATTTGAAACTGTGACACCCAATAAACGAATGTTTTTACATTCACCTATTGGTTCATCACACATACTAAATAAAATATCTTTGGGGAACTCGGTCTTTAATCTGGAAACAATCAACAGCTGTGTTTTGGTGGAGTTGAAATTGACAAGGTTTTGGTCACCCCAGTCGGCGACTTTATTCAGGTCTTTGTTCACGTTTATGGCAGCGTCTCTCCGGGCAGGATTAATTCGTTCGTGCATTTTACCTTTTGAAGGAAGGGGCTCGAACGACTTGTGCAGAGTACTATCATCTGCAAAACTATTTATTGGGTTGCTGGTGATTTTCAACAATTCGTTGATATAAATCAAAAATAGGGTTGGGGACAATACTGAGCCTTGGGGTACACCAGCGTTAATTAGTTTAGACTCAGAAGAATATCCGTCTAAGGTTACCGAAATGTATCGGTCGGATAGAAAATTTTGAATCAGCTTCACAACATTGGGATGAAAACCGTACGCAACGAGCTTGTTGATTAAGTTGGCATGCCAGACTCGATCGAATGCCTTGGAGATGTCTAAAGCGATAACGTATGTTTCACCACCTTTATCAAGTATGCTGTTCCAACAATGCGCTATATAGTTTAATAGATCGGTAGTTGATCTTTTGTTTCGAAAACCGTATTGGCTGTCGGATATTAAATGATTTTCTTCCAGAAATTTTGAAATATGTGTATTAATATAATGCTCATAGACTTTGGCTAGGACCGATAGTAAAGCTATTGGCCTATAATTTGAGATATCGGATTTTGGTCCCTTTTTGGGGACGGGCTGGACATTTGCCAACTTCCAGCACGAGGGAAATATACCAGATTTGTAGGATTGGTAGAATATTTTAGTTAAAGTTGGTGCAAGTTCTTTGGAAAAGGTTTTTAAAATAATGGGTGGAATATTGTCCATTCCTGATGCTTTGTTGATGTTTAACCCCTTTAAAAGTTTAGCGACTATTTTGGGTTTGAAGTGAAGTTCATTCATATTAACTAAGGGATTCAAAAGCATCCAATTTATTGTTGTCCAGCACCTCCTTCTTCAACTTCATATTATTGATTAAAAAATTTAAATGTTGATTTTCCAAGACATGTTTTGCTATTGCAGATTTATTTGGTTGGTTTGTTTTGATGTATGCAGCATGTTCTTTAAAACGCTTCCTTAAACCCCTACGTGTCTGCCCATAATATTTTTTGTTACAATCACCACATGATAGTTCATAAATACCAACTTTATCATGATCATGTGTTTTATCTTTAGTTGATCCTAATTTATGTGTTAACTGTTCCTTATTACAAAAAACAATATCCATTTTATGTTTTTATGAAGTTGAAGAAGGAGGTGCTAGACAACAATAAATTGGATGCTTTTGAATCCCTTTATATTCATAAAGACATCAATGCAATTAACATTGATAAAGGCAACATAAATTCCGATTTATTTAATTTATTTACAAACCATTTTTAAACTTGTTAGACTTTGTTTTTATTTTATAATTTTTTTCATAATGTTAGCTTTGTTTTTTATATTGTTTTATTGAAAATTCTTTTTTCTTTTAATAAATCGAGTTTGCTGATGATGGGTTGCATATAATAACCTGAAATGCATTCAAAAATATTTTAAAAATAAAAATAAGAAAGAAATTTTATTTTTTATTTAATAAGAGTGCGCTCAATAAGGAGTTTTTGAAAATTAAAATATATATATTTACGGAGTTCCACAAGTTCAAGGCTTATTTATAAAAAACTATAATTTATAAATATAATTAAATTAGATAAATATTATTGATCAAAAGTTTTTAGGTTCAACTCAATCGTTCAAAATGCAATAAAATAAACTTTTGTATCTTTCCCTCCTCAATGTTTCTGCGTAAGTTTAACCTTCACATATTTATTTTGATCACATATTTATTTGAGCGAAGCTCCATTTTCCCCCGATTCGGCATTTTCATTGTCCGCATACTCCTCCCAAACTATTAAAGATATCAAAATGAAATTTTACATGTAAGACGACATCTAGCCATAGATGGTTTACAAAAGAAAATATTGAAAATTAGACATATCACAGAGGAATAATCACCGAAAAACGGTTCCCATAGACTTTCAATTTGAAAATTATCATCTTTTCACAATACTTAAACAAATTATTAAATTTTTTTTTGTTGTTGATTTTTTTTTTATTTTTATATTTTTTTTTTTAATTTTTTTTTTTTATTTTTTTATTTTTTTTTTTTATTTTTTTTTTGAACTGCAGTGATATTGAAGGTCCGAAAATAAAAGTTTGTTATTTGTTGATTTTAAAAATAACACACTTTTACCTACATTGAACAAGTTTGATCATGTTTTCAACCTGGACGAGTTTTTATTTGGTTCGTTCACCTTTTTTTCTTTGCCGTTTTGTTAAAGTACTTTTATAGACAAAATTCACGATACGATCGTTGTAGTCAGACATATCGGTTTCAAATCCGTTTAAAAATTTTTTCATTGATTTTCCACTAAATCTATGCCGGAGGTATAGATGCAGCAATATTTACCACACATTAAAAACTGTAGCGATTTTGAAGTTCTTTTGGATTGTAACATATCTTCGGACATATCATCGGACATATCTTTTGGATTGGACATATCTTCGCTCCTTTTTATCAATTGCATTCTGCATTGGTCACCAAGTTTATCTCCGTTATAGAGTTTCGTTAAGAAAAAAAGAACCCTATTGGTGAGACTGCTATATATGTGTGTTTGTCTCTTAGCATTGTTTATAATTTATATCGTAAACTAAAGATCCTAAACGCGCTTGCCAAAAACAATATAGTGGAGTTACAAATTGTTCTGATTCACAAATTAATAAAGCAACGTTTTGGAAAATTCTCCCTGAAAATTATAAAACGAAAAATATAGAAATGGTCAGAGTATTCAAATTTATAATTCTACTTTTATACTTCCTATACATAATGAACTATTTTACGCTTACTTCTATTTACGTAAAATATTGCTTTTTTATCTCAATTACTTTACGCACAAACGAATCGTAAAACACATTTTACATCCTAGTTATCGTGGCTAAAAGTAGAACTTTACACCCGTAAAATAAAATCCCGTTGCTATATAAAACAATAGTGTATTTTCTACTTTGCCGCCTGTAAAATAATAGCCCAGAAAATAATCATAAAATTAGAACAAACAAATTAATTATTGTATAAAGTTTATAGAGAAAATCATGACATGTTTAGTATATTTTCAAAATTTCTAGCGAGTTCAACAAATTCAATAATCGTTTTATTCTACAATTAAGTTGTGCAGTTGTGCGTAAAACGTTGTACATACACTCAGGCCACTCGGGCAACAAATTCTCAATCGAGCTGAAATGTATAACTTTGCACCCTTGGTCCATAAATAACTATTTTTCACTTTCAATGAAAGTGAAAAAGAATGAAAATATGCATTTTTTACTCGCCGGGTTTGATTTAAATATCCAGTTGAATCTCAGCAACACTGCAATTTTTTTAAATTTGACATTTAAGTTCTAAGCCATGCTTCTCCCCCATTGGTTTCGAACTGAATGAAGCAACCAGTGTAACGAATACCAGTGTAGTGTAACGAATAACCTTTTATGTTCTATGAGAATATTCTTTGCTTTGTAAACAATTACCAGCGCCGTACTATCGCAAGTGGAACAAGTGCAATCGCATTAGGTCCCCTATTTTCGGGGACCACCAAATATTAAATACATTAGAAAGACTTTTCAAATTGCAAAAAATCACACGATTTAAAAGAAAAAAATGAAAATTCAAAATTAGTTTAACTTTCAAACAAATCTACCGTCTTCCCCGAAAACAACGCCTAGGCGTTGTGTTCGAGGGTGAACAATTTTTCGATTTTCTTAAAAAGTGATATAATTATTCGAATAGAACGCTGTTTCAAATAGAACGCTATTTCGAATAGAACGCCTCTTTTCGAAGTAAGCGATTTTTTATGTGTTGTACATTGCCATTTTATTCTGTATTCAATTTTAAACCGAAAAATTTATTCAATTGTAATAAAGAATTTGTGCCGGTGTTATTAGCCACTTTCCAATCGATTGAATTTCCGAAGGAATTGATTGTAGCTAATTGGTCTAATATCCAGTAAATCCTCAAAAGTAGACCCAAAACAACAGAAAAAGCAATTTTTTAGCATTTAAAAAATATACAACCAAAATCGAAAATTTAGACACAATCAAATACGTACAGATTTAATTTTTTATTATTTTTAACGTTTGAAATAAATTTTTGTCGTCCAGCGCTGGAAAAATTAAAAACAGCAAAACTCATTTATTCATTAATTAAATATACGTTTTAATAGAAAATTTTTTCGATATAAAGCCCCTACGAAAAATTTCAGCCAAATCAAAAATGTGTCGGTCTGAAAGGTGTCCGGTTTGTAAAAGAATGACCCATAAACATTAATCGTTCATTATACAATTGTTGTCCACTTCCACAACAGTAATGTTGACATCTTCTAGTTTGCAAAAAGCTACAATACTACATGATGTCGAATACACTTCATGGACCTTGGCGTTGTCGTTCACGTCGATAAGATCATTTAGATTGGCTTCAATTTCTAGGATGGCATCGCTTATAATACAAGTTAGCCACATACCGAACAATTCGAAACTGATTTTGAAGTTTTTGAAATAGTCAAAAAGAGATTTCGAGTTTTTCTCTGTCAAAAACCAATTGCTTCATGTAAAAATCAAAATATGTATGATAATATTTATCATACATGTAGTGAATGCCTTAAAAAAATTAGTTTGTATTCATAATTCAATACATAATGCCTAGGCGTTATATTTGAATAAAACGCAAGGAAGGCGTTCTATTTGTCTACAACGCCTAGGCGTTTTTCGGGGGAAGACGGTAGCTACGATTTAAATTGAAACAAATATCACTTCAAATTGTTTTTTGCTGCCTTTTTATATCATCACATTAGTTATAATTTTAATTTCAAAGTTATCATAGAAATATGTTTTTGCACGAGTTGTATATAATGTTCAATTCCACTCCCTCATTTGCGGGAGCGATTGCATCTTTTACTCCCTAGTCAGTAAAAAATAACATACCATGACAAAAATGATAGTTTTCATGAAAACAGAAATATTTACGATGAATTCAAACAATTTTGTATAAAAACCTAGTAAGATAAACATTAAAAATTTTAATTTTCGTGTTCCTTAAATTATTAGATTTATTTTTAATGTCAGAGTTAAAAAACATAGTATATACACCTCGGTACAGAGCATCTTCCTCAGTAATATGTAACCCTCAGCCTTCGCCCTCGTACTTCAAACACACCTATGGAGAAAGACATGCATTTTTCTCCCTTGGAGAAAATTTAGCAAACTGGAGAAAATTTTGCAAGTTGGAGAAAATTTAGCAAACGAATTCTTATTGAGGAATTAAAAGTATTGGGAATCAAAATTTCTTGATTTTATGAAAGGATAAACTGGAGTAAAAGTCAAATTTAAGAAATCAATAGCAATGGTATACGTCGGTAGGTGGAGGCAACATCATTTTAGTCGAGATAGGTCGAGACTCGAGATAGTGTTGAAAATACTAAAATATTAAAAGTCAGAATTATTTCACTAAATTAAATAATTTATGTAAGATTTTTAATGCATCAACAAAGCGATGGGTATTCAAGTAAAATATATAAAAATTAATCTGAAGGCGCCCAGTGATACTTGATGGAAATATCGCATTAAAAGTATAAAAGTCGTGAAATACCAGACTAAAGAAATTAATCTTGCGCGAGATGAACTTAAGAATATAATGTCTGGCCAGGGCCTCCAAAAGTTACAGCACAGCTCTGACAGTTACCAATTGTTTAATTAATTTATAAATATTTTAAATTTAAATTTATAAATTAAATTGATTCAAAACATTTTCTCAGCTTTAATATTTTTATCGTAAGTGTTTCAATTTAACTTTTGCTCAAATATTCAAAATATTTATCTCATTCTATGTTTTTCATCTAATATAATAGATCTCGTAAATTAAATGAACTTTAAACTTCTAAAATATAATGAGAAAAAACTATATATGCGAATATTTGAATTCAAATTTCCATAATTTATTCCATCTGTAAAATTTTATAGCATTTAAATTATAATTTTATCGATATAGTTATATTATTTGAAAATCATTATTAATATTTGATTATTTATGTTGTCGTTCGTTATAATTTATGATAAACTCTAATGAGACTCTAAAATGCAAAGAATTTTATTTTTTCTTATTCTTAACAGTTAACATTAAATAAAATTTAATGGTAAAAATTTGTAGGCCTAATTTTAAAAATAAATTTATTAGATAGAACGACGATTTTATCATAATCGGAATAGTTAAATGCTTAGCTGGCAATACTAAAGTTTTAAATATATGGAGTATACACAAACATGTTGATCAAGATTCGTAGTATGATTACACGATCGCTTTAATGCAATCACTAATATGAATGAAATATTAATAAACGTAATACTCTAGAATCTAGATCACGTACCCTTATTTGGATTGTGTTTTCAAGAATTCAAATTTCTAGATAGTTAAGACAATTGCTTGTCTACAAATAAATTATATATAGAAGCAATTGTTATATGTATTTATATGTATTACATGAATTTATCATAAAATATGTTTCAGAAATTTTTTTATTTTTTATCCATAAACTATAAATAATGAAAGACAGTTTTTAAAAATTGAAATATATAGTATATTATTTAATTATGATCAAAAGCGATTTTTTATGTGTTGAGTCTATAGTTCTACGACGGCTGACCATAGGGAGACTAACAATTAACTATAGACGAAACATAAAGTCACTTTAGCTCCGAATTGAAAAGCGCTTTTTCGTGAGTGAAAATTTGTTCTCGAGACGCGTTACCGTCGATGGAACTATTTCATGGACGTAAAATTGTATAAAAGCGGATGATACTCCTTGGTGAAACATATTTTAATAATATTAACTTTTAAAATTCTCCTTATTTAAATTTTGTTTTATTTTAATATTTTTTATATTTGAATATTTTTATTTCTCTTGGAAATGTTTGAATAACCCGAAATTAATTGAGATATTTTTATTAATATATATTTATATCCCGGGTATTAGCTGCCAGTGTTAAAACAACGGACCAATCTTGAATCAGTATTGGCGAGCCAAGTCTTGGCTAGTTAGCTTTGAGCCAGGTCTGGGACGGTTGTAAATGCCTAGAGTGAACCAAGGTTTAGTTTATTATATTACGCGTTATTACCCAGTCTAATGCATTGTAAACATGTGCAAGCCATATTATGTTTATCTTTATTTTCATATATGTTACTCTTTCCAAACATTTAAAGGAGGTTTGGAAAAAAATTGTTTTGGTAGACCTGGCCCAAGTCTTATTTGCCAGACTTGGCAAATTCCTGGTTCTAGGACATAAGTCCAAGCTTGTTAACCCTGGCCCAACCCTCAAAAGCTATGACGCGGTTGTGGCCCAGGCTTGACCCCTTAGCTTTTTCTTATCCGAGATGTAAATAAATCATATATATATATATAAAAATCGTCACGATGTTTGTCCGCGATGAACTCCGCATAAACGTAACCAATCTTGATGAAATTTTGTACAGTGTGTGTATAATGGTCCAAGATAGGATAGTTTTTATCTCAATTAAATGCCTAAATATTTTTTAATTGCGAATTAAATGTTAAATGTGGGTGGGTATATAAGCAATCTTTCAGATGGCGGCGTAAATAAGTTTATTGAAAAAACATCTTTATCGACTTCTCATCCGTGTACGTAGCAATTAATTGACTACAATTATCCTACACTGCAATTAATTGATGTGTGAAGACTGAAGACGTAAAATATGGCAATAATTATGTTTTCAACTCAAATTATTGTAGTCAATTATCTTAGTTTTCGTTATTGACGTTTGGAACACTTTAGTGGCTCCAAATGATGTTATAATATTTTTATATATTTTCTGTAGTTTTTAAATTTAAAATATATTATTATAAATTTTTAATAATATTTAGAACTATTTTAATTATTAACAATACATTTTCATCAAATTATTAGCTATGTTTTCTGCTATTGGTAGACTTTGTTATGACGCCGATTTTGAAAACGTTTTTGAAATAAATAACGTTGTTTTTGTTTATGATATAAAATTATATCATAAATCTGATCTAATAGTTTAAATTAAATAAAAACCACCAAAAGTACAGATTTTTGAAATATTTTTATCTCTCCAGATGTCAAATACTGAGAAATATTTTGGTTTGTCATTATGAAAATGTTTTTTTGTTTAATTTTTGTTACTTTATTAAATACATTTTAGTGAATTAATGGTAATAGTTTTGTGTGCAACGAAAATTAA